>JBBPBS010000170.1:7363549-7408959 GCA_037974835.1 Cicer judaicum
TTTTAAAATGTCACAACTATTAAGACAGTGACTTGTCACAATAGAATTGATATGACAAATCAAACTATTACTTCATATTAAAAAAAATAATATAAATACGAATTGAGTTAAATTTAAATAAATACATATATATTTTTATTAACAATTAAATTTTTAAGTTAAAATTATTAATTTATTTATTTTTTTCATGAGTATTTTCGTCCATCAAAACTGCAAGAAACCTAATTCAATCTCTTCATCTTCATCTTCATATTTCAAGATAAATTACTCATATGAATTAGATTTATTTTTAAGAAAAATTAATTAATACATCTAATAATTTAAAAGATATTATATCTAAAGACACATTTTTTTTAGTAGATACTTAAATTAAGGACAAAAGAATTATAAAAATTTATTCCATATGACATTATTTATAAACAAAAATTGGTGACAAAATATTGATATGTTTAATAAAAATAATTGAATTAAATATGTCAATTTTTTACCAAACTTTTTAAAAAAATAAGGTCGTAACTAAACCGCAAGAAATAAAAAAAATGTTAGTAATACTTTCTTTATTCTTCAAAAAATTATTTATTTAATTATTTTATACATATTAAAAAAAATTATAATAACAAAAAATATAATTTTATTAAATTATTCTTATCAACTATTACCATAATTAGTAATATAAGTTTTTTATTAAATTGCTATAAAAATATTATTAATAAAATTAAAAGTACAAGATGTACTTAGAATTGAAAGTACACATAATCAAAAGTCACAAACAATTAGATAACATAGACAACCCCCACCACCGATGAAAATCATAGTACACATTTTCAGCAATTAACAATAATTCATGCACCCCAAAGTTGAAAACACAATGAAAATGACATGCAAAACTAACCTCGTTTGTCTTAATCCAAAGACTTAGAAGCTAATTTAACTTTTTTTAAACAAAAGTGGAAGACTAAACTCACTTTGATTAAAAATAATAAAGTTTCACATCTTTCAAATTGACCAAACACATGTCATCCAAATAGCATCAAATTTAGTCCCCACCTTACTCCATTTAAGACTTAACCCATAAAATTGAAGAGCATAACTTCCACTTCAATGTTGAACACACCAAAAAACCCAACCTAAAATGAATTTTCCTCCAAAGAACATAAAACTTTTGACATTAAAAAACAAATGTGATACTGATTCCACTACACCACACCTAGCAGCACAACACATAATTTGTAGCAAAAGGTACACATGCTTACATGGTTGTCCATAATAGCTGAGAAAAAGCCTCCATACAAACATTGGCATCTTCAAAGAAACCAATTTATTCCACACAAGAGCATGATCTGAAACGTTTGCAGTGTTTAAATATGATAAAAGCATGTATGCATCCTTGACCATGACCTTGTACCCACCACATTGTCCTCCCATCCACCACCAAGAAAGTATTATCCAACAACATCATATTCTGCCACTAATTCCTTCTCTCACTCAAAAAGCTCATCACACCCACTCCTAATTACAAACTAACACATCACTTCTCCTAAATCGGTCACTCAAAGAACCTCACTCTACTCATGGAACCAACCAAAATAAAGTGTCAACGCCATTTCCCACCTCCTTAACCACATTATCAACAAACCATCTATTATTACGCCTTTTTATACCTTCAACCAAAGAAAAAATATCACTCCACCACACCGAGTGGAGTCTCTTCCCCCCACTCACCTTTCCATTAAGACAACCATATTTAGAATTAATACTTGTCAGATTTTTTAAGAAAGAAAGGAATTAAAAATCAATATTATAACTTGTATTAGATGTGAAATTGATAATTATATTGACTAGATATTGTATTGTGATTTATTGGTTGAAATATGCATGTACTTGAGCATCACCTGATAGTGTGATGACTTGCATATAAGGTGTTCAATAAAAAATGTAGTTGTCATCCCTCAAATCCATATACAGTACCTTTGATATTTAGTCTGTAACTTTTTCTATAAAAATCGTTTGGAGTTTGTTTTTGTACCATTGGAAATTAGACTAAATTTAGTTTGAAATATATACTGATAGAGAAAAATGTGTCTCGAGTTAGACTAAAGTTGTTGCCTAGTTTTTGGAATCTTTGTGTATTGTTTTGACAAACTATACTAATTGGGAATTTAACTTGAAAAATTGAAACTATATTCATATGTGAGACATAATAAGCTTTCTAATGTGAGTTAGTTTACTCAAATTGGACGTCATTTTTTATATTTCAATTGAATTGCCAAAGTTGAAGTAAATTCTGCACAAAAAGATTACCACGTATCTGAGTTAAAATGGGTATAGGAGATTTTATAGAAAATAGTTTTAGGTGAAATCAATTGCATTGAAAAACTTACTCCTAGTGCTTTAATATTGTGAAGTTTCATAATTTATAGTGATTTTATGAAAAGAACTGCTGTCATATAACTCTATGGGGTGTTTCACATGCCTTAGGCTAAGTTTTAAGAGATGTTTCAGATACCTTGACTACCTTAGTATTTATGTATAAGAATTTCAAAGGAAATATATAGAACATTATAGTGTATATAATGTTAAATTAAGAGAAAACGTAAACTATTATTTCGTAGCAGTGATCAAAATTTTATTATAGATTTAACTCGCATTGTAATTAGGACGATTGAGACTCGGTTATCTTCATTAGACAATTGGTTATAGTAGATTAGACTTTCTCAAACTTATACATATGAGGAATGGACTATGCAACCTTCAGTTACAATATAAAAAATAGTTATGTATCCTTACTAAATTATTCTAGTTTGCGTAAGTCCAAGAATGTAACGCAGTCACTGTTGAGGTGAATAAGTTAATAGAATTATATAATTATTTTTATAATTCACATATTATATAATTAAGTTATTAAAAATTTTGCATTTAGATATAAAGAGTCCACCTATGTTAGTTCTGCTAGAAGTCTTATAATTTCTATTATTGTTGTTTTCACTTAATCAAGTAACCAAAGATAAGGGAAAAAGAAAAATCAACTTAGAACAATTATATAGAAACTTAGTGGATGTTGTATTAAATATGACATGATAGAGTTTATGTTTTGTTTCATTAGAACTTATATATTAAATTAGATGTTGGACAAACTATGTTATCATCGTGTAAATTTGATTATTCAGTATATTAATGTATCATCATATATATTTTATTTTAGATTATAAGTATATAATGTTATACATATCATATTTTCAAACATATCATCTAATTGACAAAATAATAATTAATATTATATTAAAAATTATAAGAGTAATTTGATTTTGGACAATTTCTAAACAAATACATCGTGGAAAGAAGTAAGTATTACTTTGTCTATAGTTGGTAGTAGTGTTTTAAAAAAGTTTATCTTTTGAAAAAGAAAATTAATTCATGTTTTCATTTTGTGTGTGTGTAAAAAGTATGTTTTTCACCGAAAATTCACATGTATATTCTACTTTTTTTTTAGTTATCCAAAATGTCCCACTTTTAAAAAAAAAAAATACTATATTGTCCTACTTTTTCTCCCCTATACATGGTTGCATGTCCATGTTATGATTACAAATTTTTTACTCTTTAGATGGTCGCATCCCTAGGATGCGACCTTGTAAGGCCATGCTGTTTTTTATTTTTTTGGCTTTTTTGTAATTATTATTAATTATATTTACTATTATTAAATAATTTAAAAATAATAATAACATTTAAAATATCTGTGGAAAGATATTTGCGTGATCCACGTTTGTAACCTTCAACATATCTTGATGTTCACTCTATGCCTCAATCAATTCCACAACAAAATATCATGCACCAAATACCATCTTTATCATCACCACAATATTTTCATAAAGCTGTAGATATACCAACTCAATACTACGTTCCTTCAGTGCCAACAATACCAACTCCCATTAATCCGACCAAGAGCGGAATTTTCTATAATTTGTTTAGTACTCATTGCACAACTTATGAGTCGGCTTATGTTGTTTTTGATTCTATGTATAATGTCGAAACTCAAAATTATACGGAAGAAGGTGATAGTGGTTCTAATCCACAAACAAATTATAACGAAAATCAACCACAACAACCTCAGGCTGTTCAAAGGCCTAGACGAGTTCGACGACCGCGTAGATGTGGAACTGGCGGTCATGTAGATGAAAATAATTAATTTTAATTTCATGTATTTTTTTTTGTTTGTAGTTTTTTTTTCTTTTTTTTTAATGTATTTTTTTCTTTTAATTTAATGTATTAATCTAATTTTCTTATTATTATTATTGTTATTATTATTATTATTTAAATTTATAATGTTATTTAATTTATTATTATTATTTTTAATAATATCATTTTGAATTTTTAAATGTTTTTATTATTTTTAAATTATTTAATAATAGTAAATATAATTAATAATAATTACAAAAAGCCAAAAAATAAAAAACAACATGGCCTTACAAGGTCGTATCCTGAGGATGTGAGTAAAAAATTGGTGATCGTAACATAGACATACGACCATGTACAGGGGAAAAAAAATAGGGCAATGTGATTTTTTTTCTTCTAAAGTGGGGCATTTTAGATAACTGGAAAAAAAAAGTAGGATACACATATGGATTTTCCATTTTTTACGAGTAATTTTATAGTCTAATGTTTGCTTTTCGATATATATTAGTCCGTGCGTCTTATTTTAAATGTTTTTTTTTCTTAAATTATTTGTTTTTTTTTTACTATATCGAGCACTAACGTTTTTCTATTTACTGTATCTTAATTAATTAAACTTTTCTATTGACTATAATTAATTAAAGAATTTATGTAAATGAAACATATTTTATAATTAAAATCAATAAAATTGATTATTTTTTTAACAATAGTGTGCAATTCAAATAATGAGGAGATTAAAATTAGATGGGAAGACATTAGATTTGCTGATAAAGAGTCAGTTTGTTTAAGATTTTTAAAAATTGATCTTAATTTCATATTTAAAAATAGTAAAAATTGCCTTAAATTCATTTGTTATTGATTAAAAAGGTAATTATGACATATATCTATTATTAAATATTTTAACACGATAAAAATTATATTTTTTTTAAAAGATATATCTCTCAAAAATAATTTTTATAAAAAGTTTATCAAAATAGTTTTTAATTTTAATCATTTTTTAAAATTTCATTATTAAAAATTTATAACAAATAAATAAAATACTATAAACAATATTTTAAGGTAAATTATTTAAACAAATTTTTTATTTAGAAAAAAACTTATAACAAAAAATAAAAATACTACAAAAATCAGTTTTTAAAACATCTAATGCAAAGAGACATTTATTGAGTGACTGAATATGATGGGTAACATGTTAGGTGCGCTACTTAAATATGCATTTATTTGTAGTCGCTATTTTTTGCATACAAGTTTTTGCTTTTTAGTTTTGTTATAAAGCATTACCACAAATCTATTATCTCTCTCAATTTTGTTTTCAACAATGCAACTTTATTTATTTTTTCATTCATACTATTAATTATTAAATAAACTAGTGTACTTCATAGGATAGAACTAGAATTTCTCTATCCTTAGCAATGGCAAAAAATGACTTGAAGCTTTTGGGTGCTTCGTTTAGTCCATTTGCAGTGAGGGTAAGAATTGCCCTTAACATAAAAGGTTTGAATTATGAGAACATTGAAGAAACCTTGAATCCCAAAAGTGACTTGCTTCTTCAATCCAACCCTGTTTACAAGAAAATCCCAGTTTTAATTCATGAAGATAAACCTATTTGTGAATCTGGAATAATAGTTGAATATATTGATGAAGTTTGGAAAAATAATGGTACTCCCTCTATCCTTCCTTCAAATTCATATGACCGAGCCAATGCTCGATTTTGGCTTGCCTACATCGATGACAAGGTATTTCAATATTCCTTATCTATTTTTACTAACCTTTTTTAAATTTTATATTTATTAATTTTGGTTTTTTGAGCTTTTAATTTTTACGAGTAAAATCATTACAAAACTTTTACCTGAAATAGTTATTGGAAAAGGAAAAATCAAACTCAAACACTATGTTGGCTAGAGATATGACAATAAGGGTCAAAATGTAAAACCTAAAATGATAATAGAGTATATCAATTGGACCATCTACCGTTTATATTCACGCAAGTGTTACACCTATAAGGGTCAAGATGTAATTAGTCATTGAAAAATGTTTAACTTAAAGTTTATACAAAATATTTTTTTTTTGTCATAAAAGTTATGTATTTATAATCCTAACTAATTATGCGTTGAATCATATTTTGAATGTAAAATTATGGTAGTTCGCCGTAATGTTGTTAATTTTATTCTAAACCAAACATACTAAACAAAAATAAAAACTTCTTAAGAAAAAGTAATTTTGTATGGCTGAATTTAAGATTTAAACTTAGATATTCATTTCCTCTATTTCCTACTAAATCTTGTTGCTCAATGTTTTTGGTTTCAATTGGGAGAGTAGTGGTATAATTCCATGCGAAGTGGTTTAATTGCACAAGATGATGAGTCAAAGAAGAAGTATATTGAACAAATGGAAGAAGTGCTTGTGAGGATGGAAGAAGTGCTTAACAATTCCAATGAAGGAAAAGAGTTTTTTGGAGGAGATAAGATTGGATTTATTGACATTGCTTTTGGGTGCTATTTGAGTTGGTTTAGGGTCACAGAGAAAATTATGGGAATTAATTTGCTTGATGAAACTAAGACTCCTGCATTGGCAAAATGGACTGAAGCTTTTGCTGCTCATCCTGCTGTGAAGGGAATTCTACCAGAAACTGATAACCTTTTGGTGTTTGCTAAAGGTTTTGTTCAAAATTTGCTTGCTGCTACTCCTAAGTAAATGGAAATGTAACATAAGAAATTGTTATCTAATTTCCTTTTCATTGTCATCAATGTACTCATTATGGACTTGTATGTGAGAATTGAATAATGAAATGCATCTTCAAATATCAATAAATTATGAAATGTTTGCTTAGTATTATCCGTATTTTTTTATGTTTTCTTTGTTGATATGTAAATAGATACTTCCTTAAAATTTAGTCAATAATTGATGTATCTGATTCATGTCTCTTATAAAAAAAAACCAGAGAGAATATTTGTTATGAGGAGTTATAGTGTACACCGAGAAGACAAGGTCAATTGCATAAGTTGCAACAAATACCACATTGTGACATGCAAAAAATAGTTGATAGATTCAACGATTTTGTTGTAAACTACAAGCACACTAGGAAGCCCTCAAGAATTATACTAGGCACAAATGAAACCAATCCAACACAACATTCAGATTTACATGAACTAGTAAAGTAACTGCAAACACTGCACCCAATAGAACACTGTTATGTAGTAATGCATGAAAAAACAGATTCGTGTTCAAAACCACAATTTGCAAAAACCAATTATTGCATACATGTGCAACAAATCAAAATGCAAAGTACAATGCACTATATGACAGCAAACATGGTAATGGCATAAACTAGACTGCAAAAAATTCACTAAATTGCAGCAAGAATTATGTGCAATTAATAGAATTATATGACACCCAAATAAAGCAACAGAGTAAACATTAACAATGATGGAGTTTTGTCTAATAATGACTTACCGAGAAAGAGACGTTCTTTTCACTATCATCAATCAAAGAATTTTAGATTCGGTTACAAAAATAGATAACCTCTTAGTTCTTGCCGCTTTCAATGTTCAAGATGAACGATCACAAAGAATCTACATCTTCATCACTCTATTTTCTCTCAAATCCTTGATCCCTGGTTCTATGATTTTTCTTAGTTCTCTCTTTTCACTCAATAATGGCGTTTACCCAATTTTCTTCTCTCTAATTTTCCCTCTTTTCCCACTGTTTCCATTTTCTCTTAAGCTTCCTTTTCTTCTCACAGTTCTCCTTTTTTTCTTCCCTGCACCGATTCCTTTCTCAAAAGCTGCTGCAATCTCACTCTTTTTCATTTATGCCAACATGTTACACAAGATTCCCCTCCAAATACCAAATTTATACTTGAACCTTGAGCTAGAAATAAACATAGTGAACACCTTCACACTGTCTTTATGTAATTCCTTTATCCTCAATCACCAAACTCATCCAAATGGCTTACCTTGAGTTGCCTTGGATTCCAACTCAAGTTCAAACTATTCTACAAAAGCCATAAAAATCCTTATCCAATAATGTTATTTTTGAATTTCGAAAAACTTTGAAAAAACAATTTATGCCACCGACAATATTACTGAGTTGAGTCGCAGACTAGGTCACTCTCTTTAAAACGTTTTGAGACACTACCCAAATTGTGCAAGACATACTATCAACCACGAAGTCCTCAGGATAAAACAGCCCAAATCGTATTGAATTTCTACTGCATTGCAGAAAACCGTTCTAGAATTACACCTTCAAATACGGCAGTCAAATGACTATCAGTCGTAATATGGCAATAAGACCATTCAAAAGAAGTAAAAGAAGTGAGTAAGAAAAAAGGGGAATAGAGAAAAGCCTCAGATACCGAGAGCTTTTGGTGTGTCTTTTCAACTGAAGAGAGCATTGTGTTTATAGATAAAATTCGTAACTAGATCAGAGAGAAAAGTGCGATCCATTAGGTCCGATTCACTAAACGTGTGCTCTGATTTAGGATTTGACCACAGAAATGTGTACCACAATTTGTTTGACCACCAAAACGTGTGCCACGTTTAGTTTGACCACAATATTGCCCTCAGACTTGACTTAGGTTTTTGACCGGGCAATAACAAATACACGAGATTAGTGATTAAGGTTTTGACCAACAAAATTGAAGCGCGAAATCGGAGGGCAATGAACTGACTGGATTAGACGTTGAATGTTGACTCATTGGAGGATAGTTACATAATTAACGTATCAATTAGAGACAAAACACAAGATTTCAGTTAATTAAATAAATAATTAATTTTCATATGCTAAAAATAATACACCACGTAGCCAAAGCCAAAGTCGGGCTGGACGGACAGCGGCAGCGCGCGCGCGTGTTGTGGTCAATTTTGCTTGTACTCTCCCTCTTTCACAAAATTGGGGTACCCCTTGGGCACACCCCAAGTATCATACCTCCACCATATATACCTTACTAGTGTGTGATATCCCTCATATGTGGGACTTCTTCATTTTTTCAATTCACAATAACACTAGCTCTCATAAATGTCATCATTATTTCCAACAAACTTTCATTAAAGCATCATCATTTCCAACAATCCTTCACTTGAGTTTAAAAAATAAAGTTTTTGAATAGCGTCAAATGCTTCTATAAGATTGTGCATAAACAAAGGTGTCTCTTGCCTTGAACCTTTGCGTAGCAAGTAAGATTCAGATTCAACAAGAGTGACTTGTAGTCTTATACTCTATCTATGACATCAAACCCACACACAACCTTTTTATTTGAGTGTATTCTCAAAAGTTTGTGCATTTATGGTCATGCACGTGTATCCCAATATAGTGAACGCTCTAGGAATTCTTCCTCGAAATTTCATAGAAAGCGGTCCCACTTCCACATTCACATAGGTGAGTCTATCAAGAGTATTTCTCTAACTAGGTACTCCACTCCACATATAGTATAAATCTCATTAAGAGTTTCTATTATCTCATCCTTTTATCGCTTCAAGAATCATGCTTCTTTCATATGTAATATAATATGTTCATTTCTTATCACTATGACTTGTTATTACCCATTGAACCTAATTCTTGGGATCTCCAGTCTTTTAGGTCGGGTTACCATCATAAGTGACTCATTTATCCATAGGCAATAGTTCCATCCTTTTTGGATATATTTAGGACTTTCTCTCTAGCTAATCCTTTCGTCAAAGGATCTGCTAAATTATCATCACTGCGTACATGATCCACTATAACAGCTCATTTAGAAAGTAATTCTTTAACGGTGATGTGCTTACGGCGTTTTTGTCGTCTCTTACCATTGTAATAACGATTCTCAATTTTTGCAATAGCTGTGGTACTATCGCAGTGGATCAACACAGATGGGAGAGGTTTTTCCCACAAAGGGATTTCTGCTAGCCAACATCTCAACCAGCTTGTTTCTTCACTAGCAGTAGCTAGTGCTATCATTTCAGACTTCATAGTGGACTAAGCCAATATCATCTGTTTGTTTGATTTCCATGATACAACGCCACCGGTTATACTAAAAATATAGCCATTGGTTGCTTTGGAATCATCTGATAAGGTGTTCCAATCAGCATCGATGTATCCTTCAAGGACGACACGAAACCTTTGATAATGTAATCCGAGACTCATTGTCCTTTTAAGGTATCTCATGACCCTTTCGATAGCATTCCAATGCTCCATACTAGATATACTAGTACCTGCACAACAATTCCATGACGTAGGCTATGTCGGGTCTAGTACAATCATTGGCATGTTGCCAATGATGCTCACATATTTAATTTGTCTAACGCCTTCACTAGTATTGTTGAAAAGTTTCATACTTGGATCGTATAGTGTGCAAGTAGGTTTACAGTCAAAGTAATTATATTTCTTTAGGATCTTTTCAACATAGTGAGATTGATCCAAATAAATTCCTTTTCTTGGCCTAATAATCTTGATTCCAAGGATTACATTTGTTTCTCTGAGGTCTTTCATATCAAAGTTGTTACTCAACAAGGATTTCACATTATTTACAACATGAATGTTTGAACTAAATATGAGTAAGTCGTCTACATAGAGACATATGACAATGCAAATGCCATTTTTAAATTTTTAATAATTACATTTGTCACTTTTATTCACTTTGAACTCATTCGATATAATCAAGTTATCAAATTTTTCATGCCATTGTTTAGGAGCTGGTTTAAGACTGTACAGAGACTTATCTAACTTACAAATCTTGTCTTCTTGTCCATGAATTACAAAACCTTCAGGTTGTTCCATATAAATTTCTTCTTCTAGGTCACCATTTAAAAAAATTGTTTTAACATCCATCTGGTGTATCACCAGGTTATTAATAGCCGCAAGTGATATGAACACCCTAATAGATGTTATTCTAGTGACTGATGAAAAAGTATCAAAGAAATCTATATTTTCTCTTTGTCTAAAACCTTTGGCTACAAGGTGTGCCTTGTATTTATCAACAGTTCCATCGGGTTTTAGTTTCTTTTTCAAGATTCATTTGCAACCTATTCGTTTGCAATCGGGAGGCAAGTCTACTAAATGTCAGGTCTTGTTAGACTCTAGAGAATCCATTTAATCATTTATAGCTTCTTGCCATAAATCTGCATCCAATGATGACAAATATTCTTTTAGAATTACATGATCATTTTTCTAAGTTATAGCTAGGCCATATAATCGGGTTCATAATCTTTAGCAACTCTAACTCTCTTACTTCTTCGAGTTTCTATTTCACCTTGGTTGTTGCTTTTAGTGCTTCTTGTCACATGAACTTGACTAGGTTCACTGCCCCCACTATTTCTTGATTTGATAGGGTTTATTTTCATAGAAGTCAACATCATTTGATTCTATGATTACTTTCACATTTAGGTCGTAGAACCTATACGCTTTACTGTTTACTGCATACCTAATGAATACACATTCACAGGCTCTACTAGCGAGTTTAATTCGATTGGGATAGGGGATTCTGACATAAGACAAGCAACCCCATGTTCGAAGATAAGACAAGTTAGGTTGTCTTTTCTTCATTATCTCATAAGGAGATGTTTTGTTTTTAGATTTAGGTACTCTATTCAAAACATAGCAAACAGTCAAAATAATTTTCCCCCACTAGTGAGATGCAACACCAGAATTAAGCATAATAGCAACAACTAGTTCAATAAGAGTTCTATTCTTTCTTTTAGCTTTACCATTCATTTCAGGTGAATATGGTGCAATAGTTTCATGTATAATTCCTAGGATTTTATAAAACTCATTAAATAAACTAGAATCATACTTTGTTCCTCTATCATTACGAAACATCTTAATCTTTTTATTAAATTGATTTTCAATTTCAGTTACAAAGATCTTAAACATGTCAAGCGTTTCACTTTTATTTTTCATTAGATATACAAAAGTGTAATCAGAGCAATCGTCAATAAAAACGATGAAATAATGTTCTCCATTTCTGGTTAATGTCCCATCTAGTTCACATATATCAGAGTGTATGAAGTCTAAAGGTTCAAATTCTCTAACTACTGTTTTATATGAACTCTTAGTTATTTTAGCTTGACTGCAAAAATCACATGTTTCAAAATCCTTTAAAGATAACTTTGGAATTAAGCCACGTAACCAAAAATAACACACCATGTAGCCAAGGCCAAGGCCGAACAGGCGGCGGCGCGTGTGTGGTGGTCAATTTTGCTTGTGTTCTCTCTTCTTCACAAAATTGGGGTACCCCTAGGCATGCCCCAAGTATCATACCTCCACCTTATATATCCTATTAGTGTGTGAGATCTCTCCTATGTGAGACTTCATTTTTTTAATTCACAACAATACTAGCTCTCATAAATGTAATCATTATTTCCAACAAACTTCCATTAAAATATCATCATTTCCAACATATAGTACTTTACCACAGTTGAGAATCTATCTCAAAGTACTCAAACCTATCAAAATGACTAAACCCCTTAGTTGCAAATACCTTTACTTTTCTTGAAGATCAACATGCATCCAATAACTCTATTATTCTCAAGTAGTTTCACAAGCTTCGAAGTAGATCCTATTCAAAAGCTTCATTACTTACAACCAATTCTGACTTTCTTTGCTCTTTGTAACCTCTCTAAAATCCATCAACTTCGAATCTTCAATTTCTCCAACCATGTTTATAGCATAGTAGATAAAGTCTTCACTATATCATATATCCTAGGGATACAATGTTCCTTTAGTCTTATCTTTGGTCAACTAATAGTCTTATTCTAATGATGATTAAACTGTTGCTTTCACTATTTTTTTTACAGGTTTCCTCTCTAATACATCGATAGGAGTGTAACAGCCCAACCTCATTGACCAACCAATACTGTTATTAACGATTTTCTCGCTTCTCCATTTTACCATGTTAGAAATTAATGAATTTTTGCTTTTCATAGTAATCAAACTCGATATATAAATGATAAATACCATCGTTCATTCATTTTTATATTTTTACTATCAGTTGAGCTCAATTGGTAGTGAGAACGAACGAACAATAATCGGTGGAGTCAGGCTCTTACAAGGAGACTCCACCCCTAAAACTTGAGATTTCTCTTTCATATTCCTTAAAGGCCTTTACACACCATCCTCATTTAGATCTCATAAAATGTAACATCCCTACTTATGAAGCATCTTGATTCTCTAACTTCCACAATTTGTAGTATTTCACACTCTCTAGATAATTAGAGTAGTATGTCGGTTTACCGCTCCATATTTCCACCAGTTCTTGAATTCTTACTTGAAGCTTCACCCCAAAAATTACAGCATACACATCACTCTCTTCAAAATAGTAGTATTCTTGTGTTACTTGCAAAATATATTATTTTTACAAGGAAAATATATTATTGATTTTGATGTTGCCTGCCAAATATATATTTTTTACAAGACAATCACAATCGGACCGTGACGTACTAACAAATGTCACGTGATCATTGATGTTGTGGCACCAAATGACACATCTATATTGCTATGTATATGGTATTGGTAGTGTTGAGGTGTTAAGCAAATTCCACACTGTGTTATTATCTAATGATACCTTTACACATAACACAATCGGACATGGAATGATGACATGTTTCTCTATCGGTTATCTAGTGCAATCAATATTTTATAAAAACTAAAATTAAAATTCATTTGATTTTTATTTTTATGAACTAAATGTATATTTAAACTTTTAAAAAATAAATAATTATACGATATATTTATAAAATAAAATAAAATTTGAAAGTAATTGAAAAATGAATAGAGATCGTTATCTAAATTATAAGTGAAGATTAATTCTGTAGATAAGGATTTAATTAACATTAGTTGTAGAATTTTTTTTGAAAATATAGGTAAAAAAATTAGGATCAAATTAAAATTGAAAAAAGAAATGTTGTAAAATTGACGAGAAGAAAGAGACAGAGGGTGTGACGAGGATTGCTATTAAAGAAATTAAAAAACCACACGATCTTGTTACTGACGGTTTTTAACTTTAGAACCATAAAACAAGACATAGCAGAAGGGAGTGAAAAAACAATGGAAGGAACGATCAAATTAAACGGTTGTGGGTACGAGGTTACAACTTCATCTCACCTCTGCGTTTCAGTCATTGACTCCTACTACCATCAGGTTCGTGTTTCACATAATCCTTTTCTTCTTCTTTTTCCCTTTTTATTTTATTTCAAAAGTGTTTCGATATTCTCAATGAAGGTTCTGAGCTACGGTAGAGAGAGATGTGTGATTCTGGAAGCAGTGGTCCATGATAACTACTGTGTATTAGCCAACACCTTAGTAGCTCATTTTCTTTACTCCTCCGATTCTTCTAAAGCTACTTCTTATCTTCATACCGCTAAGTCCCACCTCGTAAGTGTAACCTCTCATTTAATTTTCTCTCCTAATAAAGGCAATAAATGTTTAGTCCTAATCGCTTTTCATTTCCCACACAATTAATTTCTAGTTTAGTTTGGTGTGTTAGGAGGGTACATATAGGCCTTCAATATCGAAATATTAATTATACAAGTAAACATTTATTTTGGTCTTTAATTGTGTGTGAAACTATCACAATGATCATTGAATTGAATGTATCAAAATTATGTAAAATACCTTAATGTGTGATTTATTAGTCATTTTGACCATTGAATGCATCTTTCGTTACTTAATTTAGTCCTTGTCAAATGTGTCTTTTGTTAATCAATTTAGTCTATAAAATCACTGACTAAAAAATACTTGGAGATTTATTTGTAACTTCGATGTATTCAAGAGCCAATGACAACGTCTCACACATTCAAAGACAATAATGATTGTTTACTAATTAATTTGAACACATTTGAAGATTAAATTGATTAACGATAGACACATTCAATGATGTTTTTGTAACTTTGATTAATTCGAGAATTATATAGTCACTACACCTAACATATTATAGGACAAAAATACTATTTACTCTTTTTTTTCTTTTTTTAATTACAATTTTAGTCTTTAAAATTGCAGTTGGTGTAGTTTTGGTCCGAAAGTTTACCAAAATGTACGCTATTTGGAGACCAAGACTGCAAAAAAAAAAATCCATGATTTGGGAATATTAAGTGTGGTTCAAATTAAAGCAACTAAAATTGTGAATTTAAACAAAAACTACAATTAAAGAATTTTTTTTGACGGAGTACAACTACAATTAAAGAAAATTCATACATGGTTAGGATTTTGATGGTACAGGAACATGCCACCTTGTACGAGAAACTAGTTTTTGATGTCATCAGTTATTTAATGTCAGGAGATAGAGACGATGAAGTAGCTGTTGAGTTGCATTCTAAGGTGAGTAACTTTGCTGAGCCCTTAAATAATAGAAAAATGTTTGGTGTACACCCTTATGGACTATTTTTATCCTCAATATGATACTAAATTTTTAGGACACTTGAATATTTTGGGAACTATTCACCCAATATATCCATAATCTTTTAAGACACATTCATGGTTCAAGCTATTTGTACAGTGTTAAAAACAGTTTCCTGGAATTCATGTATATTTAGAGGTGGTAACATTGACACTTTAGATTGAAGGCTTGAAATTATTTTGACAGAAGATTTTGTTCCTTTGTTATTGATGTGTGAAGAAACTGAATTTGATCGAGTAATTTACATCATATTTTATACATTATTCCTTCAGAGAGTTCTCTCTAAAGTGGCGAGCTTAATGCATACTGCGTACCGCACTTTTTTTCTAACTTTGTTGCCTTGCATTATGCTTTGAGATTCATCGATGTTTCTATTCAAATTCTATTTTGATTAACAAGACTTGATTTTTGTTTGAAGCTTCTGAAGGAGTTCCCAAGAGATTTGGTTTCTCTAAAGAGAGCACAAATCTTGTGCTTCTACATGGGTCGGCCTGATCTTTCTTTATCCCTCGTTAATCAGGTTACTTTTCAATTACACAACATTTCTGTTTCATTTCTTCTACTGTTTGTGAAAACAAATATATGTTTTTAACGTTTAACATAGCATGTTAGTGTTTATTTTTATTGAACATAACTTTTTATCATTCAAACTTCAAAGCGTTGCCAAACACCAAAATGAGGAACATTTCTCATTCCTGTCACCAAACCAAAATATAACCAACCTACTTCGTAATTTGCAAATTGACATATTTTTATTGGTTTGTATTTATTATTATTATTGAGTACCTTATCCTTTTAATTTTCACAGGTTCTACCTCAAAATGAAGGAGAAAGTTACATATATGGCATGCTTGCTTTTCCTTTGTTGGAGCTTGGAAAAATGAAAGATGCTGAGAAAGCTGCCAAAAGAGGATTTGAAATCAACAAGAAAGATGGCTGGTCACAGCATGCTGTAGGTCAATGTATTTGTCAAAAATTGGAATGCTCATTCTACCTTTATAGTAGTACTTACACAATGCTATCTTTCAAGTTGTCTTCTTAAAAATTATGATTTTTGAATACATGACACCTATGAAGCATCAACACAAACACCTAACATAACACTAACACGTAGATATCTAAAATAGTTTGAAAAAATTAGAAGTGAATGAATCTATTTACATATATTGGTGTCGTGTTGGTGTATGACACAAACACGTGTCAAACACCAGACATGTTTTCAATTTGAAGTGTCTGTGCTACATAACTTGGCTCTTCTTGTTTACATTACAGTATAAACTCTATGTCTTTGAATTTCCCTGTATTTATTATGAATAAAAAAAAGTACTAGGGCTGGAGTAACATCAATCAATTAACCCTTGATTAATTTGGAGATCATGTCAAGCTTTAATTCTAGACTTAATAAAGTTGCAGTTTGTTTTTGCTGGTCTTTAACCCTTTGGTTTGCTGGTTCCCGGTGGAAATAGGCCTTAATAATCTGGAGGTCAGCTGACAGGAGGTAAGTAAAGTCTAGCCAATGATTGTTACAGCTAGGCTTTGAACTTGGGTACTCCTAACCGATTCGTCCTTATGAAACTGTTTGAAATGCATTTCAACAACAACTTGTAAATTATGACCTCAAAAATTAATGTAATAATTAAATTTTGTTCTGCAGTTATGCCATATTCTTCAATACGAGTGCCGTTTTAGAGAAGCTGTTAAGTTCATGGAAGAATGTTCATCATCATGGAATTCTTCTTCATCTTTTATGTAAGCATTTTATTCATTTGATAATGGCTTTGTCTCACTTTTGTATTAATCATCTAAAGAGTTCTCATCTTTCAGGTTGACACACAATTGGTGGCATGTTGCTCTTTGTTTCTTAGAAGGCGACGCTCCAATGCAAAGAGTGCTCGACGTATATGATAATTATATATGGAAGGAGTTAGAAAAACCCGATGCTGCAGCTCCTGAGGCACACAATTTTATTAACTTTGTTACTTGCTACTAATACTTTCTCATTTTCTTCCCTTTATCATGAATTCTGATATTATCTGAACATAGGTTTACTTAAATGCTGTGGCTCTGCTTCTGCGGTTGTGTGTACGCGATGAATTGAACTTCTTCGGCGATCGGTTCAAGATGCTTGCAGATTGCCTAGCTGATCAAGTATGTTAAGATACACATTGCATTGTATATTTTTTATGATTAGGAATCAAACTCGATCAAATATGGTTTACAATACTAATACACACTGTGCACCAACCACTTGCGTCTGACCCTGGTGTTACAATGCATGATATATAAACTGAAAATGTTAATTTGTATTCTCAACCGTTGTGCGTTTTGGTTGGAGAGATACTTTGAGAATCAGACTTAACATTAAACTAGTGATACTTCACGTTCACAATTTGGACGGGAAAATAATTATAATAATATGAATTTGCGACTAAAAGTAGAAAGAAGAGAAGTTACTATCAAATATCCCTAAATTAGATAAACAAATATATTAAACAAGATCAAACTATTTCTAAGTTCATAAGTTTATAATATGTAAGAGGAAATGTACATGAAAATAAAACGTGTGGGCTCCAATAAAATGAAGGCTTGTTTGTTACAAATTATAAAAAGGTGATTTTGGTATTCAATAATTTAGAGATCTTTAAGAAAAGCATAAGTTATTTTGTGTATATATACTATTGTACAGCTTCTCATTTGAAGCAGTTTTTTTTTTTAAATCCGTAACAGATGGATGAAAATGGTAAAAGTGATTTTTTTTGAAAAAAAACTGTAGCTTCTGTACAATACTTCAAGTATTATGTGGAAAAAACTTAAAACTCTTTTTTTATTTTTAGGACAATCATGCTAAATGTTTCTTTTACAATTCTTGGATGTATCCAATGTTTAGGCAAACTGGTATTTAGAGTGGCACCTTGATGTATTGACAGTTTGGGCTTTGGCAAAGACTGGACAAATTTCTAAGGCAGAAGATCTTCTCAAGGGCTTAAAAGACAGGTAAAAGTCTTATTTACAAATAGTGTTTTAGATACAGTTTGGTATGAACTGTGATAACATGTTATCTTACTGTAGGCTTTCAAGGATGAATAAAAAGAAGCAACAAATAATGCAGAAAGGAATGATGGTATGCTTCAGTTGCAAATTCCATGATTATATAAAAATCAATTATCATAGTATCCTAAATTAACTAGCGCATACTTTAACCTATTAAGCACTGACACAGACATCAGACACGACACTGACACTGACATGTTGATAATGATTTTAAAAAGTTAAAGTAATTAAACACAACTACATGCACATCTCCAATTCAAAGTGTCGGTGCTACACTGATCTTAACTAACATGTTACATAATTTTGTTAAATTAGATTCAAGTGGACTATTTTGATTTTTCTTGGTTAAAATTCTTGCTTGCATTTCTTTATTTCAACCTAGCTTGCAGAAGCACTATATGCATATGGAAGAGGTAACTATAAACATGGATTGGAATTACTTGGTCCAGATTTTGATGCCAATGATTGCAAGGTTTATATCAATTAGACTTCTTAATTCTTCAGTATTGTGGCTTCCTTTGTTTCTTATTTTGGAATTAATAATGTCAATCATGCTTCTGTGAAGGTAATTGGTGCATCTGATGAACAAGTTGATGTATTCAATGAAGTTTGGTACATCATGTTTCTGAACAGCGGAGACACAACCAAGGGTAAAATCTCAAACTTTTTGTCTAATTTTTCAAAGTCAACTTCAATTATGACAAATTTTAAATGCAGCAATTGAAGTGATTGAGAAGCGAATCAAGAAGAGAGACGGCACTGCTTTCTTATGGCGTCTGTTGGTACGTCTTGCCTTGCAATTGAATCCTTTGATTATGGTTTTATAGAATTGAATTACAAAGACACAGAAACCAAATACAACATTAACACTTAGACACATAATAATTTAAGAAAATAGAAGTGATTAAATGTAACTACATGTATCAGTGTCATGTCATTGTCAGACACGACACACATTTAATAGCGGTAATGTGACATAGATGACATATCTCCCTTACAAGGCACCATATTCACTCTATAAAATATTGAAAGCTATAATTTATTGATACATCTATTGTTAGATTTATTAACACAGAAATGGGGATGGATTGATTTGATTTGATTTCAGGAGAGAGGATACAAACTAGCGAAGAGACCAGAAGAAGCTGGAATTGCAAATGAGAAGGCCAAGGTTTTGGAGAGTGCTTATTTTTAATTAAGAGAATAATCACATAATCAAAACATATCTAGTTCTTTGTGAAATGTGAATGCATAAGCTACCAATACAAAAAAGAGAGTCCTTAGCTTGGTGCAACATATTATAATGAAATAAATGTAACTCATATAAAGTATATAAAAAAATTAATGCAACTCACGAATCATGAGTTATGACAATGACAATGATGCTTTGCTTGTGGTTGGTTAGGAGGCGCCTCCTTCCCCTCCCTTTTTCATGAATGAAAAATTGAGTTCATATCTTGAACGCTTTTAGACCATCTTTATTAATTGTATTGTCTTTTAATTAGTTTATTTTAGGTTTTTTGAGTTGATTTTGAATGCCACATCAATTTTTTTAGTAACACCATTTATTTTTCTCGAATGTTTGTCTTTAAATGAGTTCCAGTGCCCCTAACACAGGTCTTACTTTAGTAAAACCAGATATTTTTTTGTAGTATTTATTTATATAATATTAAGAGACATTGGTTTTGAGTCTCTTGTGGAAGGGACTTAAAAAAAAGTTAAGGGTCAACAATGATGCTCTTAGAACTTGTTTTATTTTACAAATTGATATTCTGATTAGTTTTATAATAGATGATCTATAGTAGATCATTGTTAAAAAATTATTATAAATTTTTATGACAATAGATGATGTATTTCAATATTAAAAAATTATTATGACAATAGATGATGTATTTCAAAAGTAAAAGTTTAATAGTTTGGGATCAGGATTGTCTAATTTTGTGGCAGGAAAAGTACTCTACGGTTGGATCAATATGATGTTTCAAATATAGTCATGTATCATTATTTTTTTCTCAAATAAAAAATCAAAGATAAAAAAAATAGTAAACCGACTTAAATCGACCACCGTTGTTGACTCACCGTCGTATCAACGAAAAGGTAAATCTCCCATTGTACCACTATCATTGACTCACAACATCGCCTTCGTCATTTAATCGACACCGTTGTTTCATTTGGACCAACATCCACTCACAAATGTTGTCGTCATTAAATCCATCTTAAAATTTAGATTATGTTGTTTTTTAATTTTAAATAAAAATGAAATGATAAATTGAACACCGTAGGTAGTATTTTCATCTCCTCCACCATTCTACGAGAGTCCAAGATAATCAACCAAATGTGACCATCATGCACTCCAACCACCAGTGCCATCTCAATCAGACATTGGAAATAGCATGCGCAGAATTTTCAAAATATATTTGGAATTCTCTAATAGCTATATTAATATAGCAAAATTAAATAATTTAATGTATCACTTAGTCAAGTGGTTGTATGTTTGGGTTTAATTCAAACTAATGCATCTGTTAAGTTATCAAATGTTACAATATTTCTCAAGAGTTGTTTTCTTTCATCAATTGGTATGAGTTTAAGAGTTGTTTTATTTCACCAATTGCTATGAGTATCTTTATAAATAGAGATACTTTAACAGCAGAAAGAACAAGAGACAAACTTCATGTTACATGAGTCAGACTTCTGTAACAAATATTTCTAAGTCATTTATTCTTTTCTCTAGTACACAAGAGTAAATGAAAGAATTTTATTCTGTAAACTATCATTGATCGATATGTTTGATGTGAATGTTCAATTCACTTCAAGGATTTCAAAGTATCCAGAAGGGGATTCGTCGATTAATCCGTTTGCATCCAATATATATAGATTGATGGGGGCGAATCGAACTAATATCTTAGTGTGATACACGCGCTTTTAAATTTATTTTTACAACATTCATCATTATCAATTTCATCATCTTCTTATTCTAGATTTGTAACATACCTCCAACAAAAGATTCAATAATCTTTATATTCAAATTATGATTTTATTTATAAGGTTGCGACATCGTAGAAGAAAAATACCCATATGTGACTATGTAGAAAGGTACATACAATTAGTTTATAAGCAAATATGAATTAAATTTTAATACTTTAGAAATTAAATAATGATGCAATTTGGTGCTAATTTTCTTCATCATAATTGATTATTATAAAAGATTGAATTCACATTATGTACTAATTTTCTTCATCAAAATTCATTATTATAAAGGATCGAATTTGCATTTTATGAAATTGGTTCAATTATTGTAATGATGTAGTACCGAATTTTATTTCAAGGCTTTGCTATGATTATATATGGAAGCACCAATTTTGAATGTTCATTTTACATATTAAAATTAATTAAGTTTTAATAAAATACAAAAGTTATGTGTGTTTAAATTTAAAACTCAAAAGTTGTGTTTTGCATAGTAGATAGAACCCTATAATATTGTCTTGATGGATAGAATTCAAGCATAAAATTACATGTTTTAGCGCTGTAATTGATGCATAAAAGTTCACTATGCTTCTCGATTGATTTTTATGAATGATGGCTTGCCATATTCTTAGAACAATACATACATACAAAAATTGTACTCTAAAATTTGTTAAAATGAAATTGTGCATAAATGAAATGTTTTTATGATATATATAAGGCTTATCAATTTAAGCCTATATATAATTAGAGATATGTTGTATTTAAATGCACTCATGAGTTGCTTTTACTTGTACCTGAATTCTAATTTTATCATTCTGTGATAATTTTCAACATGTAGAGCTTATATGTTAAATTTAACATGTAATAGAAGAAGGTTCATATATACATGATTTAGAAACTACAAGTTTGAGAATTTCATTAGAATGAATATGTTTGATTTATGATGTACATTTGTATGCTATTTTATTTTAAAAGTAATATATATTAAATTATCATAAACATTAAGTTTATGGTTTTAATGATATTGTGTTTCATGCAAGAAGTCTTAAATTTACAATTGATTAACTCATTTTATACATGCATGATAGTGTCAATGTAATTATCAATTTCTTGCTTATTTTGATATCAAAAATAATTTGAGTATATATTTTAAAATTATTGTAAGTTGACAAATGTTCATTGAAGAAAGTAACAAAAAGTTTTAATGATTTTATTCATTGTTTGTTTTCTATTGTAATACTTATTTGAGTTTACCATAGAACATATTTAAATATTAAATTTAAATTAACAAATAGAATTCATGATACATGTACTAGTTATAATATAACTATGAAGAAAAAGTTTATTTAATATAAATGAAATGAATTCTTATTTGTCAAGGATTAGATGACTTACATGTTTGGACCCACCTTATGATGTTTGATTATGAGAAATTTTTATGATCATGCTTTGTCAGCTTGTGACAATATATATTTAATACATTCAATGTATTATATCTTGGATTTAGATACATTGAAAAGAGAATTAGAATTTTGAATTGAGATGCTTATTAAATATAGTAAAAAGTAGAATGACATAAAAGTTGGTGTATGTGATAATTGAGATGTTTATTAATTGTAAGGAATACAACAATGTGAAGAGATTAAGTGACAAAAGTGTCATAGTTTGGTGATAGTTAGTCAACTCTATCAAGAATATAAAAGTTTATTGGATGTTTGATATAAGTCGTGATTTGTACCAAACCTGATATAATATATGTTGTTGAAAGTTAAGTCGGTATACAAGCAATTCAAATAAAGAACCATGGCAGGCTATTAATAAATTATTAAAATATTTAAAAAAAAAACAATTAACTATACTTTAATCTATAGTGGATATCCTTCAATTTTAGAAGGATATACATATGTCAGTTGAGTAATTCATATTGAGGATCACGCATCCACAAGTGAATGGATCTTCAACCTTGGTGGAGGTGTATTTTATTGGATTCAAATAAATAAACTTGCATTGTCGATACAACCATGGCTCTAGAATTTATTGTTATAGTTGTAAGTAGTAAAAATGTTGAATGGCTAAGAAATTTGTTGTGTGAGATACCAATTTGGTCAAAGTGAATGACACCAGTATCTATACATTGTGATAGTTAATCCTGACTATCAAAAGCATATAGCAAAGTATATAATAGAAAATCTAGACATATTGGTTTAAGACATAATTATGTAAAGGATTTAATGGAGTGATATTCATAGTATTCATAAGAATTAAAAAGTATCTTGCAGATCCTTTGACGAAAGATATGACAAAGAACATGGTGTTGAAGACATCATTAGGGATGTGATACAAGGTCATATATAAATAATCACCAATGGTGGAACAATCAATTCACACTTAAGTAACATTAAGTCGTGAGTTCAATGATAAAAGTACATTATTAGAATGATTGAAGTACTTGACAGTAGATACATCTCAAAGGGTAATAGTACTTGAACCATAAAATGAAAATGGTAGGATGAGGTCTCCTCTTAATGGACATATAGCATATATTTGCTCGGATGTATAATTATGGGTGCATTTATGATATAATCTACCTATATGAGAATGAAGTGGGTCGCTTCATAGAGTTCAAGAGCTTGACTCTTAAACTCTCACGAAAAGGATATGAGACATAGGGCCTTATCAAATGTGTAAATTTTATAGTTCGATCAATGGTACTGAGATTTCATGTGTGAGTTATGCACATTTGTTCTAATGAATGGTTGGTTCAAAGCTTGTCACCCAATCTATTCGGGGATGAATGAAAACATAATTTACTAAGTAATGATTCAAATCGTAAGATACCTTTATCTGAAACCATGAGATTTCCGGAATAACGGACTTAGATATATTTTTAAAATGGTGGGAGGATTGTGAGGGGAATTTCCAAAATATATTTGGAATTCTCTAATAGCTATATTAATGTAGAAAAATTAAATAATTTAATATATCACTTGATCAAGTGGTTGCAATGCTTGGGTTTAATTCAAACTAATGCATCTGTTAAGTTACCAAATGTTACAATCTTTCTCAATAGTTATTTTCTTTCACTAATTGGTATGAGTTCAAGAGTTGTTTACTTTCACCAATTGGTGTAAGTATCTTTATAAATAGAGATATTTTAAAGGTAGAAAGAACAAGAGATAAATTTTATGTTACATGAGTCAAACTTCTATAACAAATATTTTTAAGTTATTTCTTATTTTCTCTAGTGTACAAGAGTAAATGAAAGAACTTTATTATGTAAACTACCATTGATCGATAGGCTTGATGTGAATATGCAATTTACTTCAAGGATTTCAAGTATCTTGAAGGAGATTCGCCGGTTAACCTGTTTGCATCCAATATATATATAGATTGGTCGAGACGAATCGAACCTACAGTTTAGTGTGATACAGACGCTTTGGAATTTATTTGTGCAACCTTCATCATCATCAATTTCATCATCTTCTTGTTCAAGATTTGAAGCATATCCCCAACAAGAGATCCAATATTTCTTTTGTTGTAGCTACTACAAGGTAAGAGCACGTATGATATAGATCAATGATGACGGCAGTTGGAAATGAATAGTAGTGAAAATGCAACAACGGTCGATTTAACGACAGATGCAGTGGTATAAGTTAAATGGAGGTTGATTTGGATGATAATGGTGCTACATACACGTGCAAGTTTACCATTTTGTACATTTGATATTTTTATTTGAGAAAAAAATAAGGACACTTAACTATTGAAGCATAAAATTAATCCAAACGATCATAAATAATGAAAGGTGAAGTATCTTTCCTACCACAAAGTTAAACAATTATGATCCACTAGGTTGTTTATATGTTAGACAATTATGATCCAATAGTTTGTTTATATATATGGTGGAAAATATTGTGAATATGTGTTGCATGATAAACTACACTTTGTAGTTTATATAATTTAGGTTGAAAATTGTCTCTAAACACGAAAATTGAGAGTCGTTCAAGTTTTCAACATAAAACCTTTTTGGTTTGAAATGTTGGCATAATATTCTAATTGATATTATTTTGTATGTATTCATTAAAGAAAGTATATAAAAAAAAAAATTCGACACTTAAATCTCTATCTAACATTTATCAAAATGACTCATTAAAAACATAATTATATATTCTAAATTATAAATTTTTTAATAAATCATCGTAACTTTATAAATTAAAGTGTCTTATAATAAATAATAAAAATAATATAAAAGAGATGAGTGTTTTTGTTTAAACTTTGTCATTTAACAATAACTCAAGAGATGGCTATGTAATTTCTCTTAATAATAATAATAAAGGTTCGGGGAGAAACAAAGTCAGTGTGGGAAACCGGAGTGGGTCATTGTGCGCGCAGCAGCTGTCTAATTTTGAACCGTGAATCGCGGAAAAGTCGTAATACTTGTTGGTTGACGTCGTTCTAAATCTCAGATTCCAGCCTACTTGCCCAATATAGAAACTCAGTTCACACTGCATTTGCACCTTTAAAGACTATAGCCCAAAACAACCATTCATATTTTTCTCTGCCTCTTCAACAGAAGCTAAAGACTAATGATAAAAGATAAAACAATCCAAAATATGAAAGACCAAAGACCCTTATCATGATTTCATCGCACGGAGCTAATAAATCATTAGTTTAAATACTTTAGACGAATGTTTTATTCTCATCTATCCAATATAAAAGAGGAGGGAATTTAATTTCAAAATGTACTTCACATAGGTATTAACAATATACAATTACAAAATTACCCATATATATAGATATTTGGAGTAGCAAGGCTAGCTCTAGAATGATGCCTATCATCCACACACATTCTCAGCTAAGTCAATTCGGGTAGACTCCTACATTTTAAAACCTACCCTAACCAGTACGGCGTTATTGACACCCACGTGCGCACAACACCAACGTTAACCCCAAAAAACATAGTCATGGTAGGGTCAACGTTACACCGTGACAAAATTTATCTCATGGGGTTAAACTCCTCACTCTTTTGCCACGTCACCATTCACTGACGACCGTAACCGAACCCGTTTTAATTCCCCAACAACCTCCCTCGAATCGGGTCTGTCATCTTTATCCGCCGCAACACACCGAAAAGCCAACTCCGCCACCGCAGCTACGGCGTCAAGCGCTTCACCGTCGTTACCCAAATCAAGAACCGGGTCAAGTACTTGATTCAATTGACCCGTATGAATCCTCGAAACAACCATGTCAGCAAGTGCCATCTCACGTTTATCTCTACAATAATCCACCGCTTTAAGCCCCGAAATTAGTTCAAGCAAAACAACACCAAAACTGTACACGTCACTCTTCTCGGTTAACCGGAACGACCGGTGATAGTCAGGATCTAAATACCCTGGTGTACCTTGAGGACCGGTACAAACGTAACCATTGGACGAAGTCGTTTCTTGCAAAAGTAACAACCTCGATAACCCGAAATCACCAACTTTAATCCTCATATCTTTTTCCACGAAGATATTTGACGACGTTATATCTCTGTGAACTATGGGAGGCACAACTGAGAAATGAAGATACTCCATCGCTAACGCCGTTTGAATTGCAATTTCAAGCCTCGTTTGCCACTTCAGCCTGTAACCTTTCCGTTTACTCTTTGAACCGTGAAGGTGTTCCGCTAGGGTTCCGTTAGGGACGTAATCGTAAACGAGAATTAAACCTCTAGGATCGCTACAGTAACCGTGAAGTTTAACGAGATTTGGATGATTAATCGAAGAGAGAATGAGAATCTCGTTGCAGAACGATTTCGTTGAGAACGCTGCGGTGTGATTTTGACGGTGGAGGTGTTTCACGGCGGCGATTTTACCGTCACGGAGGTTTCCGAGATAAACGGTTCCGAATCCGCCGTCGCCAATTTTCCGTTTCGGATCGAAGTTGTTAGTGGAGGTGTTCAATTCGTCGTAGGTGAAAACTGGAGGGAGAAGACTCGCGGAGCGGTGGTTGTGGAGGAAGACGGTGGTTGGATCTTCCTCCACCGGTGACGGAGAGTTTAAGCTTCTTGATCGGAGAATGGAAACTGTTACTGAAATAAAAAGAAGTAACAAAGTGAACGCGATAACGATTGCGAAAACCGCGATCTTGTTGGGTTTCACTTTTCGAATCCACGGTGGCGAAAAAGTTGATTTGGCATGGGAACAGATGAAGTGTTTGTTCGGGTCTGATGAATTGAAACCGCAGAAGCCATTCTTGTTAATACAATCACTGCAATTAGTGAAATAAGAGTCTTGTGTTAATGCTTGTTCCCATTGAACTTCGATTCCTAATGTGAGTATTTCGTTGAGGTAACCAAGAACATCGCTTTGACAACTAGGTTCAGATTCAGAAACAGAGTGGTGAAAAGATCTACAATCGGTTATAATTTCGGAAGGGTTTTTGATGAGCTTGCATTGATAATGGCAGTGACTACAATTAGGAAGTGTCGGAGGTGAACAAGGTTGGAGAAAAGAGAGACGCGAGCATGATTCATCTGAGAGGGTAAAAGGGGAATTTGAGAGGTTGATTGGGGTGCTAGGGATTGAAGAAGTTGAATATGGACAAGTGATGTTGAGGGGGTGTGAATGTGAAGAAATGGGGGTGTAAGGGGAGATGAGGAATGAGGAAGAGTTTGGTTTGAAAGTGAGGATGGAGAAAGAGATATTGTTGATTGTGATGAGAGAGTGAGAAGATGAGCAGTTAAGTTGGAATGAAGGGTGGCCACAGCCTGGTGAAGTGGAGAATGGGAATGGTGGGGTGGAGTTGGGGAAGGGAGGGCAAGGGTGTTTTGTTTTGTTGTTGGGAGAGCATATGTTTGTGTGGGTGGTGGGTGTGGGAGAGAGGAGAAGGAGTAGGAGGAAGGGGAGAAGGGGAATGGTTAAGGGTTTGGGTTGTGTTGGAGACATGGTGATGGATGAAGAGAGAAAGTGGGTTGGGGAGTCATTAATTGGTTAGATTTAGATGGGATCTAGTTTTGATGTTGAAATTGAAATAGAAGGAAGGTGGTGAGTAGGATAGTGGGAGGAATAGGGATAGCTACTTGCTAGTAGTAGAGAGTGGAGATGAGAGAGAGTAAAAAGGTTCTTGGAGATGGGAGAAAAGAGTGAAAAGAGAAAGACAGCTAAACAAAGGGTCACGTGCAGGGAACATACAGAAAAAACAAGTAGGTTAACCAAATAGAGAGACAACTCTAAAACCATAAAGAATTACTCGGCAGAAAAAAAAGTTTGAGTTTGATGACCGCACACTCTGAATAAATAGTTTTATTATGATATCCAGTGAAAATCAATTACGTGGAATTTTTTTTTATATATTTCACTTTTCATTTTTTTAAATGTTTTATTCTATAATTATTATATTAAAACATTTTATTTTTTTTCTGTATTTTTATATGCAAACCATATGAAAAAAAAGATAAACATAATAGTTAGTAGAATCGTAAAATTAATTAATAATAATAAAAATTAGTAAATAATTATTTTGTTTATAATATTGTAAATAGATATTTTTTTAAAAGAAATAGAAGTACATTATATAAAAAAGAAAAGAATATACTATTTTTATATACTATTTTTATATAGCTCTTTTAAATTCAGTTTATTTTGTAAAAATATTTTAATTTGATGAAAAACTCTTGTAAAAAGAATATTGTAATAGAGATGAAATAAAATACTATTTAATAAATATGCATTTTCAAACGGAAACAAAAAATAGTATATTTGATATGTTCATTGTCCACCTCAAGAATCTCATATGTCTTTAAGAATTTTTTTATACAAAAAAATCAACACAAATTTAATAAACGAAATCAAAAAATTTTAACAAAAAATAAACGGTTTCTCAATTTTTTTTTCATTTTTTTTTAGTTCTTTTAAGTATTTTTAATTTGGCTTAATTGTATTTTTGGTCTTTCTATTATAGGTGAAAATCAAAAGTAGTCCCCCTATTTTGTTTGTCTCCAATTTTAGTCCCCTAAACAGAATTTAAGTCCAAATCATGATTAGTTATCATTTTTTAATGACGTGTCAATAAAAAGGTGACGTGACATACACTTATATGGAATAAACTCATTATTATATTATTTTTGATTAAAAAATGTCATTTATATTTTTAAAAACCATTATTATAATTGTGACACTATTTTTAAAAAAAAATTACTTGTTAAAATTAAGTTAAAAAAAAACACATAAACAGATCAAAATGAAAAACATCTGAACCAGCGTGAACGCAAATGAAAATCAGAAGCATATGAACTAGCGTGAAACCAAAATCAAAAAACAGCCCCAATTCAACAAAAGCCCCAAATCGTGAACCCTTTTCATCAAAATCGACCATTTCCCTTTTCTTCGTCATCATCATCCGATTTCGATTTCGTCTTCTTCTTCATTGTTGTTCATCTTCCTTTTTCATATGGGTTCTTTTTCTTCATCTGTTTCACTCGTGTTCATCCTTTGTATTCCGTTGTTTATTTTTGTTTCTCTGTTTCGTTTCTTCTTCGTTTGTTCGTTGTGTTATTTGGGGAAAAGAATGTCTTGTCATTCGTATTCAATTACAGGCAACAATTCTCATTTGAGAATTAGAAGAAGAGAATGTTTGTGTAGACTTGAATCTCCTTTGTGTACTTCTTGGACGGCTGAAAATCCAGGTCGAAGGTTTCATGGTTGTGGATTTTATAAGGTAAACTATTTGTCAAAATTCTAGAATTTTTTTTTTGTATTGTTTACAGATTATAAAAATTTGTTGTTTAGTTACAGGGTAAAAAATCTTGCAATTTTTTTGATTGGTTTGATGAGCCAATGACAGAACGTGCAAAAGAAGTTAATATGTCTTTGATGAAAAGGATTGATGAATTCAAGAAGAAATACAATGTGACAAAAAATTGTGATGATGAACTGAAGATGAAGTTGAAACTAATGAGGGGCTTTCCTACACTTTCATGGCTTTTGATTATTGTTCTTTTGGTTATTGTAATGTGGAAGTAATTAAAATGATTGGATTAAGGGTGTTTTGTAATAATGTAATTTAGGGTGTTTAGGGTTGAAATTGTAATGTAATTGTTTAATATAATCAAATTTGTAAGGTTGTTATTATGAAACGAAATTAGTATTATTGTAATTCGACTGTCTATTTTTACATGTTAATAACTTAATTTGATATCATTGTATAAATGCAATTTGGTCAAACAATTTTCTAGTAGTTTGAAATAATCAGAATAATCTGATCGAAATAATCAGAACAATTTTCCAATTTTTGAACCTAATTTTGATATCATTGTATTAATGCAATTTGGTCAAACAATTTTCCAAAATAATCAGAATAATCAAAATAATTTTTCAAAATAATCTGGTCCATAATCTGAAGTTAGAATTTTGATATCATTCCATCATTATATACTATTGCATTACAAAATAATCATTCCATAACTTAGGTCCAAAAAGAGGTCATACTAATGCATTACAAAATAAAATTGTTCATTCACAAGTAACCAAAATAAAAGTACATATTAATAGTAACCAAAATAAAATTCATTACATATTCATAATAACCAAATTATATAGGTCCAAGTATCATTACATATTCATAATAACCAAAATAAAAACCACAAGTTTAGTTCCTTCAATTGATTCTGTTGATGTTATTTCCATCTTTAGATATCTCTCTATCTGCTGCACTTTTACCCTTGCATGTCCTCATGTTGTGGCCAAGCTTCCCACAATTTTTACATTTCACAGTTGCAAACCGTCTTGGTAGTTTATTAGAACCTTTTTGACTCGTCATTGGACTTGTTCCTATTTTTCTTTGGTCTACCTGGTGCTCTTCTCATGATTGGAGGATTTATAGGATCTTCATTTGATGCATGCCAAAGTTTTGGTCCATTTGATGGCATTATAATGTAAGAGTAACATGTCAAGAAGTTTGTTTTCTTATTTAAAAAAGCAGAAACATGTCAAAAAACCAGCATGTTTAAAGCAACATGTTAAAAACCAGCATGTTGAAAGCCACATGTTATAAACTGAATGTTATGAACTAGCATAACAAAACCAGAACCAAACTAAACCAGAACCAAACTAAACCAAAACCAAACTAGAACAAAATTAGAACAAACTGAACCAGAACCAAAACTAGAACAAAACTAGAACCAAATTGCAGGGAAGAACCAGAAGCAAACTAAACCAGAACCAAACTAAACCAGAATCAAACTAGAACAAAATTAGAACAAACTGAACCAGAACTAAACCAGAACCAAACTAGAACAAAACTAGAACAAAATTGCAGGGCAGAACCAGAACCAAACTAGAACAAAACCAGCAGAACAAAACCATCTAACTGAACTAGAATTGAAACTAGCAGAAAAAAACCATCTAGCTGAACTACAATTGAAACTAGAACATCCATCTAACTGAACTAGCAGATCAAAACTAGAATTGAAACTAGAACTAGAATTGAAGTAGCAGAATAAAACCATAACAAAATTGCTTCAAATGAATATCATGTTAAAATCAGAACCAGAATTACATATAACTAGCAGAATAGTATAATGCAGAATACTAGAACTGAACTAGGAAAAACATGAATTGAACAGAACCAGAACAAAAAAAGCAGAACATCAATAATGCAGAATACCAATAATGCAGTTAAAATCAAGTTTTATACCTATAATAAGGTGAAACGTACGATTTTGTATCAACGTTGTTGTGCCATATACAAACAAGAGCATGGCAACACAGAATACTGCTCAAATCCCACCGACAAGTACAAGTTTTTGTATGTAGATTTACCGTATAAGTATCTACACCATTTGTGACACTAAACAAGTTAAAATCATTATCTCCATGCCAAGTTGGGAACCAACCCCCAACTACTCTTTTTGCCTTTTCCAATATTTGTTGAATCCTAGGACATATATTGCCTCTATATCGTAGCATGAGTTCTTTTTGTTTGACAATCCTTATAGTAATGTAATGTTTCAAACCTTCAAGTAATGTTATGATATGCTTATCTCTATACTCCAATACAACAATGTTGAAAGCCTCACACATGTTGTTTACTTGGAGGTCACATTGTGTATCGGTGCGAAATGCTGACCTAGTCCACATAGATGGTGGGAGTTGCATCATGTCTTTCCAAGCATCTTCATTGATTGCCTTAATTTTTTACATTGCTTTCTCCCAATCCTGAACCATAGTAGCTCTTGCTTCCAACCAAAGAAGCTCTTTCATATGTCCTTCGGGATACTTTTTTTTTCCAATTCCCATACAAGTGTTTAACACATAATCGGTGTTCCATATGGGCCCCAATGTTGGCAATGGCAGGTACCAATCCCTGAAATCAATTCATAAACATATAGTTTATTTAATTCATAATTTAGATTGCATAATTCAGAAACATGTAGCTTATTTAATTCATAATTCAGAAACATATAGCTTATTTAATTCATAATTCAGATAGCTTATTTAGAAATGGATTGCATAGAACAAATTGCTTAATTCAGAAACAGATTACATAATTCAAAAACAAATTGCATAAACATATTGCATAATTTAGAAACCAATTACATAAGCTTCAACACACATACCTTTTGCTGATCTTAAATGAATGCATATTGCTTATGTTGAACATTGTTGAGGTCCTCCAGTAAAAGATCCAGAAACCATTTCCATGAGTCTTTTGTTTCTGCTTCAACAACCACATATGCAATGGGACTCATTTGATTATTCCCATCTTTACCTATTGCGGCTATTAATTGACCGCCATATTCTCCCTTCAAGAAACAAGCATCGAACCAAATTAAAGGCTTGCATGTATTAGCAGATGCAGCCTTACAAACCTCCAAACATACATATATTCTCTCAAATACTGGTCCAACGTCAGACATGCCACACTTAATAATAACCGTATAGTTTAGATTTGATCTCCTAAGTTCATCCGCATATTCTCTCAAATGTGCATATTGCTCCCTTTGAGTGCCTTGAATCATTTCTATGACTCTTACTTTGGCTCTATATGCTTGGTATGTAGACAACTTCACACCCCATTTATCAAGCACCTCAACAATAAATCCCTTGGGTTTCATTTCAGGTGTATGTCTCAACATAAGAACGAATTTCTTGGCAAGCCATTTAGTCTTAGCTTGTCTATTTTTTGTCGTCCTATGACATGTATGATCATCTGTGAAACTCACTAATTGCCAATATTCATTTGAAATCCTCTTACTAATATTGTTGAAAGGCCTAAGTCCACGTGTAAATGAGTACTTCGGATGCTGGTACCACAAACATTTAATACTCATATATCCCAAACTTTTGACGATTTTAGTAACTTGCATGTGGGACATTAAGTCTACATCCCAAGACCAATTCATCTCATCCACTTGGGCACAAACGTACATCTTCACTGGGTGGTTTACAAAACTACCCCCATGTTTAATTCTTAACCTAACTCTGTGGACTGAAGCTGGCCTACACAAAACAAACCATTGAATAAATTAGTCAAACTAAGCCTCAAACAAACTACACATGCACCACAAAATAATACAATAAAGCATATGGACTACATTATTAAAAAGGCATGGACCACATTATTAAAAAGTCATAAAGGCATACAGTTCTGTTAACATTGTAGAGATAAAATTTTGGCCCTAAAATCAAAGTTCAATACAGAGTTTAATAATGTTAATAATAAAACAAAGCGAAAATCCTAAAATCACATACCTAGCACAAAACTTTGTATCTTCTTTCGTATTTGAAGATGGAGAGAACTCGAAATGATCTCCACTCGCCATTTGAACACTGATGAAAACGAAAGATGAACAAAGGATGAACACTAATGAAAACGAGTGAACAAAGGACAAACACAATTTCACGATTTCTGTTTAAGGTTCATGATTTTAGGGTTCATAATGATTTTAGGGTTCATGAGTGAATGCTTTTGATTTTGATTTGTTTAGGGTTCATATTTTAGGTGTTTTTTTTTAACTTAATTTTAACAATTAAATTGTATTTTTAAAAATAGTGTCACAATTATAATAATGATTTTTAAAAATATAAATTATATTTTTTAATTAGAAATAATATAATAATTAGTTTATTTCACATAAGTGTATGTTACATCACCCTTTTATTGACACGTCATTAAAAAATGACAACTCATCATGATTTGAACTCAAATTATGTTTGGGGGACAAACAAAATGGGGGGACTACTTTTGATTTTCACCTATAATAGGGAGATCAAAAGTGCAATTAACCCTTTTAATTTTTAATTTGGTTTATTGATATTTTTTATTTCGTTAAATTACAAATATAAGACATTTGATCATGTCTCTCCATCTAGTTTAACTATGTCTAATGTTTCTTGTGTTGACGACAATGCTTATGTCTAATGTTGGCACTGCATTTGGTGATTTATCGAGGAGGAAGAAGTAGAAACATCTTACTAATATAAGGCAAAAAAAAAAAAGAATAAGGCACCTAAGAAAAATATATTAAAAAAATTAAGGGACAAAGATAACAATAAAAATTTAATAAACTAAATTAAGATAGTCTTTAAGAAAATAATTTGGGATAACTTAGTCCTTGTCTAAACTATTATTAGAAAATAGATAATTTTCTAATAACAATTAAAAAGAGATAATTTGATTCGTGCAAAATAAAAAATAAAAAAATCCTTAATAATTTTTTCTTCAAAAAATCATCTTTGAGGACATATGTTAATAAGACCCTCACTAAGATAGACAATTTAACTAAAAGAAATAATTAGGTATTTTTTATTTTATAGTGATCAAATTGTCTTATTTTAATTATTATTATTATTATTATTATTATTATTATTATTATTATTATTAAAGATTTAACTGTCCCTTTTCTAATAGTAGTTCATATAAAGGCTAAAAGCTCTTGCTAACATATGCTCTTAGAACATTTGTTAAGGAATCTAAAAGTAGAAGAAAAAAAATTACATTTGCTCTTTTAACACCTACTTTTAGAGCACTTATTAGCATTTGTAATCATTGATAATATGGGCAAAATCATTAATAATCTATTTACAATTAATTTCTTAAAAAAAATCATTTTAGACAAAAATCAAAATAAGACTTTTCACTCTATCTTTGTGATATAATATTTATAATATTTTTTAAGATATTTATAATGTACTTTCAAATCATTACCATATAATGCTTAAGCCTTTTAATACTAAACAAATATCTAAAAATTTCATCAAACTCTTAGCATACTCAATGTTTGTTGTGTTTCAGATGAATTTTTATCATAATATTTTTTCTATATAATTTGATATTTTTGAACAAACACTCATTCAATCTACATTGCACCAAGATTATCATTTAAAAAATCAAATTCTCTATTTATAAAATGACTATTTAATTTAAATATTATATTGGCATTTTTGTGGCACTAACAATAACTATTTAGTTTGAGTATTTGAAATTATTTGTTAATATATTTATAAAAATATTCGTGTAATTAACTTTTAACATTCAAAATATCAGCACATGAATACCATTTTCAATATTCAAAATAGTTCTAATATTTTAAAAGTTAGTAAAAAAATAAATAAAATACTGAAGGATCAAGAATTTAATTTTGAACATAATCTAAAATCGTTCATTTTACTTTTAATTTAGAAATTTAAGTGTTATCAACTTAATTAAAAAATAAAACAAAATCAATTTTAAATATTAAATAAATCAAAATATATATTTTATATTACTTTTATTCATACATATGTCAGTTTGTTTTTTGACTAAATAATAAAGATATTTTTTACAACGAATTTAATTTGATATATACCATGTAAATTCACTCATTCACTATTCTTCATGTACTAAATACGAATTTTAGAGTCATACATGCCATGTGAGAATAAATGTTAAATATGTTAAAAATATAAAGTGATAGTAAATTTTAACATATATCTTATATATAAAAATTGATATCAAATTGAAGCAAGAACCATTGACATTGTTACTAATAAGTGACATTTGTTAACAAATTAAAAATTAAAAATTTATTTTTTAAAAGAACACATTTTAACTTTGAAGTGTTGTTTGTTGCACCTTCATTAAATTTGGGCCAATGTGATGATACACATTTTGTACCATTTCATTAAGTTTCAAATAATGACTTTGCACATTCTACTTTCCAATTTTTTCCATAGAGCATTGACAAATTATATGAAAACTTCCTAATCCACAAGTGTTTCATCTATCTAGAAGAAAGAAATGAAGAGAATCAAAAACTGTTATTGCTTGCACGAGTAACATACTTACGTTTTATATCAAACACTTGCTAAATACCTTCACTAACTAATTACTAATCTCTTTTAACAACATCTTACAAATTGTAATTGTTTACTGATAAATTGATCAAGATCACTAAGAGATGTCATTTTTTTTGTTTGGTGATGCTAAAAAGATCGGTTTTAGCTGAAAACGCAAAGATGTAACATTAAGTTGTCAAGTGGTTTTTTCTAGTGATGTTTTTTAAAATCATCGTTTAAATTTGGTGATACCGATAGGACTGACATGTGTATAATTTTGTTAGAAATATCGTTGTCACGGTCAAAAGTAACGACGTCAAGTCAAGTGTTCAAAAAGAAATTCTACCGTTGAATTTGTTTGATCGACTGATATCGATTAATCAAAAGTTTAATTATATATATGTGAATAATTTGTTAAAATTTATATTGGAAATGCATTAAAGACCACTTCACATCTATTGGTTTCTTGTTGACTGGTAGCTTAACTAGATCCCATTTATTGTGCCTTTCAATTGCATTAGCACATGATCTACTTCTCTTTTTTCTTCTACATTTCTACCCCAATTTCATGGTTCATCTTCCTTCACCATGAAATCTCTTATCATCACTTTATTAGGTTTGGGATTATACACTTTGTAGATTCCAGTAGAATGAAACTCTATCAACACCATAGACTCCCTTTTGTCTTCAAGCTTGTTCTTTCTTTTAGACTCGGAGGAATGTGCTTGAAGCATAGAGACTCAAAAACCCTCACCAACAATTAGGAAAAGAAGTGGTGTCAATGGGTCACCTTGGCGTAAACCATGACAAACTTCAAAAATCCACTGTTGGATTAGTTCTTGTTGCTTGAGTTTGATTTCAAATCGTATAAAAAAATAAATAAAATAGAACATTATGAGTACTAAGCACACACGGTGCAGCTACAAAATCATCATTAATAAAGAAAAGTTGTATCTATAATTATTTTATTTGTATTTAATTAATCTGGTAGCAATACGTGTATAGTTTTTTAAGATGAAGTTATGACACATTTTCTGTTATTCCTTTTTTATTTTTAAAATCAAAGTGTAAAAGATTTCCTGTTAAGGTGTGTTATAAAACATTGGAAACATTAATCAAAGGCGTTTTGATTTATATTACTGTTTACCACACTTTTAGTTCCTTAGTGATCTGATTTTGAATATATTTAATTTCTCAATAGTATCAACTTTTAAATCAATACGGTTTTAACGATTTTATTTTTACAACTCAAATTTAATCTACTATAGACTAGGCTGATGCTTTAAATGCTCAACTTGTATACATGGCTCCTTAGAATCTTTTATTGCTATAATAAAAAATAAGATAAAGATACAATTTAAAGTTTTTTTCTAAAAGAGTAAAATTACTATTATGTACTTCTCTTTCTTTTTGTTTTTATTCTATGTTAGTATATATCCTTTTTTTTATATTATATTTATGAATTTTTTGTGTTATTCCATTTAATTTTTTTAATTCATTGTATTGAATTGAATAGATAAAAATTGGATATCCTACTACCCTAATAACTATCTTAATAAAGAGAAGTACATTACAAGAGTTATTAAATATTTTTTTTTTAATTTTGCATGTGCAAAATCAAATGATGGAAAATTTTATGTCTTTGCAACAATTGTGTCAATTTCAAGTAGCTATCTCGGGTGGATATTTATGAACATCTAATCCATTTTGGATTTCTAAAAGGTTGTGTTATTTGGATCTTCCATGACGAACAAATTAGCTTGTCTAGTTCACAAAGTGTATCTCAAGTAGAAAAAGAGTTTAACCATGACATAGCTACATTGATTCATGATGTCTTTGAAATGCATCTAACTAATGATACTGATGGTGCAAATTTAAATGTGGAGGACGAGGATCCCAAAGCATTCATAGATGAATCTAATACTCAACAATTTGAATATGATAGTAATTTGGATAAGAAGTTCACAAAACTATAATTTCTTGTCCATTTGTATCACTTAAACTGTCTAAATGGGTGAATTTACAAAAGCTTTTCAATGTTGTTAGAGCTATTAAGAGATTCATTCTCAGAAGAAAATACTTTGCCGAAATCTTTCTATAATACAAAAAAAATATTAGTTGTGGATTAGATCACCCATATGAAAAAATCAATGCTTGTCCCAATGGTTGCATATTATATTGGAGAGAATTTTCTAATGCTTAAAATGTGGTATGTCATGATGGAAACTAAACTCTAATCAAATCGAAGGTAGAAAAAAAATCCCTACAAAAGTTCTTAGTTGGTTTCCTCTTAAACCTAGACTACAAAGACTCTTACTATCATCGACAGTAACTTCTTCAATGACAAGGCATTAGGGTGGAAGAACAAAAGATTGGCTCAAGAGACATTCAATTGATTCTTTCACTTAGAAATACTTTGATGGTCGACATCCTGATTTTTCGTGTGAACCTCATAATGTTCAACTAGGTACAGCTTCTAATGGTTTTAACCATTTCAAAACCATGTCAATTTCTCATAGCACTTGGCATGCTGTTTTGATTCCTTATAACTTTTCTCCATGGATGTGTATGAAGCAACCTAATTTTATACTTTCATTGTTGCGTATAAACTTGATGTCTATACACAACATTTTGTGGACGAACTAAAAGAATTATGGGAAATCGAGGTAACAACATTTGATGCATGGATAAAAGAGTCATTCCAAATGTGTGTTGCTATCATGTGGGCTATGAATGATTTTCCTGCATATGCAAAAAAAATTGGATGGATCACTAAAGGTAGATACGTTTGTCCATGTTGTGATCTAGAAACTGTGTCTAAAAGGTTGCATTGTAGTCAAAAAAATTGCTACATGTGTCATTGTCGTTGGTTAGAGCCTAGCAGTAAGTGGAGATACAATAGAGGAGAATTTGATGGAACACAAGAGTTTAGAGCACAATCGGAGCTACCTTGTGGTGCAAGTGTCTCGAGTCAATTTGAAAGATCATGGAATAGGGAATAGGACACCATGGAAAAAGAAAATAATTTTGTTCACATTAATTGCCTTATTATAGTAGTATAATGTTCTTCGTCGTAATCTTGATGTAATGCACATTGAAAAATATATTTGTGATAACATTATTAGAATGTTGTTGCATTTAGAAGGAAAATTAACGGATAATGATAATGCACATTATGACCTTGTAGATCTGAACATAAGAAATCAACTACATCGAACGATGTATCCAAGTAAAGGTAAAAAATATTTGCCTAGAGCATGTTGCCAAATGACATTGAATAAGAAAGAAATATTTTTGGAAGTTCCACAAAAAAATAAAATTCCAAATGAATATTTATCTAATATATCTTGATGTGTGCAAGTGAAGTGTAACACCCCGATTTTTTTCACCGTGAGTGTATATTTTTTTTTTAAATAAAAAAATAAAGAAAGAAATACTTTTGACCCCAAGAATCTCTACTTTCCCCGTGTCACATCAAAAAGTGGAACATTGACCCATCAAAAGAAAAGTCATCAGACAGTTTAAGCATGAATACAATCTTCAAAAATGAAATAAATACAATCACAAAAGAAAGACATCTAGTCCTTATACAACCACCTAATCTGATCGTGCTACAAAAACTACACAGCCTTGGTGATCTCCACGCGCCCCGCAAGATCCTTCTGATATAGCTTCAGTCAGGTATGACTAACTACTTTCCCATCTCCAGGGTACTAACCGATAGGATGATTCTGATTCTCATCTTAGGGCAAAGTCCAAATTTCCACAATAATTGTAAAGATCACCAACCGAAATAACAAATATCACATAGTAAAATTCTTATATTTTCAAATGCTCAAAAGAACCTTTCGTCTTAGCATACTCCTCAAAAGAGTTTTCATATGTCCAAAAATGCATAAACAATGTTGAAAAATGAAGTCTTGACAAATTGCACTATCATAGCCGAATACAACTTAGAAAACGCAGATTTTCAATTCTAAAATGGCTCTGAATCAATCAACACTTCAAACATTAATGTTATCAATTATGAACACATAATTAACACCAAATTAATCTCCATAAATTCACACCTCAATCATACATCGAATATTCATTAAATCAATTATGAACACATAATTACATCAATACTTAATCAACCCAATTTCACACCTCAAAGCAATTACGACAAATCACAACAACAACCGAATATATATATATATATATATATATATATATATAATCATCATAGTATAACAAACATGACTCGCGTGCCAAGCACTCTAAAGCAATGCGTATATGCCAAAATGCATAATTCCGGAATTCCAAACCAAAACCCTTCTCGAAGGGCGTAAACCAACTCTAATTTTTTTGTAAAATTTCAGTTTCAATTCAAACTCATTTATTTGAAAACAACTCATTACGCAACTCAAACATAACAAATTTAATTAACTCAATATCCACAAAATCCACACCTAAATCACATCTCAAAAATTTATAATATTAATTATAAACATACAATTTACACCCAACATTAATCACTACAAAACACACCTCAAAACAAATTAAATTCAAATTCAACTAATTCACACATAAACAAATTAAATTTATTTTTCACAAAATTACACCTCAAATACATCAGATTTCTATTCCACAAAATCACAAATAATATCCTAAATGTAAACTAAAAGTTTGAAAGCAGCTCTTACCTTAACGATAGCTCTAACACGCGATTACAGCACCGCGATTAATTCCAGTAAAATTTAAGTTCGTAACGTCGCTTCAAAAGTTGGCTCACTAGCACCATAACGTGGAGATAAACAATTTTCCCTTCTGTCACTTCTCGAATGGAAGCTTAGATCTAATAGATAAATAAGGATTTATATTTTATGGTTTTGGTTTTTCTTTGCAAACCGAAGAAAGAAGAAGTTTTCCTGGGCAAGCTTATGCTTTTTCTGATCTTGCCTTGCTTTCTCTCATATATATATATATATATATATATATATAATCAATTCCAAAATAAATATCTAAATATTTTTATAAAAAACATCATTAAATCTGTCACCTCATATCACATCATAAACCACTTTTTTAGAAAAATATCTACTCTCGCAGCAATTCAATCGGTAGATGAATTTTTCTGAAAAATGCTGTATCTCAGAAATTTTTTTTTCTTCGACAAAAGATTCATCTAATTAAATAAAATTATTCATCGATGAATAATTTTAATCGGATCTCCAAAAAAAATATTTTTGGCATTTAACTCACAAAATACCATAAAATTGGCTAAAAACCTCAGAAATTCAACACAAAATTCCCCAAATATACATAAATTAAAATTTAAAATTAAGAGTCTTACATGAAACAACACAAAATACTTGGTCTTAAAAGCTATAATTTTCACTTTTTAATGCAAGAGTTTATTCCTATAACTATAAAAGATTGTTTACCTAACAAAGTGATTTTAGATATATGTTATCTTTGTCATTTCTTCAAAGAATTGTGTGGCAAAGTGCTTAATGATCATAATTTGGAAAACTTGGAGAATCAAATTGCCATGACTTTAACCTTTTAGAAATGATTTTCTCTCCATCTTTTTTCACTATGATCATTTGTTAGTTCATTTGGCATATACAGGTCATATCCATTATCGATGGATGTATCCCATTGAAATGTATTACACAATATTACTGTTATTTAATTTCTTATTTGAATTATTAGGTAAAATTATGTAGTCTTATTTGGTGACCTAAAATCTCCTTTTTAGGTTCATTTTTACTCTAAAGTCATTTGTTCCTAATCGAGCACATCCAGACGGATCTATTACAGAGGGTTATTTAGTTCATGAATGTTTGATATTTTGTTCCCGATATATCTCTCTACGGTGGAAACCTATTATAATTGATCTAGTTGAAATGACGGCGGAAACTAAAGAGTTACACTAAAAGTTACGTTCATTCAATTACATTGTGTTAGATAAATACTTTTCAAAAGAACCCTTGAAATGAAAGTTATTATCATATAGATCATATCTATAAATTTTAACATTAAATTATAGTCATTTTCTATATTATCTTAATACGTTTGGATTAACGTCGATAGTGTATTTGTATATGATATTAATCTTAAAAGCAGTTCAATGACTAAAGAACTAAGTATAACTTTGGTGTTACAAAGGGGCTGAAGGATAGAATAACCTTGGTCCTAAGAGAGAATGTTGAAGGGCTATCGATAAAGCAGGTAGGTTTTATGGCTAAGAAGAAGCTGAAGGGGTTGGTTGTGCCATGTCCTAATACCATACCAACCATGTTTTACCAGTACTTTTGGGACATTATGAGTAAGGAAGTGACAAATTTAGTGTTGAATATTCTAAACAATGGAGTTGATCCAGGTATTAAGAATAAACCATTTATCAACCTTATTTCTAAAATAAAACGTTATACTAATTCGAGTGAGTTTCGTCCTATATCTTTGTGAAAGTTTGCTATAAAATTGTATCTAAAATTATTTATATCCCAATTAAAAAAAAAATTACCAAATATTATTAATACCTACCAAAGTGCTTTCGTAATGGGCTTCTTATTACTGATAATATCTTTTTAGTTTTTGAATCCTTTTATATTATGAATAGTAAGAAGGAAAAAAAAATGTTGGATAAGGATTAGAACTGATTTGTCTAAAGCCTATGATATGATTGAGTAAGTCTTTTTTTATTTTTTTAAATGGTAATCTTTTTATGTTCTTTTCCCCCAACATAGTGTCAGACAGAAAAACCCATTATCCTCCAATCTCTTTATTTTATGCGTTGAAACTTTAACATGGCAGATTTTAAGAGCTTAATAAATAAACCTGTGGTGTGGTATTAAAGTAGCTAAAAATCCTCATGAAATTAGACATTTATTTTTTACATATGATAATATTTTAGTAAATTATGTTTATTATAATTAAAATTAATTTTTTATAATATTTTTAATATAAAATAATTTTATATTAAAGTCCAGTAAAATGTGATTATATATCTTTATCTTATCCATAAATTCTTATTAGATATTAACTAAGTTGATAGTGTATATTCTTTAGTTCCATTTTTTATAAGATGGAAAAATTTCTTCACACAATTTCATTATTTCGTTTTCGTGCTACAATTTATCCAAATAATTTTCTCCAGATGTGTATTCTTTTGTCTGATGCATTTGTATACCTCGAACCTTCCGTCGACCATATTTATTTAATTCCAGACTTCTAGACTTCTAGCACTCTTCTCAATAAATTTTACGGGAAAGTTTCGTTCAATCTTTTTCTTCTGTCGTTATCGCAAAAACGTAAGTCATATAATTATTTTACCAAGTGATGTTAAAGCTTGATTTTCTTTTTAAGTCTTTTATTTTCATTAAATTCTTATTTTAAAATCACACATATTTTTTAAATAAAAATAATAATTTAATATATTTTAAATAATTTATAAAATACATAATCATATAAATATATCAATTATTTATATATTATAATTAAATTATAAAAAAAATATCATCATATCATATATATTATAATTAAATTATTTATATATTAATTATTTATTTATAAATATTAATCATTCAACATTATTATATCATATATTATATTATTTATAATATTTTACATTATAATTTTTTTTTAAAAAAAATTATGAAAAAATCAAAATTATCTAATTTTTAATTAAAAACATTAATATTACAATTCAATAAAAATAAAATAATTAAGTTATAATTAAGTTTTTTTAATGGTAATTATTTTACCACTTACAGACAAGTCACGGCCAAACATAATTAACCTTTTCCTCAGCCTTTTTAATGTGACGAAAACGTACGTGCAATATCCAGGTAAATACGATATCATTACTTAGCTGTTTTTAATACGTATATCCATTACCATAGCAATGATATAATTATGACAGTGTCATATCCCAATCATCTTTTTCGTTTCTTTCATGATTGGTTTTTTATTTCATATTTTTCTTGAATAATAGTTTAACTGTAATTTTAATCTTTTAATTTTTAATAATTTATAAAATTAATTTTTTATTTTAAAATTAATAATTTTGATTATTAATTTTTAACTTAAAAATAATAGTGAGATGTTTTAAATAAATTATGTGATATATAATACGACGATGTAAAATAATTAATACTCATTAAATTGAAATAAAATGTCATAAAAATTTAACTTTCAACTTCGATTTTTTCTTATATTTTTAATTAAATAATCTAAATGGTTTTATATATCACATCATTAAAAATATATTAAATCATCATTTTTTTTAGTTCAAAAATTTGAAGAAGGGACCAAAACTGTTGACTTTTTTAATAAGGAGAACAATTATGTGAATTAATAATAATAGAATGACTAAAATTACAATAAAACCTAAAATAATTAATTAATTTATAAAAATATATTAAAATATTGATTTTTTAATTTTTAATAGTTTTTTTTTAAATTGTATATTTTAATTAATAATAATTATATTATTTTTAATATAATATATTTTTATTATGTATTTATGATATTGATAATGTATCAATATCTAACAAGAATAATTTAAAAAATAATAT
>JBBPBS010000170.1:7424811-7532558 GCA_037974835.1 Cicer judaicum
AGAAAGCAGAAATGCAGAAAAACGGAGAATGTTCTCCAGAACAGAGAAAACAGAAAACCAGGAAAACGGAGAATGTTCTGCAGAAACAGAGAAAGCAGAAAAGCAGAACAGAGAAGGCAGAAATGCAGACAAATGGAGAATGTTCTGCAGAAGTAGAAAAACCAGAAAACAGAAAACGGAGAATGTTCTCCGTTTTCTACAGTGTTGTATAAAGCAGTTTTTCTGTTTTTTCTCTGCAATTTTGAGTTGTAATTTCAGTTGTAAAATTCAGTTGTGCAATTTAGTTTTGTTTTTTTTCCCAATTTTTTTGTAATTGAATATACTCTCTTCCATAATCTCTCTCTTTCTCCATCATCTTCTCCAAACCACCACTTTTGAATTATTGATTCACCCTCCACTCTTGATTGTGTTCCAACTTTTGGCATCAAGACGACCAACAAGGCAAAGAGGATTGCCTCAAAGACTCCGTGCTTGTGTATTATTCTGAGACACCGAGATCAACAATGAGGGTGATCTTATTCACTTCGCTCTAATGGCTGAATCCGAACCGGTGAATACGGAGGAGGCGTTAAGCGATCCAAAGTGGATGTGTGCTATGAAGGAAGAGCTGGAATCAATTGAAAAGAACAATACATGGATGTTGGTTGATTTACCGAAAGGTAAAAAGGGTATTGGTGTGAAATGGGTCTACAAAGTGAAAGCGAATCCGAAAGGTGAAATAATCAAGTATAAAGCTCGATTAGTTGCAAAGGGATTTTTGCAAAAGGAAGAAAATGTCTCAAACAAGAAGAAAAAGCTTCAAAGGCCGGATGTTGTTAAGGTGTGGGATGTTACTTCAGCTGATCCAAAGTTGTTGGTGTTCTTGAAGTCTTATCGAAATACTGTACTTGTACTTAGGCACTGGTGTCAAAAGAGAAAATTCTTATAGGGAAAAAAGGTATTGAGGAACAATCTTTTCAGCTTTCTGATTTTATTGCTGCCACAAGAATTGAAAAAATCAGACAGGCCTATATGGAGAAAGAAGACAACAAAAGGGAGTTTGAAATGACTGATCTTAGCACAACAAATGACATGGGCAAAAGTTGCGAATTACTCGGATACACCGACTCTAATTGGGGCGGAGATAAGGACGATCGGAAATCAACGGCCGGTTATGTCTTTATGTTCGGAGGGGCACCAATCTCTTGGTGTTCTAAAAAGGAGTCGGTGGTTGCTCTCTATTCCTGCGAGGTGGAGCATATCGCAGCTTCGTTATGTGCATGTCAAGCTGTGTGGTTAATGAACTTGCTGTGTGAGCTGGACAGCAACACGAGAGATGTTTTTTTGCTGTTGATGGACAATGTTTCAGCCATCAACCTTGCTAAGAATCCCATAGCACATGGGAGGAGCAAGCATATTGAGATGAGGTTTCACTATTTGAGGGAATTAGTGAGTTCCAGACAGTTACGTTTGGGTTACTGCATAAGCAAAGAACAAGTTACAGATTTGTTGACGAAAAGCGTTACAAATGAGGTTTTCAAGAAGCTTGTGATGAAGCTAGACATGAAGAATGGGGAGCATTTGAATTAAGGTGGTGTATTGGAAGTGATATAATTCAAATGCAGAAAAATAGAGAATGTTCTGCAGAACAAAGAAAGCAGAAATGCAGAAAAACGGAGAATGTTCTCCAGAACAGAGAAAACAGAAAACCAGGAAAACGGAGAATGTTCTGCAGAAACAGAGAAAGCAGAAAAGCAGAACAGAGAAGGCAGAAATGCAGACAAATGGAGAATGTTCTGCAGAAGTAGAAAAACCAGAAAACAGAAAACAGAGAATGTTCTCCGTCTTCTGCAGTGTTGTATAAAGCAGTTTTTATGTTTTTTCTCTGCAATTTTGAGTTGTAATTTCAGTTGTAAAATTCAGTTGTGCAATTTAGTTTTGTTTTTTTTTTCCAATTTTTTTGTAACTGAATATACTTTCTTCCATAATCTCTCTCTTTCTCCATCATCTTCTCCAAACCACCTCTTTTGAATTATTGATTTTCACCATTGATTCACCCTCCACTCTTGATTGTGTTCCAACATCATGTTCATCTTCCATTTGAAGATGGTGAAGGAGAAATATGAGGGAAAATAAAAGTAAAGGTAAAGAGCGGAAACTTAGAAAAAAAACTTTACATTGATACCATGTTATCTTGTGATAATTGGAAAGAAAATATGCTAAATATACCTCATATTAATTGTTATTATTATGAAAGAATTAATTGATATTTACAATAGAGATTCGCTAATTTATATAGAAGATATCAAACTTAACTTCCTAAGAGAATAATTAGAAAATGGTTAATAGCCTAATTAACTAACTCTGACTAGGTACAAATATAACTAAGATTTATAAGAAAGACAAAAGAGAAATGATAGATAAACCGAGAGAAGTTATAACATAGAAGAAAGACAAAAAGAAAACCACTCAACTCATTATAAAATTAGTCATTTAGGTTAGAAATCATAAGAGATATGAGGAAGTTTTTAATCAATTATGTTAGTTTTTAATCCTTAATGGATTGATTTCCTATCAAGTTAAACTCTATGAGTGTACTAGGATGCAAATGCATTTTCAAGGTTTGTTTCTCCTTGCTCGTGCTTTGTCATGACTTGGAAAATGTATCATTAGATTCTCACATGTGGCATGATAGTTTATTAAAATCTCCACAGATGGGAGAGAAATAAAGTTTACAATGAAATAAAAGGAGAAAATATAGGAAAAACTCCAAATCCCATATATATTAAATAGAGTACAAAGGAGTTTATTTAATATATTTTTTTTCTCTCGTTATTTTACGTTTTCAAATATTCAAAAATAAAAAAGTTCGTGTAGAATAATAACAAACAAATTTGGATAAAAATTAATTTTTTTTAAGAAATTGGGGATAAATTCACTATAGTTAATGACACTTTATTTTTTGAAAAAATAACTTTTAAGATAAAATATAATATGTGGTCCTTAAAATTATTTAATTGTAATAGATTAGTTTTTTTTTTAAGTTTTTATAACAAATTAGTTTTTTAAGCCTTAAAATGTGTGCACCGCTACCATTTTTTGTCCTACTCCAGTACCAAAGTGTTTATTATATAGTTGTTTTAAACTGCCGTAGTAAGTCCAAATCGTCCAATTATAATTTTTAATTAATTTTATTAAAATAAAATTCCCAAACAATAAATTATAGGTTTCTTCATCATCTTCATCAATTTTAAAGAACTTAAATAAATTCATGAATGAAGGAAGTAATGAGCTTTCAAACATTTACTCAACAACAAATCACAATTTGACAAAATGCGCCACGAGTGTTTGACAAAAAATACAAAATTAAATGCTTTGAAAGAATGGAATCCAATACCACCTCTACTATTTGGTTAGCAACACTTACTCCAATTAATCTAATGAATTTTTTTACCAAAATTATTTGATAATCAATTCTATTCAATGTGGTCTCATAAATTTAGGGATAATAGGAAGTATAAATGTATACATTCAAATAGACTAAATTTTTTTTTAAAATTGTAAAAAATCATATATTATTAAAAGTGTTTCAATCTCCTTTTATGAAAACTGTTTAGATTTGATTGAATTTTAAATTTCATTTTAAAAATTAAATTAAACCTCATTTAAATTTTAATAATATTTTTTTTGTATAAGATATTATATTAATCTATTATTTGTTAGTTTTAATTTTTTTTAATAATACCTATTTGTTTAGTTTAATTTATTTTTATTACTATTTTATTTCATATGTTTCAAATTTTTGTTTTGGTATACCCATTTAGCTTCTTTCAAACACAATTTAGAACAAAATCAAACACTTATTATTTCGATCCTCCAAGGAAAGATTGAAGTTTAAGTATTTGGAGAGAATTTCTCCTATCTCAAAAAGAATATGTTTTTTGAAATCAATTTATTTGTCTTAAGAAATACTAAAGGAAGATTTGATGAATTAATAATAAGCGTCTAAAGTTGAATAATATTTTGAAAGCACTCCAAAACATAATGGTGGCTTTGCAAAAAGACGAGACTAGCATCTTTAGGTAAATATATATTATAAAATTGAAAAGAGTTCAAATAAAGCATATATTAAATAAAACAGTTTATATACAGTAAAATGTGAGTTTAGTTGTTGTATAATGTCAATGTAATTTTATTTATTTATTTATTTTGTCACAATTATTTATGTGTATGACTTTAAAATTAATTATAATAAAAATTACATATATTTAATAATCTAACAATTATAATTTGTTTACAATATTTTTTTCATTAATAATATATACATTAAATTCATAAAATACTATGAAAAAATGAATAAACGAACACTACTGATTATTATATAAAGAAAATTAGCACAAATATAGTTAAATTTTGTTAATAAAAACAAGGAAATTGTTTGATTTGAGAGACAAAGAAATAAAGGTGAATTTTATACGTCTGCAATAAACAAAACATCTTTTTTCAAGTTCTAATTCAAAATCTTACACTTATAAGTGAATTTTGATAGGAAAAATAAATAGTAAATCAATAAAAAAATTATATTTTGATTTGTACTTTCTTAATAAATGAAAATTGGAAAAAGGGCTAAGATTGAAAGCTTGTGTGGCCATTCGCAAAATCTTTCTGCTACTCACTCGAAAGGTCAAAATCTTGTCTCTGGTTACAACTTTTTTCTTTTTTTACTAAAATGCCTCTCGGGACCAAATCAGAAGCCATTACATTCTTGTGAACTCCGTTTGTTTTTGTTTCCTAATGTCTTCTTCACAATTGCATTTTCTTCCACTCTCCCCCTCACTCTGTCTACCCATTACCCTCATTCACCCATCTTCATGATTCTTAATTACCAATCTTTTTAGCTTCTAATAACTCCAAAAAAAATCATTTTTTTTTTCTTCTCATTGTTGGGTCTAATGGCTGTTTCTGCTTTAGCATTAACATCTCCATTCAGTTTCACAAAACTCCATCAAAGAATTTTACTTTTCAATAAAAACCATTCTCCAATCTTAAATGCCAAAAACCCATCTCTTAAACCCAAAAAACCCTCCTTAACCCTTTATGGTTCTCCTCTTTTGAACCATTCTCTTGTAAAATTAGCTCCTACCCAAATCAGAGTTTCTTCTGTTGAATGTTTAGATGCTATTGATGAACCTGAAAGGTTGATGCTTTATGATGAAAAACCGGTTAAATTTGCTGTCTGGGTCATTTTCTGGGCTTCTATGTCTTTGGCTTGGTTTGCTTATTCAAAAGATGCTAATGCTGCTGTTGATTCCATTAAAGCTTCTGGATTTGGGTTAAAGATTGCTAATTCGTTGAGAAAATTGGGTTTACCTGATTGGGTTGTTGTGTTTACTCTTGCTACTCTTCCTGTTCTTGAGCTTCGTGGTGCTATACCTGTTGGTTATTGGTTGCAACTCAACCCTGCAATTTTGACTATAGTATCCATAATTGGGTTAGTTTCTTTTTCTTTCTCTAAAACCTCTCTAGAACTGACACTTGTGATTTGATCGAAGGTGTGTCTTAGTGTCTACCACGAGTCGTGTTACATTCAACTAATTCATTTTATAAGAGAGATTGATTTTATTTTTGTTATTTTGTAAGTACTCTTTTTCTTAACTGATGCAAAAAGACGTTTTTTGTTTTCACTTTTGCAAAGGTAGGGAAGAGTGATATAGGAAAATATGACACAAAAGGTGGGGGTAGGCTCTCCCTTTCTATGTTGTTATGTATAACGAAAATTTGAAACTTTATGCATGTCACCTTTATAAAAGTTGTGAGATAAGTAAATTGTTGGGTGGGGGAAGTGTCGCATGTGGTCTATGGTGGATCAATATTTGAAATCCGTGGAAAATTTGGAAGACAATTTACGTCGCCCCCTTTAAGTCGAAGTTCAGGTCCACCATATCCTTACTGTTGAGACAGTAACTTAATTGGTGTTGATTCAACAAAAAAACAAGGAAAAAAGGGACTTTAAGTTGAGTTTTGAAGCATTGATATTTGTTTTCCTTGTTTTTCTCCGAATTGACACCGATCTGGCTAGTGTCTCAATGTGAGGATGAGTAATACCGTCATTGTTAGTGTTTTGAATGATTTCAAGCATTGACCAAGGTAGACTAGACAAGACACTTCCTTAACCTAAAAGCTACCAATAAAAGATAGAATTAAAAGTTTAGGTGTGAAAAAATTAGGACTTTTAATGATGGACTCGTTTTGTTTTTTGAACATCAGATATTAGTCTGGTTGATCAGGTATCCTTGTTAGTAGAGTGAAAGGGGACTATACTCAATGTTTTATTTTTCTACACATCCCACAATTCACCACTTGAGCTGGCACTCCTGGTTTATATGATGTATTCTTGAAATTCACTGTAATCATGCTCTCCATTTGCCATTAGTCGGCTTTGTTGAATTCCTAGTGATTATTGTTCAAGAGAATGTGTTTTTTGTTGTGATACAATTACCATAGAGTTTGCAACTTCACTTTGAATAGTTGTATTAAAGTATAGTTTACTTTGTAATTTTAACTTTGTTGTTATGGAGAGGATTTGATATTTCACATTTTAGCATTGAAGCACAGACACCTGACACGGACACCTCGACACTCTTAATGTAAGAAACATAGGACACCGACACACTTATAGTTATTTTTTTTATTATAATTAAAAAAAGTATGAACATTATTAATAAAAGATCTATATTGAAAATCAAAATATACATATGTCCAAATATGATGCAATCAAATTTAATGTATTTAACCCCTTCATTGATCATCATTGCTTTCAATCATTTTTAATCTCGTAGATGTGTCAGAGATATGTCTAAGAGGTGTGTCAAAGTAAAGAAAAAAAAGTTTTTTTGGGTACACTTGTTTGAGGTGTCATACGAGTGTAGTACGTGTGTTGGACACCGAGACACACCTAATTCTAGAGGTGTCCTTGCTTCATAGCATTTTAAACATGAGTTTGACTTGTTAGATTATGCCTCTCTAGATATGAAGCTAGGAAACAACATGGACACTGAACACAACACAAACATGGACTCAGATGCTATGTGTGTGTAGCATGTATTAGTTAAAATCTTAAGAATTAATCTTGACCATCCTAATTGTCTTTGTTGTTAATCGCGGCTCTATATTGCGTGATCGCGGACCCGTAGAGCGGTGCTGTTGTCCATTGTGACGTGTTCTGCTGGTGAGCTGCATCGAACTGTTGCAGCAGCTGCAGCCCCAAATTGCATCGTTTTTGCTGCCCAATCCCATTTTTCTCTCGTCCGCAGAAACAAGTCCCACATTCTTATACCTCAAAAAGGGGAAGTGTTGGTGCTTGTTGATATATTTAGTTTGATTTTTGGTGGTAGTTCTTTTATGGTTTAATAGTTATGCTTTATACAATTGCTGTAGGAACATGGTACCTGTGCCGTTCATCATACTCTACCTGAAAAGATTCGCATCTTTCCTCGCTTCTAAGAGCCCATCGGCATCACAATTCCTCGACATTCTGTTTAAGAATGCCAAAGAGAAGGCTGGACCAGTGGAGGAGTTTCAGTGGCTTGGTCTGATGCTCTTTGTGGCTGTCCCATTTCCCGGTACAGGAGCATGGTCCGGTGCCATCGTAGCATCCATTCTCGATATGCCATTCTGGATCGCTGTATCTGCAAATTTCTTCGGTGTTGTATTCGCTGGGCTGCTCGTAAATTTGCTGGTGAACCTTGGTTTGAAGTATGCAATCATTACCGGTATCGTCCTTTTCTTTGTTTCGACATTCATGTGGACCATCCTTAGAAATATTAAAAAAGGTTTGAGCTCATCAAATTGACTGTTTTAAAATGTCTTAGTTGTCATTATCAATACAAAGACAATTGTTCAAAATTTCTTTTATTCATTCTCTTCGTTAGTTTTTAGGAGCTAATATTTATGTAAATAATGTATAAGATTGAAATGGCTAAGATTTTGTGCTTATGTGTTAACTCATGATGTTTGGGAAAAATTAGAGATTCGACTGATCGGCATTAGTTGTTGTAGAACATCTTGGCTATGAAACACAGACTCAAACATGTATACGACACTTACATGTCAACAGAGAAAATTGAAGTAATTAAATGTAACCATATATATCGGGGTTGTGTTGATGTCCGACATTGACATGTGTCAGACATCTGGCTTGCCTTCAATCTTAAGGATTAGTTCTACATATTCTGGATATAATAATTTTTTGCCAACTGTAGGCCAACTGAGATCAATAAGACCTAATCAAATTATAAATATGAAATATGAAATATATAAATTGAAGATAAAGCACGGCTTATATATCGTTCTTCAAACTAAATGAGTAATTTATTACATCCTGTGTAGAATCGACACTTTAGGTAGAAGACGTGTGTGAGTGTTTGACACATGTCAATGTCCAACTCTCATATGATTCTGACATATGTGATTATATTTAATTGTTTTCATTTTTAAAAATTATTACTTGTGTCTACGTGTCAGTGTTTAATATTGTGTTTGATGGTGTCTATGTGAATGCTTCATAGATTGATTCAAGTTTGCGCTTTGCTCACTAAAAATTGCATGAGTTTAAATTTGGTCCTATTTAGTTTGAGTTTTTTTTACAGTATCCTCCAAAGATATTTGAAACACAATGTTGAAAGTGTTAGACCTTCTAGGTAATATGTTTGATAGCCATTAGTCAGCATCTTAATGGTATGCCAACACACTATTAATTTATTTTGACAATTTTGTGAAAAAGTTCTGTGCATTTACAGTGGTTCAAATTTACGGTTTACTGTATTTCAAGTGTAGTTAATTTTTTCTTCTATTTGCTACTGAAAATTTAATGAATATATTTACTTTTGTACTGAATATGTATGTGTCATTGTTGTCTCTTAATTTTTTGTATATCATTTGTCAACCAAGTTTTCCTATTTCATAATGCAGTTAATATAATACAATGAATGGAAAATAATGGATAAATTCTATAAATTGTATTGATGACAAGAGCAATTATAAAATTATAGCAAAGTCTAAATCTCTATTATATGCCTTTTAAGCACATCAATGTGGGTTGTTTGTACATTTAAGTCACTCATGTGATCACTTGACAATAGGATATAGTGTCTAATATATCTAATAGTCGATTAGGAATGAATAAAATATTAGATATATTAGAGTGGTGACCCATATATCTAATGTCTCAAGGGTCCGTTTAATGCGCATGATATGATATACATTATCATATATTGTGTTTGACACACGATAACCACCATAATAACATTTTATTTTGTCATGTATTTGGTCCACATTTTATCATGACATGATATAATATATAAAAGTTAAATAAGTAATGAAATAATTTTATATTTAAAATTATCCATTGACACTAATAAATAAATAATTTAATTTAAAAAAATCATGAGTAACCAAATAATTCAATTTTATTTGTTAGAATGTAAATAAAGATATGATATATTATATGTAAATGGCAAAATTACCCATGCAGACAAATTATATTTAAAACTTCGATTAATTTTCATATTTTAATAATTTTGAATACTAATTTATTAAATTATATAAAAATACAAAATTATCCTTGTGATTAAAACATAATTTTTTTAAAAATTAATTATTAATATTTCATTTTTAAATTTAATATCAAATTCTATTAATTATTTTTATATTTATATTTGATTAAATTCACATTTTTATATTTTAGATTATATTTTATAAGTTGTTTTTATTTTTATATTTATATTTTATTAAATTTCAATTTGATATTTTAAAATATATTTTATAGGAATAATTAAGTAAAATATTATTCTTATCTTATCGTGCTTGTTTCTAACACATCTAATATTCATGATATAAATTTCAACTAGAGTAACAAGATAGGATAAAGTTCCGAATTCACTTATCATCTCTTGTTGGTTTATCAAACACTGGATTCAGACTAGATATGATAACATATTCATATTATGTCTCTTATCCTGTCCGTACCATACGATTTTTGGTTGAGATTTAGTGTCAAGGTGTCTTAGGGATCTTGGATGTTTAGTCTATTGTTGCTACCACACTCTCATGAACTCTCCAACAAGTGGTATTAGAGCCTTGGTTCAGCTTTGTGGGGGAGTAGGAGTTAGAGATCCTATTGTGGATCAAGTCTAGTGATATGAGTGACTCACACTTGAGGGGGAGATTGCTCGAGTTCAAGTGTGAATAGTTAGTCCCACATCGACTAGGAATGGGGGAAATATATGATATATAAGAGAGGTGACCCATATACCCATTAACTTAAGATTTTGTGTGGAAATGTGGTGTCAAAGTCTCTTAGAGATCTTGGACGTTTAGCCCATTGCTCTTATTGCATTCCCCCAAACTCGTCAACAAGTGGTATCAAAGCTTGTGGTTACCCATATACCTAGTACCTCAAGGTTTTGGTATATGAGACACATTTTGGGTGGTTACCCATATACCTAGTACCTCAAGGTTTTGGTATATGAGACACATTTTGGGTTGAGATGTGGCGTCAAAGTCCCTTAGGGATCACATTGTTGTTGTCGAGGTTTTGTATATGAGATAGTGGTGACCCATATACCTAATGCCTTAACATTTTGGGTTGAGATGTGACGTCAAAGTCCTTTAGGGATTACATTGTTGTTGTCGCATTCCCCTGTACTCTCCAACAATTAGATACTTTGAATATACATTTTGATAAAGTTATATTTTGCCTAAAACCTAACTCTATTGAAACCAGGATTTTATGAAATGCAACTTTATATCCTTTGATTGATTTATATTATATTCTATTGTGTTGATTTTCCGATTTTATTATGATGTTTTATGATTGTTTGAACATGTGTTTCTTAAATGATTGTTTTATGATGTGTTTTTGAATGATTGTTGCTATTTTAGATTTGAATGAAATATTATATTTTAAATATGATTTTATAAAGATGACTGTTAAAATTAATTATTTTTAATGTATGTGTTTGACATGAGTTTGTACACCATATGAAAGAGTCTTATACCACACAATTATTTACTTGGATGAGCTATGTGCTCTATATAGATGAGTTTTATGCCTCACATGAGATGAGTTTTAAACTCCATACAAATGAGCCTTGTACCCTACATTAGATGAGTTGATGCTACACATGATGAGATGATACTCACTTTGTAGAAGTTGTACATCTTCCTATAATACTGAGACACTGTCAAACTAATTTATTTACTTTCTATAGAATCAATGTGTGTATTTGATTTATTTAATTGTATAGATGTGAATTATTGTTGACTTTAAGTGGATTGATATATATTCTTTATTAAAATTAAATGGTTATTATAGAAAAATTATTTGTATATTTATATTTCTAAAGAATATTTTTGGAAGAACGAATATGTCATGGTCGATTTTTCGAGTTACTGTGCCGATTGAGAATAATACTTGTTTTAAAATTCTGTGTGTTATTCAATATGATTTAACATCTAATTAAAATGTTATTTTTAGAGCTTGAGACCGTTGAGGACGTCATGAGCTGAAAAGTTCTACCTCATTTGAGAAAAGTAATTTCCTTAAATAAGGTTTGTAGATCAAAAATAAGTAGACATAATGTCTATATTACATTTTATTTCGGGATTAGTTATTAAACGCCCAATTTTAAATATTTTGATTATTAAAGAATTTTCAGTTGTAAAGATTTATTTAAGAATTTTATAATATTATTTCTTTCAAACAATTAATTATTTATTATTAGAACCTTATTCTCTTATATAACTATGAAGATTTGCGCCATTATATCAATTGTTAAACCCACATAACTAGACATTACATTTCTGGTATTAGAGCCACGTGGAACCTAGATCAGAATGTGGTGTAAGTTTACTTTACTTTATTTTATTTATTTTTATCTATTTTTTATAGGAAAAAAAAAAAATCCAAACTAGGGGTCTTATTGGATTTCTTGTTATAGTCATATATTTTGCATGCTATGATATTGGCTATTGGGCTTGGCCAACTCATTATTTGATTGATGGTGTGCATATTTATGGCAGGTATCTAGCATGTGACAAATGGCATACTTGTTGAGGCTCTCATCTAGATAGCAGTGCTATATGAGAACAAACAAAAATTATCCATTAGTGTAGAGGATCTAATGTTGCAAGAATGATAGGCTCTTAATAAATAGGATTTTTTGAATTCTAAAAGAACAATCCATCACCTTTTTGAGGCAATTCTGGTCTAATTGAGCTAGAAGTGTGGTTGCTGAAGTTAGAGAAAATATTTAGAGCCACACATTGTGCTGAATCTCAGGAAGTGGACATCGCCATTTATATGTTAGAGTCTGATGCTGAGCATTGATGGTATTGAGCTAGAGGCCTTCTGACACACATAGTTCCTATTACTTGGGATAAGTTTAAGAATATATTCATGGAAACGTTATTTCCTCACAATGTTCATATTTAGAAGGAAATATAGTTTCATCATCTTCATCAAAGAGATATGCCAGTTGTGTAGTATGTCAAAGCTCTATCAAGTTACATTTGAAATCTTAGGGACAATCCACAACACAAATGAAGGGAAATCAAAAGATTCAAGTGCTGGAAGCTGCCAAGCCAAAAGAGAAGTTTAACTTTAGTGGAAAGAAATTCCACAACAAGGACAATAAATTTCAGAAGAATTACCCCATGTACCCATAATTTCAAATGACAAGCTTCAACTAGTAAGAGTAAGGGATGAAAAAGGTTTGGATTGAAGAGAGAATTGGAGAGCTTGTGGTATAGGTTTAGGTCCCTAGGGGACTTGTAGCTTATTGGCGATATTATTTAGAGTAAATGATATCTAATATAAGGAATGTGATTGTAGAGTTATAAACTTCTAGAATAATTTTGTAGGGGCTGTGTTCAAAGGGTTTGAGAAGATTTCAATATGACATACAAGATTGGATGATGACCATTCTTATGATGTTTTCTAATGTTTGTTTTGAAGACTAAATTACTTTTTGGTGGGTAGAATGTAAGACCCAAGAATTTCTTTAACCAACTATTTGTTAAAAATTAAATTTATATTAATTGTTGGTGCAAATTTTATTATTTTAACCAACAATTAGATGTATATATATGGACTTAATCTAGCTTTATTTTAGTCATGATTTGATCTTACTAATCTAAGTATTTGATGTTGAAAAATATTTATCTATGTGTGTGGATTATAGGATTTATTATATTAAAAGTTTACTACTCTAAGATATTCAACATGCAGAAATAATATAGTGTAAGTAAAATAAAATTAATAACCTTTTTTTTTTTCCTGTTTAGAATTTCATTAATTATCGTTCGAAAAATCGACATGTTACAACATTGTTCCATGCTGATCTTTTTGATGCCTTTGAGATCATCCATTCTCAAAAATGGTTCCACCTTTCGATTGAGTGTGACTCTTTGTTGATTTGCTAATGTTGGTTTTTGTACTCGTTTTACTTGGTGGACGTGGCCACTTCATTGTATTTGGAATGACTTTTATCACAGTCAATATTGTCTTTTCTTTTTTATTTCATTAATGTTTCCCTTTGGTTTGGCACATGATTATTATGATGTCTGCCTTGTTGCATTGCACTCTTTTTCCTTTTATCATAATTTTTATTAATTTGGGTTTTTCGAGTAAGGTTTTTAACAAAACATTTTATAAGTTTATTAGGGTGCTAGTTTTAAGGTGCCAACATTGTTGGGATTTCAATTCTCCTTCCTTTACATTAAAAAAATTAAATTGCAATAGATTACTTGCTCGCATACTTTCTAACTTTTATACAAAGTTGTGCATCGAAAGTTTTCTCTCTCGAGCATTTGCGCTAGTAGCTAGCTATACATTCTTTATAGATTTAATGATTCTGCAAGTCTCTAAATTATTTGAATTTTTTTAAATAGATTATTAAACTTTTTTTTTAATCAAGTCCCAAAACTATCACATTTTATCTAAATAGTTTTTTTTGGTCATATTGTCATTAGTCAATCGTTTTTAAACTTTAATGGAAGGACCTAATGACAATTATCATATCAGTTTAAGGATCTAATTATAGTTATTTTAGTCTAAAGACTTATTGAAAAATTCTTAAATAGTTTTAGAATCTAAATCATAATATATATATATATATATAGAGAGAAGAAGATTTGCAAATAGGGTAGAGAGAGGAAAGAGAATAAGGGGATGAGAGAAGAAGGGGAGAAGTTAGAAAGCATATAGAATATAACTAAGAGAGAAAATAACTAAATCAAATATTTGTCTCTCTGGTTTTCATTATAAGCACTATTTTGAGAAAAAAAAAAATTATTCGTAAATATAAGCACCCTTTCCATTTACTAGTCCATTTATTATTATAAAAAAATTTGTCTAAAAATATGAAAAGTTAAGTTTAACATATTAAATTATAAATGTTATGTTAGCAACTTAACAATAAAATTACCACATTACTTCTACTCATTATTGTTTCACTAACAAACGACAAGTGTAATAGAATGACTTATTTAATAAAAATATAGTCATTCAAAGACTTAATTATAATTTTTGTTTTGTGTAGAAGTCTATTTAAAAATTCTCAAATAATTTAAGTTTTTTATTTCTAATTATCTTAGTAACGGAAGAAAAATTTCACATTTTAAACTAACATTTTATTTGTGAATGCATTTTATATTTTTATTTGTTATTTGAATTAATTTTATTTATTTATAAAAAAATATGATACTAACTAGTAAATAATTATTTATTTTTTATTAAATAAAAAAAAATTAAAAAATCATTTTTATTATTTTCTAAAGTGCATATATGTTAATTGTCTTTTTATATATTTTCTGTGACAATTGTTCGATCTATTTTTAAAACTCCCATTGCTTGTCTATCCAATCTATTTTTCTTTTAATAAATTGTAATAATGGGTTGTTGCACACGTGCTAGGCGAGATTTTTTCTGACAAGATTTCCTACGCGAGAGTTTTTTTGTTTTTATTTATTTTATTTTGTAATTTTATTATTTTTCCACTTTAAATTAAATACATAACCATTTTCAGGTTTTTATTTATTTATTTATTATTATTATTATTATTATTATATTTTTATTTCTTTAAAACTTATCAATCAACTCTGCGTTAAAATTTATATACTAAACTACTTTATTTTTTTGACCAATTTATATATTAAAATACTTTATTTTTTTAGACCTCTAAATAATTGTTTTTTAACCGGAAATTAAATTTTGAAAATGTAATTATTTACTAAAAAATAAAAAAATAAAAATTTATAAATAATTACATTGCAGAATGCGTCTTCCTATTAAAAATAATATATATTTTTTTTTTTATAAATAATTACATTTCAAAAATACAACGTTCTAATGTAAAGTAGAAAATTATCTAATCATATTCTAAGATGCAAAATATATATATATATATATTATTACTGGGTATTTAATGTGTCACGTGTTTTAATATAAGTTTATATGTAAAAATAGTAAAACAATTTAAAAACAATTAATAAGTACATTGAGTATGATGTTTTTGTTTGTTATTCTCTTATATAAAAAGAAGCAGAGGTAATATATAATTGTAAGATACCCTCTTTTAGATAAAAAAACTATCAAAATATCTTTTAAACAAGTCGGTGTATCATGTTTTTCTTTGGCACACATAATTCATTAATTTTTTAATCATTTGACAATAGTTGATCATGACAATATTTTTTTTTTACAACTTGTCATTATTTTATTTGAACTCATTGTTTTAACAAAAATGCTAAATTTATCCTTTCTCACTTTTACTAATTTACCAATTCATAATTTGTCTTTCATTTATTATCCATACAAATGTTTCAAAGGTTCCCTACAAAGTAAATCCATACAAGTGTTCCAAACATCACCGCTCTCTTTCCCTACAAGTTTTAATGTAAGTTAAAAGTTTTTCGAACATTTTTTTATAAGTACAAGGTATGCCAAGAAAATAATCATTTATAAATATTTTAACGAAGAAAAGGACAAAAAACACATACAGCAGTGTGCACAACTAAGTGCAAAAATCATAGACCAACCACAACTCAAGACTAAGATACAACTCCTAAAGCAACAAACAAAGATTAGGATGGAGACACCATTTGATGAACATCATAAATAGCACGTTTGCCTCTATATTTAAGCCAACTAATTGATTAAGAACAAATAAAGAATGATCTATCATAGCATGTGATTAAAATAATATGAAAATTTAATTGAACAATAAAAAATAATTAAAATAAAACTAGAACAAATAATTAAGACATAATGAAAGATATCTCAATTATAATATTCACCAATAGAAGAGAGTTTAGTTACTCATTATTATAATAAAAATTAAAATAAGAATGGCGAGTTCATCAAATTAAAAAATTAAAAATAAAAACTTATAAAGAGAATATTTTATACTCTAAAATTTGAGACATTTTTCTCTGACTCAAAACACAAAAAAAATATTATTTTTTAGTTTTTGCTCCCAAAGATATGTAGCGGTTCCTATTTATCACCCTCATTTATTAGGCAATCTTTTTTTTGAATCACACAACAAACTAAACCCTTGCGTTGTTTGTTCTATATTAAGGCCATCATCATCTTCTATAATATATTAAATAATATATAATATATAATTTATTTATTTTAATTTTTATTTGGTTCACATATTATAGGATTCAATAAATTATATCGAGCCTTCAAATAGGTCGTTTTCATAACTGAAATTCATTGTATTGAACCAATTTGTATCATTCTTAATTTTCTCAAGATCAATTATGCAAAATGAAAAACAATATTAATAAGTCAAAATTAAAATCATAAGATATCATAAAATAAATGATAGATATTCTTTTAAAATTTTACAACTAATGAGTTTATCACCTCGCTCTTCCATTTTAGTTCACCGCCATTTACCTTGCAATGCAATATTTAAAATACACAAGTTCCTTTAAACCACGATCCACATTATACATACTCAATTCTCAATGCAATATTTAAAATACTCAATTCTCCACCGAAGTATTTAACATAATGCCTAGTCCTTCAACTACATGTAAAAATAAGCATGGAGAAAATGGATTATGATGTCTTAATCCGTGCCACAATAAATCAAGGAGTAAGCGTACTGGATAAATCAATTTACAAGGAACTGAAAAAATGCTATTACCATACTGAAAATGTTTATTACATGTTCACTGAAAACTTTGAGCTAGAGCCCACTAAAAACACGAGCAATAAAACTTCAACTCAAATTTCTGGCAGCAGGAAAAAATTCAATCGACTCATACATGATCAATCTAATCTTCTCCAAATAAATCTTTGATCAACTAATGATAAATCTAGTAATTGGGCATTTTCAATAAAATCATTGAAATAATTCATGTCTTCTCTATAAACTTTCTGCATTCCTTCACGTGTTCGTTTAGTCTGAGTAGAATTGAAATCACTACAAATACACCAACAAACCTCCCTATCAATCTCAATTTGAAGTTTTTTTATCTAAATGTCGCAATGTGCATACACATTCGCTACCATAATTATAACTATACAGGTCACACACACACCTTCACACCATATGGCATTAGACGATGCCACTGAAGTCACCATATAAATACATTTCATGTTCCACAACACAAGCATACTTCCATAATGACCTATAAAAGATTTAAAGGAGAAATGTACTTCCTTGGTGTTGTGTGGGCTCACTCCCAAGTGGAACCACCAATTTTATTAATATTATTATTATTATTATTGAAATAAAAAAAAAAGAAAAGAAAAAAAGTTTTAGTGGGCTTGGTCCACTTGAAGGTAATAAAAGAGATTTAGAAATCCCTAAGAACAAACATACATACAGAAAGACAACGGAAGAAGAACGGTTAAAGGTTTGGTTCCAGTGGTGGTAACAGTTGTGTAGCAAACTTGCTCCGTTTGATCTACAAATTTAGTATGTTATTCCTACCACTGAGTTTATTACTTTAATATATAATTTGAGTAGTTTTATCTTCTCTGAGAGTTACTTTGGCATACTCATTTTAGTGGAAGGTTATTATAAGGTTGTTAGAGCATCTCCAACGGGAGGTAAAATATGAGTTCGTACGCCAGCTTGTAATTACTTAACTTCTAGTTTTTTGTGGGTTCACCGTTAGAGCTGTGCCAATGTGTCATCACGGTACTGTCAGGAAGGAACGGTGCTTCATAACAGTTAACTTTTATTAATTTATTAATAATAATAAATTTATCATTTTTTATTAATTTATAGCGGTTAACTTCTTTTTAATTTATTAAATAATAATAATTTTATAACCATTAGCTTATTTTTAGTTAATATACCACCGTTAGCCTTTTTTTTTCCTTTAATTACGATTGTTAGGTCATTAATAGGAACAATTTGTTACTCATACTTTTTCTTCACAATTTTTGTTACATAATTTTATTAAAATTTTTATTAACGGTACTTTTTTATAAATTAAATTTTTTATAAATTAAAATAATGTATAATAATATTAATTAGAATAGTTAAATTAATATTTTAAGTTATAAGAAAATTAAATACAAATTAAATATTAATGTATAAATTAAAGTAATGGAATATAATATGATTTTTTAAAAGTTAAACGGTAAAAAATGAATGAGTTGATTTAAGGTGATGTGACATAGTAGAACTTGAATCATGTTACCGTTGGAGTAAAAAATGAGTGAATTACTTCAAGATGATGTGGCACAGTGGACCCCATCTAAAGAACCCATATTGAGTTCACCGTTGGAGATGCTCTTATAGGGTTGTTATTGTTGATTGATATTCTCTATTGTTATTAGGAAGACTCTTGGTGTACCCATTAATTATTATAGTGGAAGTTTTTACTGTACTAGGTCCCGTGGTTTTTATTCTCTCAATTTGAGGGAAGTTTTCCACGTTAAAATTGTGTTTGTCTCATATTTAATTTTCTGCCAATTATTATTGCTATTGGAATTGTATTTTCTGTTTGGCCATTTATCTGCACAGGTGGGAGAAAAATATTCCGCATTATTGAGATAATTATTGCTAATTATCTCTGGTTTTTCCCAACAAAGTGGTATCTAGAGCTCGGTTATTTGATTTGTGCATTTAAATGGAGGAGGAAAATAAAGGTCCCAATACAATTAAACTCAACTATTCTAATTACACACTTTGGAAGACTCTCATGGAAGACATGTTATACAGTAAAGATTTGTATGATCCTGTTGAGGGTAACACTGCTAAACCCGCAGATAAATCTGACGCTGATTGGAAGAAGATGAATAGAAAGGAAGTGGCGTTGATCAGGCAGTGGTTGGATCTTAGTGTATATCCACATGTTGAAACTGAAATAGATGCTAACAAGATGTGGGAAAAATTAAAAGAGTTGTATGAACGAAAGAATGTGCAAAATAAAGCATTCTTAATTCGGAAGTTGGTGAATATGAAATATAAAGATGGGGATTCAATGGTAGAGCATATGAGTATTTTTCAGAATACAGTGAATCAGTTGATAACCGCAGAAATTAAATTAGATGATGAGTTGCAAAACGTTGTTATTGTTGAGTTCCTTGCCTGATAATTGGGAAATCCTTGTTGTGACGTTGACCAATTCAGCTCCAAGTGGAAAGTTGAAAATGTCAACAGTTAAAGAGAGCATGTTGAATGAAGAAGCTCAAAGAAAGGAATGTGGTTTGGTTGGTTCTTCCTCAAAGTCAGAAGCACTAGTTACAGAGTTACGAGGAAGAAGTCAATCTAGAAACTTCCATAGACGCAACAACTCTGAAAGTCGTAGCAAGTCAAGGACTAGAAAAGAAGTGATATGCTATCATTGTGGCAAAGCGGGTCACATAAAAAGAAATTGCAGGTTCCTTAAGAGAGATCAATCAAGGGAAAGAGATGAAGACAAAGAGAAGAAAAATAATAAAGATACAACAGCAGTTGCATCTGTTAATAATGTCTACATTGTTTGTGATGATAATTCCATAAACCTTGCATGTCAGGATTCAACTTGGATTATTGATTCGGGTGCCTCATATCATGTTACTCCTAGGCGTGATTTCTTGTCATCTTACAGTGCTGGTGATTTTGGCATGGTAAAAATGGGAGATGAAGGAGTATGTAAAATTATCAGTATGGGAGATGTTTGGGTTGAAACTGGGATTGGTTGCAAGCTTCAATTAAAGAATGTTAGACATGTTCCTGATATTCGTCTCAATTTGATTTCGGTGAAAGCCTTGGATATTGATGGTTATCACACTTTCTTTGGTGGTGGTGGTATATGCAAAATCACTAAAGGGTCCCTAGTGGTTGCAAAGGAGCAAAGTTCCACTTCTCTCTATAGGATGCCTACGAAGCTATGCAAGGAAGAAGTGAATACAATTGAAGATGTGTCTGCTGATTTATGGCATATGCGCCTTGGTCACTTGAGCGAGAAATGACTCAACATACTTGCGAAGAAAAATTTTCTTCCTATGAAAGGTACGTCTCTAAAAACTTGCACTCATTGTTTTGCTGGAAAACAACATAGAGTATCTTTTCATAACACTGTTCCTCATAGGAGGCAAAATATTCTTGATTTAGTTCATACTGATGTTTGTATGATGGATAGTAAATCTCTTGGTGGTGCATCATATTTTGTTACTTTTATTGATGACCACTCTAGAAAAGTGTGGGCATTTCCTTTGAAAATTAAAGATAAGGTATTTGGAGTCTTCAAGCACTTTCATGCAAGTGTTGAAAGAGAAAAAGGAAGAAAATTGAAATGTGTTTGATCAGATAATAGTGGTGAATACAAAGGTCCATTTGAAGAGTATTGCAACGAACATGGAATTAGGTTTGAGAAAACAGTTCCAAAGACACCTCAACATAATGGTTGCAGAGAGAATGAATCGTACGATTAATGACAGAATCAGATGTTTGCTCTCTCATACAAAATTATCGAAATCCTTTTGGGGTGAAGCAATGAAAACTGCAGTGGATTTGATCAATCTTTCTCCTTCTATTCCACTTGATGGTGATGTTCCAAATAGAGTGTGGACAGCGAAAGATGTCTCTTACCGTCATTTGAGAGTTTTTGGCTGTAGATGTTTTGTTCACGTTCCAAGAGTTGAGAGGTCCAAGCTTGATAGTAAATCCAAACAGTGTATATTCTTCGGTTATGGTGATGAAGAATTTGGTTATAGATTGTGGGATCCGGTTGACAAGAAAATTATTAGAAGTCGATATGTGATATTTCTTGAAGACCAGACTGTTGAAGATTTTGATAAAGCTGAAAAACAAAAACCAAATCTCAGAAGTTACATTGATGTTGCGCCTAAGCCCCCTACAGAAACTGTTGTTGATGGGGGAGATATACAGGTAGATGATGAGAATGTAACTGATGATCATGTGCCTCACCATGATGAGCAGGTTCCAATTGAGCCATCAGTCGAGTTTGATTTGAGAAGATCTACTAGAGAACGTCAACCTTCTCAAAGATATCCTCCACACGAGTATGTGATGATCACTGATAGTGGAGAGCCATAGTGCTATCAAGAAGCTATTACAAATGATGATAAAGAAAAGTGGTTGAAGGCCATGCAAGAAGAGATGAATTCCTTGCTTGAGAATCACACATTTGATTTGGTAAAGTTACCTAATGGTAGAAAATCACTCAAGAACAAATGGGTATACAAGATAAAGATAGAAGAGAATAATTCTCAACCAAGATACAAAGCAAGATTGGTCGTGAAAGGTTTTAATCAGAGAAAAGGTATTGACTTTGATGAAATTTTTTCACCTGTGGTGAAAATGTCCTCTATCTGAGTTGTGCTTGGGTTAGCAGCTAGTTTGAACCTAGAAGTTTAACAACTTGATGTGAAAACTGCATTCCTTCATGGTGATTTGGAGGAAGAGATCTATATGGAGCAACCAAAGGGTTTCAAAGTCAAAGGTAAAGAGCAACTTGTGTGTAAATTGAAGAAAAGCTTGTATGGGCTCAAACAAGCACCTCGACAATGGTACAAGAAATTTGATTATTTCATGGAGAAACATGGGTATGGTAAAACTACTTATGACCATTGTGTGTTTATCAAGAAATTCTCTGATGGTGATTATATTATTCTCTTGTTATATGTGGATGACATGTTGATTGTTGGTCATGACACTAAGAAGATTCAAACTTTAAAGAAAGATTTGAACAAGTCCTTTGCAATAAAAGACTTGGGTTCTGCAAAAAAAATTATGGGCATGAGAATTACTCGTGACAAGAAGAATAATAAATTATGGTTGTCTCAACACAACTATATTGAGAAGGTATTAGAGAGGTTTAACATGAGCAATTGCAAACCTATTAGTACTCCACTTGCTACTCATTTTAAATTGAATTCTGATAAATGCCCTACAAGTGAGAAAGACAAAGAAGAGATGAAGAAGGTTCCTTATGCATCTGCAGTTGGTAGTTTGATGTATGCTATGGTATGCACAAGGCCATATATTGCTCATGCAGTTGGAGTTGTTAGTCGATTTCTCTCTAATCCTGGTAAAGATCATTGGCAAGCAGTGAAATGGATTCTTAGATACCTCAGAGGCACTTCCAAAGTGTGTTTATGCTATGGAGGTGGTGAACCTGTGTTGGATGGCTACACAGATGCAGATATGGCAGGTGATCTTGATTCTAGAAAATCTACTTCTGGTTATATGATAACGCTTGCAGGGGGAGCTATGTCTTGGCAATCAAGACTACAAAAGTGTGTTGCTTTATCTACTACTGAAGCTGAGTACATTGCCACAATTGAAGCTTCCAAAGAACTCTTATGGATGAAGAAATTCCTACATGAGTTAGGCCTCAAGCAAGACAAGTTTGTGTTATTCTGTGACAGTCAGAGTGCGATTCATCTCACCAAGAATCCGATTTTTCATGCAAAGTCGAAGCATATTGAAGTGCGATATTATTGGATACGAGATGCACTAGAAATGAAGTCATTTTTAATTGAGAAGATTCATACTGATCAGAATGGTTCAGATATGATGACAAAGACCTTGCCTGTGTCGAAAATGATATATTGCAGAAAGAAAGCGGGCATGGTTGAGTAGTACCTTCCCACTTGAGTCGTGAGGGGGAGATTTGTTGGGTGGGCTCACTCCCCAAGTGGAACCCACCAATTTTATTAATAATAGTATTATTATTGAAATAAAAAGAAAAGGAAAAAAAAAAGTTTTAGTGGGCTTGGTCCACTTGAAGGTAATAAAAGGGATTTAGAAATCCCTAAGAACAGACATACATACAGAAAGACAACGGAAGAAGAACGGTTACCAGAGAAGAAAAAAAAGGGTTTGGTTCTAGTGGTAGTAACAGGTGTGTAGCAAACTTGCTCCGTTTGATCTACAAATTTAGTATGTTATTCCTACCACTGAGTTTATTATTTTAATATATAATTTGAGTAGTTTTATCTTCTCTGAGAGTTACTTTGGCATACTCACTTTAGTGGAAGGTTGTTATAAGGTTGTCATAAGGTTGTTATTGTTGATTGATATTCCCTATTGTTATTAGAAAGACTCTTGGTGTACCCATTAATTATTATAGTGGAAGTTTTTACTGTACTAGGTCCCGTGGTTTTTATTCTATCAATTTGAGGGAAGTTTTCCACGTTAAAATTGTGTTTGTCTCATATTTAATTTTCTGCCAATTATTATTGCTGTTGGAATTGTATTTTTTGTTTGGCCATTTATCTGCACAGGGGAAAAATATTCCGCATTATTGAGATAATTATTGCTAATTATCTCTGGTTTTTCCTAACACTTGGAACCTCACAAAAAGTCACACAAGTTCTTTTTATTACCTTAATTTTTATCTTCAATAAAAATAACTACTCATAAAGTTCAAACTCACCAACTAGTTTTAATTTGGTCCATTTATCCCCTATTCCAATGTTACTCCTATCTCTTTCTTATAAGTAATTCAACTTTCGAACAACCTCTACCTTAGTCTCATCAAAATTTATCCATATTATATTACCATACCTCAATACATCCTCTCCTACTATTTCATCAGAATTGAAATTGCCTACATTTCAATCCTCTGACTTTGATAATTTTATTCTTATATCTCTTATAACCAATTATTATTTTTTATTCAAATAATTTTATTTATTTATTTTAACTACTAATTTCTTCTCTAAATACACTAAGGTTGTCAAAGTCACCAATAAAATTAGAGAATCCATTTTCATCTCAACGCTATCTTTTAAAACAACCCAATTCCTTCAATCCCCACTACTCAAAAGAGTAAGTTGACATATAAATTACTTAGATTGTGAAATTTCCAATGACATGCTTTTCAAACTCGTATCTTCATTCGCTCATTGTAGATAGTTTTCCTTTCCGATCAAAATGTTGGTGTTGCTCTATTAGGCCAATTGTAACCCATAGTAACGTGAATAACAATTGAGATAATGTTAAAAAAGTTTTCATATTATATAAGAGAATAAGATAATATAATAAATAATAAATTGTCCAAAATAAATGATGTTATGAAATCTTTAAAGTAAATTTTTACAATTGAAAATCTTTAAGAAATCAAAATATTCAAAACTATACATTTAATAACTAATATTGAAATAAAATACAATATAGACACTAGGTCTACTTATTCATGATCTATTAACTTAATATTAAGAATTTTTTTTTTTTAAAAGAGGTAATACTTCTCAACTCTCAATGTCGCATACGATTTCAGTATTAGAAAATAACATTTTAATGAAATACTAAATCCCAATAAATATACAGGCAATTTTAAAACAAGTATTATTCTCAACCGACGTGGTAATTTAGAAAATCGATCATGACACTTGTGTTCTTCCAAAAATATTTAGAAATATATATAAAATAACTAAGATTTTCAATAATAACCAAATACTTTCAATAATTAATAAAAACCCATCGACTTAAAATTAACAATAATTCACATATATAATAATCAAATAAATCCAATACACACATTTATTGTGCATAAAATAAATAAATCTATACAATGACGTCTCATTATTATGGAGATGTCATTCTTCCACAAAATGTGTATTATCTCATCATCTAGAGGACCGATTCATCTAGTGTGGGATACAAGATTTATTTGTGTGTTTAAAAATCATCTCACGTGAAGTATAAAATTTATCTATATAAAACACATAGCTCATCCAAGAATAAACAACTATAAGGTACAAGACTCCTCTATGTGGAGTTTAAACCTCATCTTATGTGAAGTATAAAATCCATTTACATTTTATTCCTGCATAAAAAATAATTGTTATAGATAACTTACACTCCTTCTTTCTTACTTTTATACAAAGTTGTGCACCCCATGTTAACTCTCTTGAGCATCTGCGCCATTAGCTAGTTATAGATTCTTTATATTTCAAGTTTTATTTTTAATTATCTTCGTAACGGAAGAAAAATCTCACATTTTTAGCTACAATTTTGCTTGTGAATACATTTTTTAATTTTTATTTATTAAATTTTAATTAATTTTACTCAATAATAAGAATATAAAAAAATTGTTTACATTAAATATACCTTTTATGAAATATATATCAGCATTAACTATATATAAATACACAATATTTTCACAAAATAAACGAAGTCTCAATTCTTTTATGAAATTTATAAGAAGAATTTACATATCAGTGCAAGGACTAACTAATTGTACAAGAGTAATATCAGGGGTTGGACAATAGAAGGTGATAGTGTTTCATTACATTTATATTTTATCGGGCAAGATATTAATTAAAATAAAGAATTCAAAATACATTTGTTTTTTCTTGTAAAACAACTATGCTAACCCCTTTACAAATTTCAATTTTATTACACTCCATATATAAATATTGAAACTCCGTTATTACTTGTCTATCCAATTTATTTTTCTTTTCATCAAGTGTAATGAAATAGCTAATTGCAATTATGAAGTGATATACGATGTTTTCCTTTTATTCTATAAAATAAAATAAAGGATAAAAATGCATAATACAATTATCATGCTTTTCAGCTTTCAAAGAGATTAAGTGCGACACACAAATCATTATTTTTAACCTTAAAAGGGATTCATGGGTATGATGCAGAAACACTCATTAGAATCAGAATCGCAATACATAACTTGAGGATAGTAACAACCTGAAAAATCAATGAAAAAAATAATTAGAAGAAACGCTAATTACTATTTAATTGCAAAAACAAAATCAATGAAAGATATATGTATTGTTGACAAGTCTCCAAGAACAACAACAAAACAAATATTTTAAGATTCACAAAAAAAATTTAACACTACGTGGCAATGTAAAATTTTAAAACATTAAATACATAGGTTGTCACTTTTACATATTTAATATTTATAATATTTTAAATTGATATGATATTTAATAACTCACACTTAAACTCAACATATATAATATATAATAAGGTAAAGAAAAAACATTACAAATAGAGAAAGAGAAAATGAACTAACGAAGGCCATTTGTTCCAACAAAAAAGAGGAAATGAAGAAGAATCATAGCATAAACCAATTTGAGAAATTTACTCATATTTTTTGCATTTGCATAGAAGAGTAGAAAATTTTGTGATCACTTTATAATGTGAAATTCCAAGAAAATTTCTGTAGAATTACTCGGTCATATATAATAAGAAAAAATTACAATTTTAAAGTGTATTTATTATTTAAATTATTTTTAAATTTAAATTTATTATATTTATCTTTTTAATATTATGTATTGATGTTTAACGTCTCATAAGTTTCAATAAGATTTATATGTCCCTTAAAACGTATAAGAGTTTATATGTTAAAATAGTCACAAAAAAAAAGTTAAAAGAATTAATGAGTACATTAATTTTGGATGTTGATTGATTTTTCTTTTATAAAAAAATATAAGATAGTAATCTTTCTATCTCAAAATAATTGAGTTATTAGTTCATTTCATACATATTAAAAAAATATATAAATAAAGGAGAATATTACTTTTACTAAATTACTTTTATTAGATATTAGTGAAAGATATTATATTAAAATAATATAAGTAGTATTAATTAAAAAATATGTATTGAAAATTGAACTAGTCATTCACTTTAGGACAAATTCTATTGTAAATAAATCAATTATTTTGAAAGAAATGTAGTATATTATTGTAAGATACCCCTTTTTTTTAAATAATCATATCTAAACATCTTTTAAGCACATAGATGGATCAAGTTTGACTTTAGTGCACTTAATTTATCATTTCTAAATTTAAGCAATTTTTTTTTATTTTTTTTTTATCATTTTTTATCATTTGACAACTTTATGGTATAAGCATCTCAAATAGTTTTACGTGATATTCAATAATAATTAATCATATTTTTGTATAAGTTTATTTTGTAATTATATTTTTAAAAACAACATTAAAATGATAGATTTTTATTGAACATCAATTTAAAACTTGATTTTATTGCAGTTTAATCCCTCTATTTTCATCGACTAACGAAATTAGTCATCCTATTTTAAAAGTCAATAGTTTTGGTCTTTCAATCAAATATTTGAAAAAATATGAAGATTTAACATATTTTAAATAATCTGACATATTATTTAATGCTATAGAACCATCTAAATGCATTAAGTTTTCATATGTAACTAATTAAATTACAAAAATAAATTTTTTTAAAGTTTAAAATTAAATTTTTAGATGATTTTATTTCAATTTAATAGGTGTTAATAATTATAAATCATTATATCATGTATCACGTTATTAAGTTAAACATGTTAAATTGCGATTTTTTAGTTAAAAAATTAGAATGAGGAACCAAAATTGTCATATTTTAAAATAGGATATCAATTTTATGAATTAGTAAAAATAAGAAAACTAAAACTAAATCTAAAACTATTTTAGACTTACAATAAATATTTCATATTTCGTTATCTAATATATTTAAGCATAAATGGAAATTACACTAATGGATCAAAGTTAATATATGTGATCGTGAAATGTTGAAATTGCATGATTTAATTCATATTCTGAAGTACATCAATTTTATGATAAACATTTGCGTCGATAAGTGATGAAGATCTAAATTTTTTATTAAACTATTTTATTAGTTAAGTACGATTTTAAATAATTAATTTAATATTAAAATTATTTTAAAATATATGATAATAAATTTTCTGATTAATATTTGTTATATAGGTGATTTTTATAATGTACTAGTTTTATAAATCTTAGATTACATGAGTGATATAAATAATAAATATTATATTTTATTATTTGATATATTTTTAAAAAATAATAGTATTTTAGTATAATATATATATTTTACAGAAAAATATTTTACGTGTATATACGTGTACCCAATTAATGTAATACTTTGAGGTGCGTTTGACTGATGTTAAGTATGCACGTAGTTTATATTTTAATTATTTATAACTATTTTCTATTTTTAGTTATTTTTTTTATAAATAATTATCTTGAGATAGTAGTGATATTATGTTTGATTTACTTTATTTTTATATACTTGTTATTGTTATGACACTATAATTTTATATATATTTATTAAGATTTAGTATTTAATATAAAGTGTTAATATTATATTTATTTATTTTATAATTTGGACTACTCTCTAATGATGATAAAATTTTAATTAGAGTATTTGAAAAAAATAAATATTATTATAGGGATTATTTTAAATATTAGATTTTTGATTATAAATGTATTTTAAATAATTAATTATTTTTATTTATAAATTAATAGTTTTGAAATAGTAATAAGGATAGTTGGAAGGGAAACCGTAAAACCAAAGAGGAAACACAACAATAATCCTATCGTTTGACATCGGTGATGGATAAGTGTTCTAGAAAACTTTCTCCATTTTCGCTCAAATTTGAGTATGTTTTTTAATTCATTTAACTCGTCAATTAAACATAATTTTCATGATTTTTAACAACCCTAATTTCTTTCTAAAATACTCCACTTCTTCGTTTGTAGAATTCGTTATTTTGCACCGTTCTCCTTCACTGTAAGTCCGATTTGAGTGAAACCAATGCAAAACGACTGTGTGAAAAGTGGCTATATTATCCACTGATTGGGTTTCTGATTTATGGCAATTTTCCTTGACCAAATTTTGAATTTAGTTTTTAGAGTATCTTCTCATAACTTATTTTTTACGTTTACCCAAAAAACTGTCGAGTTAGATCGATTGAAGGACAAAAAGTCTATGAACAAAGGTTGTTTACTCATGGAATTGTATTCATGTGTGAAAGCGTCAAAATAAGGTAAGGAGTGAGAGAGCATTAAAATAAGGTAAGGAGTGAGAGAGCGTTTGAATTCATGAGTATAATATAATTTGAGATGAACGGGAAAACCGTATTTCCCAACGATTCTTTTTGGGCTCGCTACGTTCGACAGTAGCTCTTTGAGTGATAAATTAATTAATGTTAAAATATTGGAATTATGAGATTAAAATATAGAATTAAAATATTTATAAGGTGTTGATTGATTTAACTTCGTTAAATGTGTGGTATTAGATATTATTGTGATGTTTGATTTATTTTTATTAAATGTGTGATATTTGATATTATTGTGATATTAGATGTTGAATGAATTTTATGTATATGTTTGATTAGACGTGTTTGTGGGATGTGATAATAAAAAGTGAATTTATTTTGATATATTTATGTGATTATGATGATGTATAATTAATAATAACGATGTTATAAATTTGTGACAAGCCTATATGATGATGTATGCTTGATGATAGTGATGCTATAAATTTGTGATGAGTTTATATGAAGAGATATGATTAATCATATTGATGTTGTGAGTTTGTGATGAGAATATTGAAGTAACTCCATAGAGAAATTGTGAAGTGAAAATTATTTTGTTATCATATAGGTAGGGCCTGACAAGCCTAGTGATTCTGAGGAAGTACAACTGAATGAGCCTGATCGTGGCGGTCTGTTGTCGAGCCTTAAGGCAAGATTGATAGACCTTTGAGGTATTTGGGTGGGGAATTCCTAGGTGACTTAGAGGTAGCACTCCAAATATCGGGAGCTACCATGCAACACACATTTACCTCGACTATCATGTATATGTGTCTCGGGTTGAGTTGAGGGGATCTATGAGGACATGACCAATTTGAATTGTCCGTCCACCGGGATGGTGTCATAGTATCAAGCCTCCTAACCAAGTACTTTAGAGTTAGAATGGTACCACATTGTGAAGTAGAGTCTAAGCTCATGCATAACATTGCATTTTATTGTAATTGTTTTGTTTTGTATTAATATGTATCGTGTGTGGTGATAATTTCTTTTAGACAATTTGATGTTACAGTGAAATCTATTGATTTTCTTTGAGTGATTTTGACCTTTGAATGTGATATTTTCTTGATGGAATATTTGTGTAATGATACGGTCCTATCATGATTGTTTGTATGCTCTTCTTACTTGTATTATAATGTCATCATGATTTCGAAACTCACCTCCTTCGTTGTTTGTGTTTGACTGGTTGGGCCATGCATTTGTGAAATCGCAGTTATTACAGGTTAATGAGTTTTGAAGTTCAAATTTGGGAGGAACCCCACTCTGATAAGTGAGACCAGGAATAAGGGTTTTAATTTGTATTTTACTTATTTAATTTGAATCAAATTTTTGTATGAAAATCTTAGAAGTACTAGTAAGTTTTTAGAATTAAATCAAGTAATTATACTTAAATCAAACTTATCGAGATTGCACTATTTTAATGGATAAAATATGTTTAAAATGTTTTTATTTTTATTTTTGAAAAACATGATATCCTAAATTAAATATAAAGTTTTTATTTTCTTGGAAATATATATTTATTTATCCGCTGCAAATTTTATAGGAATATGATATAAATGTTTATATATATATTATTTTGGGATTTAGGGTGTCACATGTGGTAAACTTGCTTTATTTGATCTAAAATTTTAGTATGTTATTTCTACCACTGAGTTTGTTATTTTAATATACAGTCTTATTAGTTTTACCTTCTCCGAGAGTAACTTTGGAATACCCACTTTAGTGAAAGATTGTTGTTATTGTTGATTAATGTTCTCTAGTGTTACTAGGAAGACTCTAGTGTACCCATTAATTATTATAGTGAAAGTTTTTACTAGATTAGGTCCCGTGGTTTTTATTATCTTAAATTAAGGGAAGTTTTTCACATTAAAAATAATGTTTGTCTCATATTTTATTTTCTATCAATTATTATTACTCCGTGGAATTGTATTTTATATTTGACTATTTATCTGGCACAGGTGGGGGAAAAATATTTTACATTATTGAGATAATTATCTTTCAATTTTCCCAATAAAATGGTATCTAGAGCTCGATTGATTTGATTTGTGCATTTAAATAGATGAGGAAAATAAAGGTTCAAATATGATTAAACTTAACTATTCTAGTTATACACTTTAGAAGACTCTTATAAAATACATGTTAAATAAGTAAATATTTGTATGATTCTATTGAGGGTGACAATGTGACACTCTAAACTCCAAATTAATATTAACTTTTTTTTTAAATAATGAAATTCATAAAAAATAAATAAATAAACTTTCAGACATTTTTTTTAAGGTAAAAAGTATCACGTAATCATGAACATGCCACATTAATCCAAAATTTCCATCAAACTTAACAACTCGAAATCATAACAATAGTCAACAAAATCCTTTTTGAAGCACACCTACATAAGTTAAATGATAAATGTAAATGTAGTCTCAACCTGATATCACTATCAGAGCGAAAAATCCCAAACTAAAAGACGTTAACAAAAAAGAAAAAAAAGAATAAAAAGAATAAAAAGTCTTCAAGACATGATGGCTTCTGCCACTCTGATGGTACACGTCATCATCTACAACTTGTAACTCGTCTACGTCCATTGCAAACGCCAAATACAAACACTACAAGAAAAACCCTATTTTGTGGCCAACTTTATAAATATTTTGTGGCCGAATAAAACCCTCACAAATTAGTGACCGAAAAAGCCCTCACAAAGGCCAAAATTAAAATTGGTCTTTTTTTGTGGCTGAAAAAGCCCTCACAAATTTTTAAATATTTAACTGGATTTTGTGGCTGCCTAAGCCCTCACAAAATCACAACATTGTGATTTTGTGAGGGCTTAGGCAGCCACAAAATCCAGTTAAATATTTAAGGATTTTGTGAGGGCTTTTACAGCCACAAAAAATGAATTTTGTGAGGGCCAAATCCGTCACAAAAGAGTGACATGACTAGGGAGTTTGTGGCGGCCTATGCCCTCACAAAGGATTGTGCACGTGGCGTTTGTGGCTGCAAAGGCTGCCACAAAGGATGCCTAAATCCAGCTGGATTTTGTGGCCGCTTAGGCCGTCACAAATGGCATTAAAGCTAGATTTTGTGGCTGCTTTGGCCGCCACAAATGCCCAAGGTGACCCTATATATATTTTTCTCCCCTCCTCCTTTATTTTTTTACATCCAACTTCTCTCTAAATCTTCATTCTAACTATTCTCTCCTCCTTCTCTCTACACAAAATTTCTCTCTACACAAAATCCAGTTAAATAATTTATTTATAATTTACATTAATTTAAATTAATGTTTAATTATAATTATAAATTTATTATTAATAATTAAAATTTTAAATATTTTATTATTAATAATTTAAATATTTTTTTATTAATTTAAATATTTTATTCTTAATATTTTATTATTTAAATTAATTTTTAATTTAATTATTAATCTTTATTTTAAATTTTTAATTATATTAAGATTAATTTATTATATATATATATTAAATTTAATTTATAATTACATTATATTTCAAATTTAATTTAATTATAATTTAAATTTTAATATTATAATTATATTAATTTATTAAATATAATATTGTAATAAACTATTAATTTAAAATTTAAAATTAATTTATTAATTACGTTGGCATTTGTGGCGGCCAAAAGCCCTCACAAATGCTAAGTCAACAATCCTTTGTGGCGGCCAAAAGCCCTCACAAATTCAGCTTGGATTTTGTGGCGGCCAAAAGCCCTCACAAATGCCCAGTCAGCATTCCTTTGTGGCGGCCTATGCCCTCACAAAGACAGACTTTTGTGGCTGCAAAAGCCCTCACAAATGCCTGTATATTGTGGCTGCAAAAGCCCTCACAAATGCCAACGTGTTTCAGCTCCTTTGTGGCTGCAAAAGCCCTCACAAAATTTTGTGACCAGCTTCTTTGTGGCTGCCAAAAGCCCTCACAAAAGCCACCTTTGTGGCTGTTTTTTCCCCCTTTGTGAGGGCTTTTGGCCCTCACAAAATTGGTGTTTTCTTGTTGTGAAACAACGAGGGGTGAGTTTCAAAATTATGTAAGAATATAAGATAAACGAGGAGAACACACAAGTAGTTAAAACAACACAAATAAAGAGAAAAATTCAAGAACATAATATCAAAGGTTAATCTAATTCAATCATAATAAAGCAGTCACAAGGATGAAATGCTATACATGTCATATACTCTATACTTCATCATCATTTGGTACCATTCTACTTTGAAGTACTTGGTTAGGTGACCTGATACTATGCCACTACAAGAGTGGACAGAAAATTCATGAATGGTTAAGTCCTCATAGATCCCCTTAACTCAACCCGAGACACGTATACGTACACGATGGTCGGGGTACTTTTGTGTTGCATGGTAGGTTTGTCAGATCCACTTAGGAATTCCCCACTAGAGGTACCCGTAAGGTCTATCAGTCTTATCTTACAGTTCGACTGTATCCCTCCACGATTAGGCTCATTCCATGTACTTCCTCGAATCACTAGGTTTGTCAGACCCTTCCTATATGATGAAAAAATAATCTCAACTTCAAAATGTACAACACATATCTCGTACTTACTCGATCATCACAACTCAATAAGTTTTAGTTTGATTTGACAATATTCATCATTATATATGTATATCCGTCAATCATAATAAAATTCCAATATTTGGTTTACACTACTCATAATATACAGTCCAATCTCATCAATCACATAATAAGGAATCTAATAGGTGACACATTCAAGTAATATCACAATTTCAATCAAGTAACAAGAACACTCAAGTACATATCATTTGTACAATAACAATCAAGATAAGATTTTATAAAATCAAATAGCATGCAATCTTGATATAAATAGATTCACCGCAATTCTATAGGTTGCTAAATTATATTATAGTCCTCACTATTACCATTCATATATTATTAATTAACTATTATTACTCAAGAGGGCTCGACCGTATGTAGTAAGCCCCAGATGAATATATAGGAATTTTGGTATTCTCGTTCATCCCACGTTATTTTATACTCGAGTTGTTTGAGAGTTAATATTCTAAGTTGTTTGAGAGTATTTGTTTAGAGGTAATACTTCTAGTTGTTTGAGAGATAATAATGGGTGTGTTTGTTTCAATAAAAAATTTATTCTTTTAGATCAAAAATCATTTTTTAGGGTTTAAAGGGTGTTTGTTTTCATATTTTTTTAAAATTATTTTGTTAGAAAAATGATTTTTCATTTAACATATGTACATTAGTATTGGTATATGGAGAATTATGTAAATCGAGATTGGTAGAGCATTAGGTATAGATGATTGTTTATTTGTTACTTACATATATATATATATATATATATATTTTGTATGAGAGAATTTGTTTGAGAGATAATAACGGCTGCGTTTTATTTGAATAAAAAATTTATTCTTTTAAACCAAAAATTATTTTTCAGAGTTTAAAGCGTGTCTGTTTCATATTTTTAAAAAAATTATTTTGTTAGAGAATCATGTAAATCGGTATAGGGTATGGGTAGAGCATCATGTAGATATAAATAATTGTTTATTTGTTACATTTATATATATATATATATTATTTTGTTTGAGAGATAATAATTTGAGTTTGTTTGAGAGATAATAATGGGTGCGTTTGTTTCAATAAAAAATTTATTCTTTTAAACCAAAAATTATTTTTTATTTAATATATATATACATTAATATTGGTCTATAAGGACAAGGCCAATTTGAATTGTCCGTCCACCGGGATGGTGGCATAGTATCAAGCCTCCTAACCAAGTACTTTAGAGTGAGAATAGTACCATATTGTGAAGTAGAGTCTAAGGTTATGCATAACATTGCATTTTATTGTAATTGTTTTGTTGTTATTAATATGTATCGCGTGTGCTGATAATTTCTCTTAGACAATTTGATGTTACAGTAAAATCTATTGATTTTCCTTGAGTGATTTTGAGATTTGAATGTGATATTTTCTTAGTGGAATATTTGTGTCATGATATATTTTTATTATAATTGTTTGCGTGTTCTTCTTGCTTGTATTATAATGTCATCATGATTTCGAAACTCACCTTCTTCTTTGTATGTGTTTGACTGGCTGGGCTTTGCGTTTGCGAAATCGCAATTATTACAGGTTAATGAGTCTTGAAGTTCAAGTTTGGGAGGAACCCCACTCTGATAGGTGATATCGGGAATAAGGGTTTTCATTTGTATTTTACTTATTTAATTTGAATCGAATTTTTGTACGAAAACCTTAGAAGTACTAGTAAGTTTTTAGAATTAAATCAAGTAATTATACTTAAATCAAGCTTATCGATATTGCACTATTTTAACGGATAAAATAAATGTAAAGTGTTTTTATTTTAATTTTTGAGAAACGTAATATCCTAAATTAAATATAATTTTTTTATTTTCTTGAAAATATATTTTTATTTATCTGTTGCAAATTTTATAGGAATATGATATAAATTATTATGTATATTATTTTGGGATTTAGGGTGTCACATTAGTGGTATTAGAGCAGGTCTGTCCAATCAGGCCGAGTGGGTCGAATGTCAGTCGTGTCAATTTTGTTTTCTTGTGTAGTAATTATTTTCACTACGATGATTTTCCCGTTATTATTGTGTTAAGTGTTATATGTTTTTATATTCTTATACATATTTTCGAGATTACTAATTAACTATTTATTATTTGCTTACTCTAATTGTGTTATGGATTCTAAATTCCTACCTAAATGAGTAAATAAACCATGAAATTATTTGTTAATATTTGAGTTAGCATTAATTGTTGACAAGATTATGTTAGTTACTTGTTGCTTATTGCTTGTCTATTGAACTATGATTTTTGCACTCATATTTTATGTGATTAGTTGGAAATAATAATTTTGATTGACCAGCTGTATGTTTCAAGTTATTAATCTCATTCACATAATCTTAGTTATCAAATGTCATACCTCACCAATTAGTTGTTTTAATGCTTCATTTTCACCTTTAATCAATTTAAAATATTTAATCTTAATATGAATCTATTTAAAGTGTTTGATCTAATAACTAATTGATTGAAACAATGATTTATGTATCAATTATATGTTTAAAACTTTAAGTATTGACTTTTACTAAGTACAAATTATTATTATTTTGTTGAAACTCAATTTAGAAAAAAAAAAAAAATGTTTCGTTCTAAACTTTGAGTTAGATAGTAAATATGTCGCTTACGTTTAAAGTTTTAACTTTGACTAAAAAATTCTTATTTTTTATTTTATGTTGGCTTGTGTTAAAAAAAAATTGATTTTAAATCGTGAATGTTAACTTTAAATCACTTGACAGTGTTGATCGATGTATCTAGATGAGTAGAATTTTGATATTGGTTTTTGAAAATAATTTAGAATGTTCGTCATGATTTAGATAGTATGAAATTCATATTATTAGCAATAATAATTCTTGAATATTAGAGGTTGGTAGAACTTATAATTTTAATAAAATGACATTTTAAAAAGTAAAAGATTACTTATTTTCTATGATGAAAATAACTTTTGTTTGAATTACTCTTGATTATTATAAAAAAATTAAATTGAGTTGAATTTTGTTGATTTATAAAATAATAATAATTATAGGCTACTAATTTTATTTAATGTTTAAAATAGCTTAAAATTTACAACATGTTTTACTATGTCTTGTTATGTTAGTTTATGGACTGACGTGAATATTGAATCGTGAAGGTGTTGGGATATTTATTTGAAATGATTGATTTTCCGATTCTGATATTATGAACTCATTAGAGTTTGACTTGACGTTAGAGGCAAGGAGATCGCCTTGGTTAAGGTGAATTGAACTCGTTGGCCTATGATACTCCATTAAGACTGTCATCTCAAACACAAATTGAAATTACAATTATTTCACCAACTATAGGATTACTTCAATATTCTCATCAGAAATTCAGAACATCACTATCATTAATCATATCGCATCACATAAATTCATCACAAATTTATAGCATCACTATCAAAGAGCATACATCATCACATAGGCTTGTCACAAATTTATAACATCGTTATTATTAATTATACATCATCATAATCACATAAACGTATCAAAATAAATTCACTTTTTATTATCACATCACATAAACACGTCTAATCAAACATATACATAAATTTCATTCAACATCTAGTATCACAATAATATCAAATATTACACATTTAATAAAATAAATAAAACATCACAATAATATCAAATACCACACATTTAACGAAGTTAAATCAATCAACACCTTATAAATATCTCTATTCTATATTTTAATCTCACTATTCCCGCATTTTTACATTAATCAATTTATCACTCAAATGGCTACTGCCATATATAGCGAGTCCCGAATGAATCATTGGAAAATACGGTTTTCCCATTCATCTCAGATTATATTATACTCATGAATTCGAACGGTATCTCACCCCTTACCTTATTTTGATGCTTTCACACAAGAGTATGATTCCAAAAACAAACAATCTTTCTTTTTTGACTTTTTGTTCTTCACTCGATCTAACTCGACAATTTTTGGGTAGATGTCAAAAATAAATTATGAGAAAATAATCTAGAAACTAAATTTCGAAATTCGGTCAAGGAAAATTACAATAAATGAGAAAACCAATCAATGGATAGTATAGCCACTTTTCACACGATCGTTTAGGTGTTGGTTTCACACAACTCGGACTTACGGTGAAGAAGAACGGTGAAAAATAACAAATTCTGTGAATGGAGAAATCGAGTATTTTAGGAAGAAATTCGGGTTGTTAAAAATCTGGAATATTATGTTTAATTGAATAGCTAAATGAGTAAAATAACATACTGAAATTTGGATGAAGATAGAGAAACTTTTACGGAACAATTATCGATCACTACTGTCAAACGATAGGTTGTTGTTGTGTTTACTCGTTGGTTCTATGGTTGCCCGTCCAACTCCCTTCCCTTTTATTTGTTTTGTTTTATTTTAGTAAAAACCAGGGTTCACAAAGTCTCTTTATTTATGTTTTTGTTTTACTATTATTATTTTTATTTTATTAAACTAAAATTAATAATTGTTTAATTTCCTTTTTAATATTCCTCCAAGCACTGTTGAGTTTTCCAAACGATACTAATATTTTATAAATTAGAGTAATGAAAATAATTAATATATAAAAAAACATATTATTAATCACTGAAATTTTCACATTCAAAGTAATCCCTACAATTATACTTATTTATCAAAATCTTCATTTTATAATAATACCATCATATTAGAAAATATTCAAAATTATAAAATAAATAGATATAACAATAATATTTTATGTTAATTACTAATTCATAACATATATATATATAATCACAATTCCAAAATAAGTATACTAAAACAAAGAAAATCGAACACAATATTACTACGATCTCAAGATAATTATTTATAGAGATACTTAAAAATGATTAAAATATAAATATATACACACTTAACATTAGTCAAACATATAAGAAAATATCATATTAATTATCAACTCACATATACACTTAAAATCATATAAAATCTTGTTCTTTAAAATATTACATTAAAATACTATTTTATTTAGAAAAATATATAAAATAATAAAATAAAATATTTATTATTTATATTGCTCATTAAATATAATATTTATCAAACCAGCACATCATAGAAAGATCCATATAACAAAATTTACTCACAAAATTTATCAACATATATTCTAAAATAATTTTAACATCAAATTAATTATGTAAAATCCTATTTAATTAATTGGTGATAGGTGATAAGAGATAGGGGATACGTGATACGGGATATGGGAAATGAAATATGGGATAGGGGATAAGGGATATAGGGGGATATAGGTAATAAGGGATAGGGGATATGGGATATAGAGGATAAGGGATATAGAGAATATGGGATATAGAGAATATGGAATATAGGGGATAGGGGATAATTGATAATTGATAAGTGGTAGCTAATAAATGATAAGTGATAGCTAATTGAAAAGTGGTAGTTGATAAATGATAGCTCATAGGAAATAGGAGATAAGTGATAGGGGATAGAGGACAAGGGACAGGGGATAGGGGATAGGGGATAAAGGATAGGTGATAGGTGATACGTGATAGTTGATCGGTGATAGCTGATAAGGGATAGGGGATAGAGGATAGGTGATAATTGATAATTGATAAGTGTTAACTAATAAGTGATAACTGATAATAGGTGATAGGTGATAAGATATAGGGAACAGAGGATAGGAGATAAGAGATTAGGGATATGGGATAAGGGATAGGATATAGGGGATAAGGGATATGAGATATAGGGGATAGGGGATATAAGGGACAGGGGATATAGGGGATAGAGGATCCCCTATCCCGTATCCTTTTTATCCAACATTCTCTATATCCCCTATCCCTTATCTCGTATATCCCTTATATCTTATATCCCCAATTCCCTATATCCCCTATCCCTTTTCATATATCCCCTATCTTCTATCTTCTATCTCCTATATCCTCTATCCCTTATCTCCTATACCATATCCCCTATCCCCCATATCCTCTATCCCCTATATCATATCCCCTGTCCTCTATCCCCTATCCCCTTATCTCATATATCCCTTATATCCTATATCCCCTATCACTTATCATACATCCCTTATATCCCTTATCCCCTATTTTCTTTCCCCTCACCTATTCCCTATCCCCCATATCCTCTATCCTCTATATCCTATCCCTTATCCCCTATCACATATTCTCTATCCCCTATCTCTTGTCCCCTATCCCCTATCATCTATCCCCTATCCCCTATCCCCTATATCATATCTCCTATCCTCTATATCATATCCCTTATCCTCTATCCCCTATCCCCTTATCTCACATATCCCTTATATCCTATATCCCCTATCACTTATCATATATCCCTTATATCCCATATCCCCTATTTTCTTTCCCCTCACCTATCCCATATCCCCCATATCCTCTATCCTCTATCCCCTATCCCCTATATCCTATCCCTTATCTCCTATCTCCTATCCCCATATCCCCTATCACATATCCTCTATCCCCTATCCCCTATCTCTTGTCCCCTATCCCCTATCCCATATCCTCTATCCCCTATCCCCTTATCTCATATATCCCTTATATCCCCTATCCCCTATCACTTATCATATATCCCTTATATCCCCTATTTTCTTTCCCCTCACCTATCCCCTATCCCCCATATCCTCTATCCCCTATATCCTATCCCTTATCCCCTATCTCCTATCCCCATATCCCTTATCACATATCCTATATCCCCTATCCCCTATCTCTTGTCCCCTATCCCCTATCATCTATCCCTCTAACCTTTATATCCCATATTATCTATATCTCATATTCCCTATCCCCTATCGCCCGTATCCCCTATCTCCTATCTCCTATATCCCGCATCCCCTATCCCCTATATTCCCTATCCATTATCCCTTATCACCTATCACAAATCCCTTATCCCCTATCCCTTATCACTTGTCACAAATCCCTTATCCCGTTCCACCTATCACCTATCCTCTATCCCCTATCCCTTATCACCTATCTTCTATCTCCTATGAGCTATCACTTATCAACTACCACTTTTCAATTAGCTATCACTTATTATTTATTAGTTACCACTTATCAATTATCCCTTATTCCCTATCACCTATCACCTATCAGTTACCACTTATCAATTATCAATTATCCCCTATCCCCTATCACATATCACCTATCACCTATCACCAATCACCTATTTATGATTGAATTTATGATATTTGGATAACTTTTGAATTTAATCACCAAATAATATTTATTGATCAATCTATTTTAGTTAAAGTGTGGGTAATGGGTATGAGTACGAACATTTAGGTACCTAGAGGGTAAGGCTACGGGTATTAAAGTTGATACCCAAGAGAGTATAGGCACGGATATGGGTATTTTTTTAAACTGCGGGTGTGGGGACGGATACTATAGTACCCTACCCAAATCCTACTCATTGACATCCCTATCAGCAAATGTACAGTGGTGTATATATATGACATGTGTTTAACTAATATTCCAATGTCATTATTATTATTATTATTATTATTATTATTATTTTAAAAGAAAAATAAAGTTATACATCATTAAACAATTATCATGTAAGCATGGTTTTTGATATTAAAATAGATGATATATCAATGCAATTAGCAATGTTTACTTACTATCTGATGCACACTATGAAACATTGAATTTTAATTAAAATAAAAAGCATATAAATAAAATATAAATGATCCTATACATGAGGCACAATATTAATATAAATTAGTCAAGTCCTAGATTGCATATTGACCCTAAACATGAAAAGAAATTATATGCAATTAGTACTCATTTTGATTTAAGCCTTTCAAATTTGCATATCGATGAATATAGCACAATAATAATTTGAATACCCAAATGTTTTATACCAAAAGAAAAGAAATTATTGGTTTACATGGAAGGAATAAAAGGAAATAGGGGATTAAAGGGATGAAGACTAATACGAGGGACAATAATCCTACCATAATCTTTAGATTTCTGTCAATTTCATAAAATGAAGATTTAATAAAAAAAATAATATGACAGAAAATTTGTATAGATAACAAAATATATGCACTGTATCGATAAAAGTTAAACCGTTTCTATGAGGATTTCTTTTCTTTATGTTGAGACCGTGTTCTAAGGATTGTGTGAGAGATATACGTGGTTTTGCTAATTGACGGCACTTCTAATTAGGTTACAGAAGAGTATATCACAAATTCGTAATTAATTTAGGTCCACTAATTCCGTTTATGACAAATTCAATTTATTACTTAGACTATTATATGGAGAATTAAATTTATGAATGGCATCGTCATCATTATATTTAATATATAATTAATATAGTTATTTTATATTTATATTTATATAAAAATACATTAAATAATTAAGGTCTAGATAACAATACTAAAATATGAGATCTAAGATAATAACAATTCAGACTCTTAAATAAAATAGACAAGTCTAATAACAGTTATGAATGATTTTAATTTAAATAACTACAAAACAAACAATAAAAGAGAATCACGTAAAAAAAAATCACATTACAATAAATACATGTAAATTTATAATAATAATAAATTTAATGTGTTACAGACATTGTAAACCCACAGATAAATCTGACGCTGACTGAAAAAAAAATGAATAGAAAAATAGTGACGTTGATAAGATAGTGGTTGAATATGAGTATATATAGATATGTTGAAATTGAAATAGTTGCTAAGAAGATGTAGGAGAAATTAAAAGAATTATATGAACGAAATAATGTGCAAAATAAAGCACTATTGATTTCAAAGTTGATTAATATAAAAAAAAAAGATTGAGATTCAATGGTAGAACATATGAGTATTTTTCAGAATTAAATTGACAACAACATATATTAAATTAGACGATGATTATAAGTTATTTACAAGAACATGTGATCAAGAATAGGTCCAACATTATGTTCCTACCCTGATCAAAGCAAACAATAAGAATGAAGTTTCATCCGAAGAAGTTGCAAAAATAATATTAATAAAATACGAACAGTATCATTTTGAAGAATTTACAAACTCATTCTTAACAAAATACGAAAAGTATCAATATGAAGAATTTACAAATCTAATATGAACAAAATACAAACATAATCAATCTAGAAAAACTGCTAATATTGAATCCAAATTAAGAATTGGCTAACAAACATATTGTCAAAAAGTATCTTGTTTATAATTATTTTTTAATAAGATCATTGTTGACCAAACTAGGAAGGAAGATACAATTCAGAATTTAACAAAGACTAAATGGAAGAGCGAATTTTATCTATAAATAGATATTCAAGATTGAAGAAGAGTATGACAATCATTTTTATAATCAGCTTGTTAGAAACAACTACTCAAGTTTCAAATATTTGTATTCAATCCCGATAGTGGTGTTAGTGTGCCTTCAATAATCTAGTGTTGTCAGACTGCGTGGATAAGACTTGGTTAGTAGAGTGAAGGTGTGTGGATTCCTCAAAAGTATGAGGTTGTCAAGCTGTTTGAGAAGACTAGCTTGGAGGGTCAAGTGTTTTGTAATTCAAGCTGTTGAATTAGTGTATTAAATCCTTCTGAGTTAAGAGACTGAATGTATCCAAGTTAGTGGTGAATCGGGATAAACTACATATGTCACTTGATTCCTACACTCCTTAGTTTTGTTATTGCATCTACTCAAAGTGAATGATCAAGTCTGAATCATTTTAATCAAATAATGAAAAATTTATCAATTTAGTCAAACACAATTCAACTTTCCCTTCTGATGTTTGTACTTCAAGATTTTCCATTATTCAATTCAGTATATATACAAAGATGTTAAAGCAAAATATACATCAAAGTCAGGTATAAAAAATTAACCGACTATCCTAATCTAAGTATAAACTACTAATTTGATCCAAACTCATAAAACACAAATAGTAATTGGGTCTATTAGTATTTGACCACGTATGAAGTATTTTTTATAGTTATTTTCTCAATGATATGTCAATAAATTATTAATTTATTTTGACAATGGAAAAAATATACTATACTATACGATAGAATAGAATGTTATGATTTAGTTTGATTCAGGTAATCAATCCAATTTAATTGGATAAAGCTTGTACATTGTTGTTGTTCTGAAGAAGTTATGCAATTAGAATGGTTCAAAATCAAACTTAATTGCATTGTTGATGAGAAGTTTCTTGTTAGTCTTGTTGTTGGTTGAATTATATGAAATGCTGATTTTGTACAACAAAAAGATTTGGCGTTGGATTCGATTCTTTTGAGATAAACAACTCACATCATATAAATCAATAGTTGATAAACATATAAACATATACTCGCGTAGCAAATTCCAAATGCAGTGAAATATCAAGCTTGATTTTTATTAACAAATCCCATCATCATACTCATAAAATGTTAACTTGTAAAATTAATAAAACAACTGATTTTTCAAAAACACTAGTAGAAAAGTTTAAAATGGAAAACTTTTATTGTCTAAATGTGAAAGCAAGTCAGATGACAAACGAAGCAAGCGAACACTTCTCTCCATTTTAAGTTCTGTGATACGATGAATGGTTGATTGATGCTTGTTAAGATTTTCAAGGCTAATCGTGCTTTGATAGAACTCATATTGTAGCTTTGCAAGTTTCTCCAATTTAGCAATTTGATAATCTAGGTCGCCAACATTTACTCGATTCAGCTTCTGTAGCAAATCCATTGCAATTTCCTCCACTAATTCCAGTTCTGTCCTGTAAACCCACATTAAAAAAACAAAATGCACAGGTAAATATCTACGTTTAACAATCAAATAAAACCGCGGACTTTATCACCGTTGACTAGTACTTGAAAATCAATGATATTCTAAAAAATATATAAGTTAATGGCATATGTAAATATCTAAAAGTTTCACAATAAAATAAGAACGGTGAACTTAAGTAGTCATCGTTGAATAGTATTTAAAAGTCATTCGAGACTCTAAAAATAATTAACGATACTTCTCATAAGTATAAGTTAACAACTATTTGTTTTTATGATCGAGACAATAACTCGATCGATATTAATTCAATAAAACTAAAAGAAAATAAATATGATTATCATAATTCAACTTGCTAACAAATAACAATTCAATTGTGTAACATTTCAAATGATTTTTAAATATTGGACAAACATTTGGATTATTAAGACTATTTTTCCTAAGAATCAAAGAAGTTGAAAGAATAATATAATTAAAGTTACCTATTGACATTGCAATCCCAACCAGAATAATTAGCACCTTCCACCAAACAATTCCTCCAAGCTTGCACCTTAGATTTCTCCTCAAAATTTCTCACATGCTTAGCAAAAGCTTCAGCATAGGTTCCCCTTTGATTCCTAACATCAGAAGGATCTACATCATAGAAAACAGGTACAACAATTTGCCCTTTCATTTTTCTACATTCAAGTATTTTCACAAGCTCGTCCAAACACCATTTTGATGCCGCAAAGTTTTTAGAGAAAACGATAACGGACAGCGTCGATTCTTCGATGGCACGAACAATCGTAGCTGAAATTTCATCACCACTGTTAAGGTTGTTGTCTATATAAGTTCTTATGTCTAATCTTTTCAAAGCACCATTAAGATGGCTTGTGAATGTGTTTCGTGTGTCCTCACTTCTAAAACAAATAAAAACTTCGTGTTTTTCTTGAGGAGGTGTATTGTTAGAAGAGGAGGTGGAAGAAGAGTATGACCATGCCATATGCGCTAATTAAGGTGAATGTAGACTATACTTTACTTAGCATATAAATTTGTAGTAGTATGAATGCTCTCTTTAATTTTATATGGTTTATGCTTATGTAACATGTCATCATAGAAAAAAGATAAGGGTTGTGACAACTCAGAGTTTGACTTTCATATGGTTACTTTGTTTTACAAGACTACAACCTTCCTTGAAACTTCTATTTTTGAATTTTTTTAAAATTAAAAGTTAATTCGAGTAATTGAATTGTTTCACGAGTTTATATATTAATTTTGAGGTAATTTAGAGGTACACTCAAATTTATGTAAACTTAGAAATGAAATTTGAGTTGTTATTAAGTCTTAGAGTAACTAGTAAATGCATATATTGTTATTTTGAATTCCTATATGTGATTTCATTATTGTGTGAATTAATTATAGTACACTATTTAATTGTCAGGTTCTAAAGTGTTTCATTTTTTTATCTCAGTTTTCACATTTGATTCCTTTTCCATTTTTATTTTATTTTATATATTTTTTTTATAATTGAATTAAAAATTTGAATTATTGATACATTTATTGTATTATATAAGTATAATAGTCATGAAAATATTAGTTTTAATATGAGTAATAAATATATCTAACAATTTAAAAAAGTGCAATTCAAGTGCACTTAGGTAATAAGGTCAGATGAATTAGCACATGGTAGACGGGTAGGGAAAGTCAAGAGTTTATGTCTGAAAAGATACAAGTGTTCCCACACAAAACACATTATGTCCATTATTTCAACTCAACTTGGCACTATATAGGACAAAAATGCATGTTCTATTTTTTTGTTAGCTTCAATAATTTAATGGATCATCTTATCGAAAAAAATAATATTTTAGCATTTGTATAAACCTTCCACCCGTTTAAAAAAGAATTTGAAAACTAGAATTGTTTGACTTTGATTCACAAGCGGAGCATTCATATAATATAATATTTGAATTTGCAAGACATTGTATCGGTTCACATCATTATTTCGAATATGTTGAGTTATCAGGAATTGGTCATGTCGACTTGGTCTTTTATGACATAAATTCAATTTGCATTGAATTTGTGCACATGGTTTTGAGTGGAGGTTTTACCCAAATTGGGATTATTGTTCTAGAACAATTTGAACATTGATTTTGAATGCTTCTGAATCTCTCTTTTTGTAGCATTCTGCCAATAATAGATGTTGTGTTGAGCAATTATTTGTACTCTATTGTTTCTTTTATTGTCTACGTGGTTTCAATTCAATAGTGAGACTTTAATCATATAATTTTAAGTGTTTATGTTTTTAATTTCATGGTAAATAACTGTAAATTTAATATATATTTATTTTATTAAAAAATAATTTAAGTTTGCGTTGCAACATTTTAAATCAATGATGCACACACAAAATTTTATTATTTTTGGTTACAAAAGAAAAAAGCACACATAATTTATAAGATATGATATGCATAGAAAACATTAATTAAATGAGGAAGTAGAGGACTAAGAAAATAAAATAGTGCAATTTCATCTGTATGACGTGTCTATACGTGAAAATAAACTAGACTTTGCAAAGTTCAAATTTGGTGTGATTAAAAATTCAAGAACTGACCTGTTTACAAAAATTAAATAAAGATCCGACCTCTTATATGGGGTATAGCCCTATATTTTAGGTTTGATTTATATTACTTTTGAAAATTTGGTATAACTTAATCGATTTAAAGACTTAGTTTATATTAATGTTTTAAAAAAAAAAAAGTAAATTATAACATATCTTTACATAAGCTAATCAATTAATAAACTAATATAATTAAGTTATATTTTGATATTAATTTAACATAACATTTTTGAGAATATAACTTTATATATGAAATTCTATTAAAGCTCTATTTTATCATAATATTTTTAAATAAACCAAAATTAATGTAGTCTAATATGTTTAAATTATATAAAAAATAATTAAAGTTATGATTAAATATAAAGTGAAAAGTTTAATATAATAATAAAGATAGTAATTATTTTATATTTACTTAAATCAGCTATCTCATATGTCTAAAAAACTTTTTTGACAATATATAATCGAATTTTTCAAGACCAATTATTTTTTTAGTCAATGTCAAAACCAATTTTGTGATTTACTCCTTTGTCTTTTCTTCAATGGTAGAGCCACATTTCTACTTTTGCTATAATTTTCTTTAAACATTTATATAAATTCATGTTAAATTGTCAAAAAAAAAAAATCGTGTTAAATTAACTTTAAATTTATGTTAATAAATATTTTAATTATGTTTAGAGTGTTAGCTAGGCACTAGTAGTGTAAATTTATTTTACGAAAACATCTAATCAGATCACAACGTAATGACATGGATGTGTCAACATTAATTATTAATTATTAATTATTAATTATTAATTATATATTTATACTTTTTTAAAAAGTATAAATATAAGTATTAATTCAACTGACAAATATCGATATTGTTACGTTGTATGTCTTGTTTTAGATATTTCACTGTTGTGCGAGTTAATTATGATAAATATTGATATTGTTATACGTTTTGTTTAAGAGAATCTCGCTCTTGTGCAAATTAATTATGCTGAAATTTATCATATCTTCTAAGACAAAAGAAAAACACATATTAAAAAATATTAATAGTAAAAAGGATATAATTTCTATGATAATAAAAAAACAATTAAATTCAAAAAATTTATATTTACAAAATTCAATATTTTTATTTCTTAAAATAAATAAAAAATGTTAAAACAAATATCTTTCTTGAATCTTTAAATTTTAAAAATAAAAATGATTTTTAAAATAGTAAAAAAAAAAAATTGTTTTCGCAAAAATGACAAGTTAAAAATGAATAAAAATTAACTAACTAACTCTTTGTAATGATAGTAGGAATCATTTGACCACATAATGCATATTGGTTAGCAATAATAAAAAAATTTGGCTTAGAAGGAAGATGAAAAATGCTGTTTTGCTTTTGGAAAAAAATAATTTTAATGAGAGTATCTCATATTTTTAAAGAAGAAAATACTTATGCTGACAAGTTGACTAATAATTGTATTGGTGCTGTTCAAACTGCTAAAACTATTGAATCTCGTACTTGGGTACTTAGTGGGATTCCTTAGATGTGTTCTTAAAGAAATATTATTTTCATAATAGAGTAGACATTGCCAAAGTTTTAATAAGTTTGGTTTTATACCCATTTTGTAATTGTTTTGTATTTTTGGCTTTTTTAATATGACATATTTGAATGATTGTTAGTAGTTATGGTGCCAACCTACTTGTTTGAATGATTCCTTGAGTGTGTTTGCTTAAAAAAATATCACTAAACTAAAACTTTGCAAAAGAAAGCTAGCACCAAATAAATAATGCAAAAAAGAGTAACACATTGACGAGGGAGATCCATGACATTAGCAAAATAACTTGGAATTGGAAAATTGATTTATAAAATTAATAACAACAATTGATATCTCATAAAACTCATACATTAAAATGGAAAATCATAATTTTTGTTTGATTAGTTCCCTAAATGTGAAAGCATATCAGGTGTCAAGCGAAGCAAGCGAACATTTCTCTCCATTTTAAGTTCTGTGATACGTTGAACCGTTGATTGATACTTGTTCAAATTGTCAAGGCTAATTATGCTTTGATAGAATTGATATTGGAGATTTGCAAGTTGCTCCAACTTAGCAATTTGATGATCAAGGTCTCCAACATATACTCGATTTAGTTTTTCAATTACATCCTTTGCAATTTTCTCAAGAAGTTCGGCTTCTATCCTGCAATGCATGTAATGATCACGGTCAATTACATTCTAGCTGAATTTTAAAGTTGCTCTGTTAATAGTAATGATCTATTCTTGAAGTTTTTTAGAGGTGTATATTGTTAACAATGACATAAAAAAAAAAAAACCACTTTAACATAAAATGAATTAAATTATTGTTGATAGAGTTACAATAAATATAGATACAACATAATAAAATTATCTAAAATACCTTTACTACTAATATATAATAATATTACCTAACACACGTATTAGATAATAATAAGAATAATTTTATAAAATCCTTAAAGTTATTTATTCATTTTTCTTAATATAATGTAAACACAATTGCTCATACGGTCCCTTAACTTAATGTTAATTTCAGATAATACTTCAGTTGTTTATTTTTTTCTTTTTCAAATTGATCATTTATTTAATTTTATTATAAAAATTTGAAAAATATAAAGAATAAAAATATGAGTTTATTTGAAAATTTGAATTATAAATTTGATGAAATTTACATTATATTGAAGATGATAATTAATTTTATAAGTTTTGATAAAATTTTTAATAAATTCTTATAAAAAATAATAATACTGTTAATATTTTAAAATATCAAATTATTTACTTAAAATTAAATAAAAAATTAAATATAAAAAAAAAGAACGAAGTATTATTTAAAATTAAATTAAATATATTTATATTTAGTAATTTAAAATTCAATATAGTAAAAGATAGTTAGTTACCTATTAACAGAGCAATCCCAACCAGAGAAATTGGCTGCATCTCTCAAAGCCTCTCTCCACTTATGCACTTTATCCATTCTCCCTTTAAAATTTTGCTCATGTTTTAAAAATGCCTCCGCATAACTCCCAGTTTGGTTACGCACATGGGAAGGATCAATATCATAAAAAATAGGCAAAACAATTTGCCCCTTCATTTTTTTACATTCAAGTATTTTCACAAGTTCATCCAAACACCACCTAGAGTTTGCATAGTTTTTAGAAAAAACAATAACGGAAAGTTTTGCTTGTTCAATCGCCCTAAGAAGTTGTGAGGAAATCTCATCCCCTCTTTGAAGATTGTAATCAATGTATGTGCGTACTTCCAGCCTAGTCAAAGTTGCATGAAGGTGACTAGTGAAGTTGTAGCGCGTGTCCTCACCTCGAAAGCTGAGGAACACTTCATGATTTGCTTGAGGGGTAGTGGAAGAGGTTGACCATGCCATGTGAATTGGCTAGGTACCTTAATTTTAAGGGAATTATTGGTTTATGTATGTGAATTTATGGACTATATGTTGTTTCTTTTATAACATTGCTTATATATGTGAGAACCAATAAAATAATGAATTATGAACCTTCTTACTAAGTCAATCTCTTTGTAAGTTTTGGCACGCGGCTTTGAATATATTGTAGCTTATCCGGAAGCAAATTGATGGAGAATAAAATTTCTTGACCTAGTGTGTGAAAACTTTTTTCATTTTTTAAAACAACTATTTGGTCAAGCCTATATTTGACTAAAATTAACTTAAATTATACCCAATAAAAACATTAGATAAATTTCAAGTTTATATTTGACTAAAGCAACGAGCTAGTTATTGGAGCGAGAGATGCGGGTAGGCCTTAACGTGGGGTGAATTTTTTATTTTTATTTTTTGTTATGACAAGAACGTTGGGTGAACTTAACGTGGTCATTTTTGGGATATTATCACTATATCAAAATAATGCCTAATACAAAACCTCGCTTGATAAAATTAATCGATTTTAAAAAATTGATAATAATAATAATAATAATAATAATAATAATATTAAATTTGTGAATGATTGACATGTTTTTACAAGTTTACACTTATATAATTAATTTATACTTTCATAATAATAGCATTAATATAACCAAGGGCGGAAATTAAGTATTAAACGTACGAGACCACAAATTTTAAAGTATAATTCAGTTAAAAAGGAAATTTTCAAATGCACAACGTATACAAAAGTTTTAAGAAAATTCAATGTATAATTTAGGTGCTTAATAACAAAATATATATATATATATATATATATAAATTTATAATAGTTTGAGGGACCATGGCCTCGAAATATAACTATGTAAAGAAATAATAAATAATTAAGCACATAAATTAAAAGATAATTGTTAATATTAGATAAATTAAAAGAAGACAAACACCAGAGAATAACAAATACCAAAAAATCAAAACTAGAAGAATAAAAAACTACACATACAAAATGGATAAGAAAACTTAGATCCATCGTCACTAGATACCAATCCTTTATTTACTATAAAAGGGTTGAAATGAAAAAAAAAATTGCAGAATTAGTACATTGAAATTATATTTCATATATGACGCGTGGATTGACAAAGAAATATATTACCATTAATATATTACCATTCTCATGTGTATTAAGAACTATTTTTTTCGATATAGAAATAATATTTGAAGTTGAATCTCGAAGAGGAATGTGTAAAAATGTTGCATTTTCTAACAGTAGTTTGAGACTTACTCATGCTATAACCTTAATAATGAAACTAAATGAATTAATTATGATTATGTGACTATCATGAAAAAAAATTTAGATATAATTTAAGGTTTTTTATGATTTTTATTATTATATAGTAATGTGAATATTGTTGTTAAGAAATTGTAGTAATTGTTTATGTTATTATGAATGATGTGTCATTACTGTGATCTTATTGTATGATTCTTTGTCAATATTAAATGTAGTTGTATGATTTGAATTGTGATTATTGTGTTGTATGAAATGTGAAATTATAATATTCCTGACTAATACCAATGATAGTTCTGGAATAATTGATTAGGCTTGTGAATAGAGAAAGTTAATTGTAAGGTTGATAATAAAACTTTTATGTGCATGACATTATAGAATGTGGGATTTAATAAATCTGTGTTTGAAGAGGTACAATATATAGTAAGAGTCTAATAGTGGAGGTTAATTACACAATTGGACATTTAAGGGGAATTTTAAGTGGTTTGGAAGTAACACTGACTCCATGGTTGGTTGAGAGGACTTGTGAGGCCATGAATTGCAAGGATAATACTAACTCTCCTCATATTTCAAAGTAGTTTAGTACCACATGTCATATGAGTGTTTTGCAGAGTGTGCATACATCATCCTCTTGCATAATTTGTGTTCTTATTAATTATGATAACTTTCAATAAGATGTTATTACTATGGTTACTTTGTGAAGCTCCGCCTTGAAAAATTCAGCCTAAACCTCGTTGGTATTGGTACGACGAATACAAATGCACGTATATCTCTTTGGATTAAATATATATTTAGTTTTTATAACATTTTAAAGTAATATATATTCTTTAATAAATTTTTTTATGCATATTTATGACATTATAAAATGTTCATTTATAAAAAAATAAGTTTAAAATTCAAATTCTCAATTTATGTTTAAAATGAGTTTAAAAAATGAATTTCTTTGTAAATTTTTGTAAAAGATACTTTTATAATATTCTAAACATTATTACAAAAAATTATTTAAATTTTTTGAAATTAAAGGATACTTAAACATGTTTCGTTTCAAGAATTAAATGAAATATCTAAATAATTTATAAGAACTAACAAATGTATTTATATTTTATCGAAATTAATAATAAAAGATAAAAAATTTATAAAAATTAAAAATATATTTAACGTATTTCTTATACAAAATTAATTAATTCAATATTATATATTTTCTCAAGTTCAGAACTAAACATCAATAACTCACTTTATGCTCAACTCAAAATTAACTACATTTATTTTATTAATTTTTGTCATCACAAAACTAAATAGACAAAGCAATTCAAATCATTTATTAAACAAGGGTAACTTATTTACCCTGTTAATACATATTAATTTAACATTTCATAAAAAAGTTATTCACAATGAAAACTACACACTACGTGGTAGTCTAAGTAGAATGACGTTTTTCTTCATTCTAAGCTGGCCAATATGCTGGTTTGTTGCTTGAAGTTCATGCCAAAGTTGTGTATTGAACCCACTTCCCCGCATGACATTCATTGCTTGAAGGTTTGATAGTTGCTCATATTTATTGATCTCCTCATCTATGTCACCAACATAGACATGATTTAATTTCTCCAACACATCCCTAGCAATTCTTTCCACGAGTTCGGATTCCATGCTGTTTTACACAATAAAAAGTTTGAAAAAGTTGACAACAACACTTTGAAGTTATTTTTCCTCACTTTGAATTAATAGCTTTTCCAAGATTTAAATCGCTTCGCAAAACACATTTGACCATAATTTATAGAAGCTGCAAATAGTTGCTTCAACTTATGTTACACATAATTCATATTCCAATTTGAAATATTTATAAATTTTCAATATAATAAGAAAAATCATTCCAATAATATTGATTCAAATGTATAAGAATAATGGTATGAATGGTATCACACTTTAATTTTTCGGCAGACATTTAAAAATAATTTGTCACATAAATAAATAATTGTTGAAATATTTTAATAAAGGATTATAGCAAATTATTAAGTGACATCATATAATTTGATGGGAAAAATTATAAAGTGGATTACCTTGATAGATGGTTTAATATAAATCAATGTTTAAAAGTTATTTGTAATTTTAATTATGGTCGATTGGAAGTAAAATTTATCGGTTGTACTCATTATTATGAGTTAACGGTATAGTTTGAGATGTAATTTTGAGACATACATTTATTTTTCTTATATTTTTGAAGTAACGTCAATTAAATTATTGTCTTAGACATAAAATTCTAGAAGACCAGTGAATTAATTATACTTTCAAACAAGTACTGCTAATCATTATTAGTGTTTTTGATTACTTTTAAATATTGATCCACCATAATTTAAATAGACAAATTTTAATATGAACTATATCCACCATTAATCAATACTAAGATCTTTTAAAATTCCAATAATCACAATAAAATCACTGTGTTATCCATAAAGACAGAGATGATAATCAAATAATACTCTTAAAAAATATCGTCTAAAATTTCAGACAATTTTTAAATTTTGGTATACCATTAATTACTTATGAAATTTTAATTAACTCACAATTTACATATATTTACAGTAGTGTTAAACAGAACCTTTTATTTTGGTATTGATCAAAACAAAGTTTCATGGTACAGAAAAAATTACCTTTGAGCAGAGCAGCTCCACCCAGCTAAATTTGCAACTTCAGCCAGAGCACTCCTCCACCTATGCACCTTACTCAAGTTACTCCTAAATTGTTTCTCATGTTTAGCAAAAGCAATTTCATAAGTTCCTGTTTGATTACGCACATTAGTCGGATCTATACCATAGAAAACAGGCACTACAACTTGTCCATTATTCTTTCTACATTCAATTATTTTTAAAAGCTCATCCAAACACCACTTTGAATTTGCATAGTTTTCAGACAAAACAACCACTGAAAGCTTTGATTCCTCAATTGCTCTTGTAAGTGCTGTTGAAATTTCATCCCCTCTCACAAGATTGTAGTCTATGTATGTTTTGATTTGAAACCTTGTTAAGGAAGCATGTAGATGGCTTGTGAAGGTGTAGCGTGTGTCCTCACCTCTAAAGCTAAGGAATACCTCATGAGTATTTTGAGGAATGTTGTAGGAGGAAGACCCTGCCATATGAGACATATTAATTGGATTTAGGAACTATTTCAACTATGAATCCCCTTATATAAATCTATCCTTCTTTATTTATTGGTAAAAAATAATAAAAGTTATAAACTTTTATTTGATTATTTAACAAAAATCAGTTTGATTATTAATTTATAAAAATTCAGTTAGTTAAGATATAAAAATGTATAAATTAACAAAAATTGTTATTAGATTTAAAGATTGGAACAAATTTTAAAAATTATTTTTATTATTTATTGATTGTTAATTATTATCATAAATGTATATTGAATATATTTAAAAGTGGTCTAATTAATATTAATTTAAATGGTAGAGTTAGAAGAGAAAAATTAATATTATATTGAAATCATAAAATAAGATTTTCTTCCTTTCTTTTTTCAATCCTCGATAGGATATGAAAAGAGTGCTATATATATTATTGGTTCCTTTCATTGAAGTTTTTTTTTTCAATGCACGCAAACTTTTTATTAATATTTTATAATAAAAATTTAGATGAGATGATTATGCTTCAATATAAAGTGATAAGGTTTAATTGCGAGTTGGATTTTGGAGGAATTATTTTTAAAAGATTGAGTTTATTTTGATATATATTTTATTTAAAAAAACAACATGATATATAAATATATTAAAATATAGACTAAACTCTTCAAATCCATTTTCTCCAAAAATCAATTCATAATCATATCTTTAAAATTTATTGAACACTTACAAAAGATTTACATTTACTTTTCTCAAATGGTATTAGCATACATCGACCCACGATCAAATAAATTCAATTTAGATTAGATCAAAAAATTGGAATCACCAACAAATTCAAATAAACTAAAAACAAAGTTTTAAATAAAAGTTGCAGTTGTGTTAAAGGAAATTCTAATTTTTGTTTTCATGAAAATAATGTTTCGTGACGGTCATTCTTCATAATTTCAACATCTTTAAAACGACAAAAAAATAATAATAACTACTACGACTTTTACCTTTTTAGTTTCGACCATTATCTCGGTCGTGGATTGTTTTTTAAAACCTTGACTAAATGATATTAAATATATTTGCTATGATGTATTGATCGAAGGGTTTATTAAACTTTAATTTTCCCTGAATAGCAGGGACAAGTTAAATTGTCAACTCTTCGTATATGTGTGAAAAAAAATCGAATGATTTTCGGTGCATGTAACTTTTACGAAGGTGTACTCAATATTCCAATACAACTTGACATACATTGATTACCAATATTTAATTCTGATTTTTCATTTTTCTTGCGCTCTTGACTCTTTAGATAAATCATAGCTAAGAAATTTCGTCTTTCTATTTCTATTGTATAAGGTTCTCCCTCCATTTACACGATAATTGAATTACTTATTTATTTAATTTATATTAAAAAAATAGTATAAATAAAAGTGACCTAATAAAATTTTAATAAATTATTGAATAAAAGTTGCACTAAAATAAACAAATGACTTGTTAAAAAAACAACAAATGTTCATGCAATAAAAATTACACCATGAAAATATGTTATAATATTATTGAAAATATGTTATAATTTTTGCGTCTAATTATTTAATTTAAGAGTTATGCATTGGTTATCTAAAAATTAAATAATTAGACGCAAAAAGGCTAGTACTTCTTTTTACATTGTTTTAAATTTTATATATTTTTTATTATATCACTTTTAATATTAATTATTTGTAAAATATGTGAACAAACATCTATGCGGTGAGTCTAATTGTATAATTATGTTTAAATATTTTAAAATTTCAAGTTAAAGGTTTTTTTAAAATACATTAAAAATTAAATTTTTTAATTAATCAAAGTAACACTAATGAGCGGGACTTAAAATCATAAAAGAATAGAAAATATTCTATCTAATAAAGTTAAGGATATAAACATAATTAATTTGGGATCAAATTGAATTAGTAAAGAAGATGGAAAAAAAGAAATATAATAATTTAATTTATTAAATAATATAAAGATAAAATAGAAGTTATAAAAGTCATGTATTAACATAATATATGTTCCTTAATATTCATAAGGCTTAAAAACACAAACATTTTTTAGAAATAGTTTTAACTTAAAATACCCACTAATTAAGTGGATAGAATCACACTTGGTTCTATATGATAATATCCTCCCATATTCTTCGCATGACTTCATGAGGTGACCTATCCCGTTCACTCAGACTATCTATCCCGTTCACTCAGACTGAAAATGTGAAAATGACATTAAACTATAGAACACTATTGACTAACTTTTTAGACCGAATCGCTTTTAGACTAATAACTCACAGTCTGATTTTTCAATCAACCAGTTTTGATACAAAAAATGTATCGCCTAAATTTTATCTAGGAATTTTGAAAAATAATTATACACAACACAATACATATGAAACTGAAATTTTCAATTAAAAAATATCTAAGCTCTTGCAAATAAACATAAATTCTTTTGTAAATTTTTGAAATAACTTATAATACTAAAATATTTACAAACTTTAAAACAACTTTCAAGTGAAATTTAATTAAACTATAACTCTAATATAAATTCAATATGTGATCTGACTCCGACTCATGACATTGAAGAAATAGTGAACAATTACTCCTAGACTTTAAACGCTTATCTGTTAGTTGGAAAACATCACCACCAACATAATGAGCATAAAACTTATGGATGACAATTAGACCCAGACCCAATGGGTACCCGCAAAAAACCCCCTACAATAAGTAGGGTAAAAACCCGCATAATGGGTATGGACACGGTAATGGGTAATTACCCGCAAAATTAAACGGGTATGAGTGTGGGTATAGGTACTATAGTACCCACCCCGCCCCACACCCGCACTTATATAAATATATTATTTATTTATTTATTATATTAATGTTTAGTTTAATTAATTGTTTTCCTTTATGTTTTAATATCTATTAATATCATTAAACCATTACAATATTTATAATCAAATCAAAAGATAAATATTTATAAACTTTTTAAGAATTTGATTGTGATGAATAGTTAATAATTGAGACTTTATAACTAAGAGTTATATCTTATTAATCGTGTCTTTATAATTATACTTGCAACTTCTTATCAATTGTTTTTATTGATCTCAAATAATATTGTCGTAAGACGTAAAACTTCATAAAATATTATTATGGATATTTCAATGTGTATTGTAACGAGTGTTCATTTGAAATGTTTTGAGTTAGAAAATATTTTGGTTTATAATACTTTATGATTGAATTTATGATATTTGGATAACTTTTGAATTTAATCACAAAATAATATTTATTGATCGATCTATTTTAGTTAAAGTGTGGGTAATGAGTATGGGTACGGACACTTAGGTACCTAGAGGGTAAGGGTACGGGTATTAAAGTTGATACCCAAGAGGGTACGCGCACGGGTATTAGGGATGGCAATTAGACCCAGACCTAGTGGGTACCCGCAAAAAAAATCCACAATGGGTAGGGTAAAAACCCGCATAATGGGTATGAGCACGGGGACGGGTAATTACCCGAAAAATTAAGCGGGTATGGGTATGGGTACAGGTACTATAGTACCCACCCCGCCCCGCACCCGCACTTATATAAATATATTATTTATTTATTATATTATTATTTAGTTTAATTAATTATTTTCTTTTATGTTTTAGTATTTATTAATATCATTGGATCATTACAATATTTATAATCAAATCAAAAGATAAATGTTTCCAAATATTTTAAGAATTTGTTTATGATGAATAGTTAAATAATTGTGTCTTCATAACTAAGAGTTATATCTTATTAATCGTGTCTTTATAATTATACTTGCAACTTCTTATAAATTGTTTTTACTGATCTCAAATAATATTGTCGTAAGAGTTGCAACTTCATAAAATATTAATATGAATATTTGAATGTGTATTGTAATGAGTGTTCATTTGAAATGTTTTGAGTTATAAAATATTTTTGTTTATAATACTTTATGATTGAATTTTTGATATTTGAATAATTTTTAAATTTAATCACAAAATAATATTTATTTATCGATCTATTTTAGTTAAAGTGTGGGTAATGGGTATGGGTACGGGCACTTAGATACCCATAGGGTAAGGTATGAGTATTAAAGTTGATACCTAAGAGGGTACGGGCACGGATATGAGTATTTTTTTAAACTGCGGGTATGGGGACGGGTAGTATAGTACCCTACCCAAACCCTACCCATTACCATCCCTATCAACTATCATTTATCACCTATCATCTATTGTAACATCCTTCTTTTTTTATACATTAACTAACAAAATTCTAAACGTAAAATTACAAATTCATTTTTATTTATTTATGATTATCTTAAATACTCATTTACTTTAAAATTATTTAACAACTATTTTAATTACATTTCAAAAAATAATGAATCAGAGTATTTGCAATTACTAAAAGTAAATTTAATACGTTAAACAAAAGAAACTTCTAGAGCCAAAAATTTTGACGTTTTACTACCTAATCATAAATTTCTAGTTGGTCATAAACTTTGAACTTATGAAAAACTCACCAAACAAGTATTACACTTATACAAAAGTATCTCGCATTTCTCCTATTTGGGAACGTGGTTTCTGAACCTAGTATTAAATGGGGAACGTGGTATTTCAATCTAAGCTATTTAACAGTTCCCGATTCATGCTTTTATTGTTATTATTATTGTTATTATTATTATTAATATTATTATTATTACCAAAAATTAAAATAACACGATACAATAGTAACTATCACTAGGAATGAAAATAGGGTAGGCCGTCCGTAGGGGCCTATGGCCGGGCCTGACATGTTTAATAAAAATGCTAGGCTCAATCTGTTTTTAAAGCCTATTTATGTAAACAGGTCCGACTTATGCTTATAAAAAAGCCTATTAGGCCTGACAAGCCGACCTATATATATTTTATTATTTATTTTATTTTCTATTTTTTTCTTCTAACTTCCATTGCACTCATTTCAACAAACAGGTATGTAAGCAACATTTTGTTTTTTATACAAATCAATACTATTTGTTTGTTACCTTTATATTTTATAAAAATCAATACTATTTCTTTGTTATCTTTATATATATTATTAGTATATAAACATGGAAACCCTAATTGTTTATTATTACTGAATATGAGTTTGTTTGAGAGGTAATATTTGGAGTTGTTTGAGAGTATTTGTTTGGAGGTAATATTTCTAGTTGTTTGAGAGATAATAATGGGTGCATTTGTTTCAATAAAAAATTTATTCTTTTAAATCAAAAATCATTTTTTAGGGTTTAAAGGGTGTTTATTTCATATTTTTTTATAATCATTTTGTTAGAAAAATGATTTTTCATTTAATATATATATATGTACATTAATATTAGTATATATGGAGAATCATGTAAATCGAGATAGGTAGAGCATTAATTATAGATAATTGTTTATTTGTTATATATATATATATTATTACTGAATATGATTTTGTATGAGAGATAATATTTTGAGTTTGTTTGACAGTATTCGTTTGAGAGATAATAATGGCTGCGTTTTGTTTGAATAAATTTTTTTTCTTTTAAACCAAAAATTATTTTTCAGGATTTAAAGCGTGTTTGTTTCATATTTTAAAAAAATCATTTTGTTAGAAAAATTATTTTTTATTATATATATATATAGAGAGAGAGAGAGAGAGAGAATCATGTATGTAAATCGGTATAGGGTATGGGGTAGAGCATCATGTAGATATAAATAATTATTTATTTGTTACCTTTATATATATTATTTTGTTTGAGAGATAATAATGGGTGCGTTTGTTTCAATAAAAAAATTTATTCTTTTAAACCAAAAATCATTTTTTAGAGTTTAAAGGGTGTTTGTTTCATTATTTTTTTAAATATTTTGTTAGAAAAATCATTTTTTTATTTAATATATACATTAATATTGGTCTATGAGGACAAGGCCAATTTGAATTGTTCGTCCACCAGGATGATGGAATAGTATCAAGCCTCCTAACCATGTATTTCAGAGTTAGAATGGTACCACATTGTGAAGTAGAGTCTAAGCTTATGCATTTTATTGTAATTGTTTTGTTGTTATTAATATGTATCGTGTGTGATGATAATTTCTCTTAGACAATTTGATGTTACAGTAAAATCTATTGATTTTCCTTGAGTGATTTTGACATTTGAATGTGATATTTTCTTAATGGAATATTTGTGTAATGATATGATTTTATTATAATTATTTACGTGTTCTTCTTACTTGTATTATATTTTCATCATGTTTACGATACTCACCTCCTTCTTTGTTTGTGTTTGATTGGCTGAGCACTGCGTTTGCGAAATCGCAGTTATTATAGGTTAATGAGTCTTGAAGTTCAAGTTTGGGAGGAACCCCGCTCTGATAGGTGATATTGGGAATAAGAGTTTTAATTTGTATTTTACTTATTAAATTTGAATCGAATTTTTGTATGAAAACCTTAGAAGTACTATTAAGTTTTTAGAATTAAATCAAGTAATTATACTTAAATCAAGCTTATCGAATTGCACTATTTTAATGGATAAAATAAATGTAAAGTGTTTTTATTTCTATTTTTGAGAAACCTGATATCCTAAATTAAATTTAAATTTTTTATTTTCTTAGAAATATATTTTTATTTATCTGCTGCAAATTTTATAAGAATATGATATAAATTATTATATATCTTATTTTGGGTTTTAGGGTGTCACATTAGTGGTATCAAAGCAGGTTTGTCCAATCAGGCCAAGTGGGTTTAATATGAGTCATGTCAGTTGTGTTTTCTTGTGTAGTAATTATTTTCACTATGATAATATTCCCGTTATTATTGTGTTAAGTGTTCTATGTTTTTGTATTATTATACATATTTTTGAGATTACTAATTAACTGTTTATTATTTGCTTACTCTAATTGTGTTATGGATTCTAAATTCTTACCTAAATGAGTAAATAAACCATGAAATTATTTGTTAAGATTTGAGTTAGCATTAATTGTTGACAATATTATGTTAGTTATTTGTTGCTTATTGCTTTTCTATTGAACTATGATATTTGCACTCATGTTTTATGTGAATAATTGGAAATAATAATTTTGATTGACCAGCTGTATGCTTCAAGTTATTAATTTCATTCACATAATCTTAGTTATCATACGTCATACCTCCCCAATTAGTTGTTTTAATGTTTCATTTTCACCCTTAATAAATTTAAAATATTTAATCTTGATATGAATCTATTTAAAGTATTTGATCTAATAACTAATTGATTGAAACAATGGTTTATGTATGAATTATATGTTTAAAACTTTAAGTATTGACTTTTACTGAGTACAAATTATTATTATTTTGTTAAAACTCAATTTAGAAAAAAAAAAGATGTTTCGTTCTAAATTTTGATATTGGTTTTGAAAACAATTTAGAATGTTCGTCATGATTTAGATAGGATAAAATTCATATTATTAGCAATAATAATTCTTGAATATTAGAGGTTGGTAGAACTTATAATTTTTTATAAAAAAAATGACATTTTGAAGAAGTTAAAGCTTACTTATTTTGAATGATGAAAATAACTTTTGTTTGAATTACTCTTGATTATTTTAAAGAAATTAAATTGAGTTGAATTTTGTTGATTTATAAAATAACAATAATTCTATGCTACTAATTTTATTTAATGTTTAAAATAGCTTAAAATTTACAGCATGTTTTGCTATGTCTTGTTATGTTAGTTTATGGACTGATGTGAATATTGAATCGTGAAGGTGTTGGGATATTTATTTGAAATGATTTATTTTCTGATTCTGATATTATGAACTCATTAGAGTTTGACTTGATGTTAGAGTTTTAGAGTTTGACTCAATGTTAGAGGCAAGAAGATCGCCTTGGTTAAGATGATTTGAGATCGCCTTGGTTAAGACTGTCATCTCAAACACAAATTGAAATCACAATTATTTCACCAACTATGGGATTACTTCAATATTCTCATCACAAATTCACAAAATCATTATCATTAATCATATTTCATCACATAAACTCATCACAAATTTATAGCATCACTATCACCAAGCATACATTATCACATAGGCTTGTCACAAATTTATAACATCATTATTATTAATTATACATCATCATAATTACATAAATGTATCAAAATAAATTCACTTTTTATTATCACAACACATAAACACGTGTAATCAAACAAATACATAAAATTCATTCAACATCTAATATCACATTAATATCAAATATCACACATTTAATAAAATAAATAAAACATCACAATAATATCAAATACCACACATTTAACGTAGTTAAATCAATCAATACCTTATAAATATCTCTATTCTATATTTTTATCTCACCATTCGCATATTTTTACATTAATCAATTTATCAATCAAATGGCTACTGCCGTATATAGCGAGCCCCAAATGTATCGTTGAGAAATACGGTTTTTCCATTCATCTCACATTATATTATACTCATGAATTCAAATGCTATCTCACCCCTTACCTTATTTTGATGCTTTCACACAAGAGTATGATTCCAAAAACAAACAATCTTTGTTTTTTGACTTTTTGTCCTTCACTCCATCTAACTCGACAATTTATGGTAGACGTCAAAAATAAATTATGAGAAAATACTCTAGAAACTAAATTTCGAAATTCGGTCATGGAAAATTAACATAAATCAGAAAACAAATCAATGGATAGTATAGCCACTTTTCACACGATCGTTTTGGCGTTGGTTTCACACAATTCGGACTTATAGTGAAGAAGAACGGTGAAAAATAACAAATTCTGTTAATGGAGAAATCGAGTATTTAAGGAAGAAATTCGGGTTGTCGAAAATCTGAAATACTATGTGTAATTGAACAGCTAAATGAGTAAAATAATATACTGAAATTTGGATGAAGACAGAGAAACTTTTACGGAACAGTTATCGATCACTGTTGTCAAACGATAGGTTGTTGTTGTGTTTACTCGTTGGTTCTACAGTTGCCCGTCCAACTCCCTTCCCTTTTCTTTCTTTCGTTTTATTTTAGTAAAAATCAAGGTTCATAGGGTCTCTTTATTTATGTTTTTGTTTTACTATTATTATTTTTATTTTATTAAAATAAAATTAATAATTGTTTAATTTCTTTTTTAATATTCCTCCAAGCACTATTGAGTTTTCCAAACGATACTAATATTTTATAAATTAGAGTAATTAAAATAATCAATATATAAAAAAAACATATTACTAATGACTCAAACTTTCACATTCAAAATAATCTCTACAATTATATTTATTTATCAAAATATTCATTTTATAATAATACCATCATATTAGAAAATAGTCAAAATTATAAAATAAATAGATATAACAACAATATTTTATGTTAATTACTAATTCATAATATATATATATATATATAATCACAATTCCAAAATAAATATATTAAAACATAGAAAATCGAACACAATATTACTACCATCTCAAGATAATTTTTTATAGAGATACTTAAAAATGATTTAAATATAAATATATAGACACTTAACATTAGTCAAACATATTAGAAAATATCATATTAATTACCAATTCACATATACACTTAAAATTATATAAAATCATGTTCTTTAAAATATTACACTAAAATACTATTATTTTTAGAAAAATATATAAAATAATAAAATAAAAAATTTATTATTTATATTGATCATAAAATATAATATCTATCAAACCAGCACAGCATAGAAATATCCATATAACAAAATTTACTCACAAAATTTATCAACATATATTCTAAAATAATTTTATCAAATTAATTATGTAAAATGCTATTTAATTAATTGGTGATAGGGAATAGGGGATATGGAAAATGAGATAGGGGATAGGGGATTAGAGATAAAGAATAAGGGATATAGGGGATGTAGGATATAGAGAATATGAGATAGAGGATAAGGGATAGAGGATATATGGGATAGGGGATAGGGGATATAGAGAATATGGGATATATATTCCTTATATCCCCTAACAACTATCACCTATTCTATATCCCATATTCTCTATATCCCCTATCTTCTATATTTTATCCCTATCCCCCTATATCCCCTATATCTCTTATCCCCTATCCCTTATCCCTAATATCATATATCCCTTACCCCCAATATCACATATCCTCTATATCATATCCTCTATCACCTATATCCCTTATCCCCTATCCCCTATCTCCTATCCCATATCCCATATCTTGTATCCCCTATATTCCATATTCTATATATCCCCTTTCCCTTATCCCATATCCCCTATAACCCCTATGCCCTATATCCCTTATATCCTCTATCATTTATCCCCTATATCCTCTATCCCCTATATCCCCTATCCCTTATCTAATATCCCCTATCTTGTCCCCTTTCCCCTATCCCTTATCCCCTATCCCCTATCCCATATCACCTATCACAAATCCCTTATCCCCTATCCCTTATCTCATATCTCGTTTCACCTATCCTCTACCCCCTATCCCATGTCCCATGTCCCTTATCCCCTATCCCCTATCTTATATCCCATATTCTCTATATCCTCTATCACTTATCCCCTATCCCCCTTATCCCTTATCTCCCTATACCCCTATCCCCTATATCTTTTATATCTTATATTCTCTATCCCCTATATCCCATATCCCTTATCCCCTATTCCATGTCCCCTATCCCTTATCCCATGTCCCCTATCCCATATCTCCTATCCTCTATCCCTTATCACCTATCACAAATCCTATATCCCGTTTCACCTCTCATTTATCCTCTATCCCCTATCCCCTGTCCCTTGTCTCCTATCCCTTGTCACCTATCACCATACTTCTATCTCCTATGAGCTATCACTTATCAACTACGACTTTTCAATTACCTATCACTTATTAATTATTAGCTACCACTTATCAATTATCCCCTATCCCCTATCACCTATATCTTATCCCTTATCCCCTATATCCCCTATCCCCTATCCCCAATATCACATATCCCCTATCACCTATATATCCTATATCGTTTATCCCTTATCCCCTATCCCATATCACGTATACCCTATATCTCATATTCTCTATATCCCCTGTACCATATCCCCTATCTCATATCACATATTCTCTATATCCCCTGTCCCATATCCCCTATCTCATATCCCATATTCTCTATATCCCCTATCTCTTATCCCCTATCCCCCCTTATCCCTTATCCCCATATCATATGTATCCCTTATATCCCCTATCCCTTATCCCCTATCTCCTATCTCGTATCCCCTATCCCGTATCCCGTATCTCGTATCCCCTATCCCCTATCCCCTATCCCATGTCTTGTCCCCTGTCCCCTATCCTCTATCCCTTATCACCTATCACAAATCCCTTATCCCCTATCCCTTATCCCTTATCACCTATCACAAATCCCTTATCCCGTTTCACCTATCACCTATCCTCTACCCCTTATCCCCTATCCCCTATCCCTTATCACCTATCACAAATCCCTTATCCTGTTTCACCTATCACCTATCCTTTACCCCTTATTCCCTATCCCCTATCACCTATCACCTATCACATATCTTCTATCTCCTATGAGCTATCACTTATCAACTACCACTTTTCAATTAGCTATCACTTATTATTTATTAGCTACCACTTATCAATTGTCAATTATCCCATATCCCCTATCACCTATCACTTAACAGTTACCACTTATCAATTATGAGTTATCCCCTATCCCCTATCACTTATCGTTGAACCATTACAATATTTATAATCAAATCAAAAGATAAATGTGTGTAAACTTTTTAAGAATTTGATTGCGATGAATAGTTAATAATTGCGACTTTATAACTAAGAGTTATATCTTATTAATCGTGTCTTTATAATTATACTTGCAACTTCTTATCAATTATTTTTACTGATCTCAAATAATATTGTCGTAAGACTTGAAACTTCATAAAATATTATTATGGATATTTGAATGTGTATTGTAACGAGTGTTCATTTGTAAATTTTGAAGGACAAATAGTCAAAAAAACAAATGATTTTTCTTGTCGACTTGTATTCACGTGTGAAAGCGTCAAAATATGGTAAGGGGTGAGAGAGGGTTTGAATTCATGAGTATAATATATTGTGAGATAAACGGGAAAACCATATTTTCCAACTATTTATCCAGGACTCGCTGCGGTAGTAGCCCTTTTAGGGATAAATTAATTAATGTGAAGATATGGAGATTGTGAGATTAAAATGTGGAATATAAATATTTATAAGGTGTTGATTTAATTAATTTTGCTAAATGTGTGATATTTGATATTATTGTGATATTGGATGTCGAATGAATTATGTGCATACGTTTGATTAGATGAGTTTATGTGATGTGATAATAAAAGATGGATGCATTATATGATAAACATTTATGTGATGTGATGATAAAAGATGAATGCATTGTGATAAGTTTATGTGATGATGATGATGATGATGATGTATGATTGATGATAATAATGTTCTAAATTTGTGAAAAGTTTATGTAATGATATGGTGTATGATTGAAGATAGTGATGTTATAACTGGTAACGAGTTTATGTAATGATGATGAGGATATATGATTAATAATAGTGATGTTGTAAATTTGTGATGAGAACATTGAAGTAACTCCATAGTTGATGAAATAGTGGTGATTTCAATTTGTGCTTGAGATGACGGTCTTAATGGATTATCATAGGCCAACGAGGAGAGAAAGTAGATGTTGAGAATTTTTTATGTGGAGATTATTTTTTCTTGATATAAATAGGGCTTGACAAACCTAGTGATTTCAGGGAAGTACAACTGAATAAATATAATCGTGACAATCTACTTTTGAGCATTAAGGCAAGATTGTTAGACCTTAGAGCTATTTGGGTAGAGAGCTCCAAGGTGACTTGCAGGTGGCACTTCAAATCTCGAGAGCTACCATGCAACACATTTTCACCTCGACTGTCGCATATATGTGACTCAGGTTGACTTGATAGGATCTAAAAAAACAGAGTCAATTTGAATTGTACAATGGTAAGTAGTGCCAATTTAGTTAATAATAATATGGGTAAAATAATTTTATTGTCCCTATCAAATTTTAAAAATTTGGTTTTTTAGTCTCTCTTAAAAATAGCACATATTTTAATCCTAACTAAATTATTATGCAAATAGTTTTAATCCTTGTTGAAGCATCAATATGTGTTTTTCAATTATTCTTTTGCATATATGTTTACAACAACGTGGAAATTTTCTCCACAAAAATAGAGCTCAAAAGTTTATTTCAACGTACATAGTCTAAGGATATTTATCTTGAACATATAACATTTAAAAAAGTTTATATTTAATTTATCCCAAATAAAAAAATTATATATTGGTATAGATGAAATTTTAATAATGTTCTAAATAGACTTGCAAATTATCATTCAAATATTTAAAAGTTGAAATATCTTTCATTTTCAAGAAGGGCTAAAAGAACAAGAAGGGCTAAAAGAACTTGTAGAATAACTTCGTACTGTCTAAAACATATAGATTAAAAATAAAATAAAATTTTATTGCAACTAAAAACTTATTTAACCTTAATAATTACACTATTCCCTAATTTATTAAAAACAATTAATAATTATTATGAAAATATATAAAATAAATTTTATAAGATTTTCAATGGTTGTCTTGCAATTATCTCGAAAGTTTATAATCATAATATTCTTATATGTATAGTATATTAATTAAAGATAATGATGATTTAGCAAGCATTATATGACCATAATGCAATTAACTATGTTACCTATAATGCTAATAAAAGAAATATAATTTCATTTATACAAATACAAACAAAAAGGATTATAACGTCGGTGTTATGAATATTTAAAATAAAATAAGACATCCTCGTATTTTAAATTAGAATTATCAAAACAAATAAATAGCGGAAATAAGTACAAAAATATTTTTATTTTAAACATGAAAACATTGTATTATTTATTAAATGAGAAAGTGACAACCTAAATTATGGAACAAATCAAAGAATATTAAATCATCAACGCATTCAAGTGACATTGTATCATTTGTTTCTGCCCACATCTAACCCTCAATGCAATCCAACTATGAAAAGGTTTCATGAAAATGAGAAATCAGATACGAGTTATTTATTTAAAATGCAATATTAAAACAAAAACAAACACAATTTCTCAAGTCAACAATCTTCAAAATTGTTGATTCTAACATGCAAACATATACTATTTGTTCTTGCAAGATTCCAAGCATGTATTCAAGATGAAATTTACGGCAGGAGCATCTGAAAATAAAAAACATTAAAATCATGTTAGAAACAAACCAAATTTAATCAATGATTAAATACATTTTTGGATCTTACAAATCATGTTATATCTTAGTTTAGTACAAAAATTCTCAAAAGTTTGATACTTCAATTATTGTATATTTTAAAAATGATTTCTTCTATTTCTTTTCGAGTCTGAAGAAATAAATATTCAACTAAATTCTTGCAACATGTACTTTAATTATAATTACACGACGTTCATATGATAGCTAAATCCATATCTTAATTTTATATAATTAGTGTATGACTCATGGATTATTTTAAATCAATTGACTAAAAAGAAAAATCTCTCAACCACCACATAAACATCACACCATTAATAATGTCTATGTTGCAAGTACAAATTTTGACCGTGAAACGTTTAGTTAGCAGAAGTAATGGTACACACCATATCAAGAAATGTGAAATGGATGGATGTCTAATCTACTGGAAAAAAAATTATTTAAGGACAAACCTAGTTGAAATATATCTATAAAAACTTAAAATATATTTAACTATTGAATAAATACTACTAGAATATGAGATGGGTTTCATGAACATATAATAAAAGAGATAAAATTTAATCTTACCAATGTTAGCTACATTGGACATGGAAGAAGCACAACTAGTAGTACAATCATATGCATCTTTGGATAATGTCTTATGGCACTTCATAAATCCACAAGTAGCAACACAAGCTATATAAATTGGACGAATTTTAAAGATATTTTTACATTTTATAGCGCATTTCCCAATACAAATGATTTCACCGATTACACTATCTGTTTCCTTAACTCTTGGAGATTCATCAGCTTTTGCAAAAACAACGACGACCATTGTCATAATCATAACCACAACCATGACAATATTTTTCATCTGACTCTTTCCCATGATTCTCTTCTCTAAGTAAAAAATAATTTTCTCAAAGAATATATGAAATTTGATTGGACAATTTAAGTCGAAAAAAAAACCCTCCATTTATAAGCATAGAAAAATAAATTTGACTTAAATTTTCACATCATAACAAAATTGCACAGGTGGCTCATAAATTGTGCCACGTTCTATCTTTTATTTTATCATAGCAACATATTAAAAACAGAATTAATAATTGTCTCTTCCTTTGGAATATAATGTATTTTATAGTAATTCAGAAATTAATACTAAACAAATTAAGTTGTATGTACTTACCGTGGAACTATTTTTGACACAAATGTCTGATAATATTTCACCACTTGATATGTAATGATACTATTTCCTAACATACCTACAAAATATCTTAAATTTAAAATTATGATTGGAAGTACGCGTAAAACAAAATTTCAGTTTGGTATTTTGTTTTCTACAAAGTGTTTCAAAATTTATATTTTGTTATTATATCACCTTTAATATAAATTATATGTCAAATATGTTGACTAATATATATGAGGTGAGTCTAATTGTGTTTCAATATTTTACATTGTCAAGGTAAAGGCTTTTATAAAAAATACATTGAAAAAAGAAATAATTCATTATTCAAAGTGGCACTGATGGTCGGGATAAATGCTTTAAATTCATAATAGAATAGGAAATATTCAATTTGAATATGTCTTTATTAGTTTGAAATTGTTTTGGAATGTGTATAATATAATTTGAATGTATTTTTATTAATTTTTGGAATATGTGAAATATATTTGAGATCTTAATTCTTTTTGCTATTATATTCGTTAACCTTATCTATTATAATGAAACATTTTCCTAATTATGGAAAATTTCAAATGTTCCCTATATTTGTTCGAATTCCTATCCAATACATGTCAATTTATATTTTATATTTTAATGGAAATAAATGTTAATGATGATGTCTTCTAGGTGCCACTTCAAGACTGAGTTTGACCTTCTAAATATAGTGGGACTCAAGTCCCTTCTAGATTAGTTGAATAATGGTATTTAGTGCCCATTTAGGTAATACTGATTTGGGTTAGATATGTTTATCTTCCCTATCAAATTTTAAAAATTTGGTTTTTTTTTTTGTCATTGTTAAAAAAATTACATATTTTAGTTATTACAAAATTGTTATTAAAGTAATTTTAGTTCTTGTTGAAACATCTAAACTAGAGCTTAAAAGTTTATTTCTAGTTCTATATTATAAAGACATTTATCTTGAGCATATGACATTTAAAAAAGTTCATATTTAATTCATCAAAGTTAAAAAATTATATATTTGTACGGATGAAGTTATAATAATTTTCTAAATAGACTTACAAAAAATCATTCAAATATTTAAAAGTTGAAATATGTTTTATTTTCAGCGAGGACTAAAAAAACTTATAGAATAACTCCATAGAGACTAAAAAATAATTTTTTTTATAGGGATTAAAATTGAAATTTCAAATTTTTTAAAAACTAAAAACTTATTTAACCCTAATAATTGCACTCTTCCCTAATTTAATGAAAAAAAATTGATAATCCTCATAAAAATATATAAAATTTATTTTATAAGTTTTTCAATGTTGTCTTGATATTATCTTGTAAGTTTATAATCATAAAAATCTTATATATAAATTATATTAATTAAAAATAATAAATGCTGTTGAATATTATATCTAAAGCTAATTTAGCAAGCATTATATGACCATGATGCAGTTATCTATCTTACCTATAACGCTCATAAAAGAAATACAATTTCTTTGATACAAATAAAAAAAAAAAAAAAATTTACGTCGTTGTTATGAATATTTCAAATGAAATGAGAAATCCTCCTATTTTTATATTTTAAATAAATTCAATCTTCTGAGACAAAAGGTATCTCCAGTGGCGGATCTTCTTGGAAGCAGGCAGGTGAGACGGCACCCCCTATATTTTTTAATTTCTTTATATATATATATATATATATATATATATATATAATAGTAATAAATTATTAAAATATTCTTAAAGTATGGTTTTTTTTAGTAATTATGTCTCTCTCCTCCACTTCTGTACTTCTCTTATATTTGGTTTGTATTCTCTCTTAGAATTTATACTACTAAAATATAATAAAATTAATACAATAACCTCTATATATACATAAACTTTTTCATTTCATGTTAATCATCATTGATATATGATATAGTATGATATTATTTTTTAATTGTGAATTGTTTTAATTAATATGTGTATTTTTTTATTATGATTCACATATATGGGTGAAGTCCATTAGTCCCCTTATTTATTTTATGTATAACTATTATTATTTTTATTTTACTAGAACAAACTTAATAGTTACTTAACCTCTCTTTTTATTTTACTATAATAAAATATAGTTGTCAAATAAAGTAATAATTACATCTTTATTTGACAACTCTATTTTATTATGATTTAGTGTGTTAGGGTGTTTAGGATTTAAAAAGTAATGTTTATGGTTTAAGAAATCACGTTTGGGGATAAGGGTTTAGAGTTTAAGGTTTAGGGTTCAAGATTCAGGGTAAAGAGTTTATGGGTTACGATTTACGGTTTAGGTTTAGGATTTAGAGTTTATGGTTTAGTATTTAGGGTTTAGGATTCGGGGTTAAATATTTAGAGTTATCTTCATTACGAATTCTAACTACTAAATGACGATAATAATAATATTTCGTAAAATAGTGTTGTCTAATAATTATGTAATTAGTACTTTATTTGACAACTTTATTTTTTTAAATGTTATTACTATCTTCGTTTTATAGTTTTACTTCATTACAATTAGTGTGTTAGTGTACATGATTCGATATTAAGAGTTTAGAGTTCAAAGTTTAAGTATATTATTTAGGGTTTAGGGTTCGGGGTTTAAGGTCATCTTTGTTGCGAAGTATAACTTAAAAAGAAAGATAATTATAAAATCTAATAATATAAAGTTATCAAGTAACGATATAATTATTATTTATTTGAGAATAATATTTTATTATATATTATTAGTTTCTTCGGTAAGGAAAACAAATACAAAACGAAGATCATAATAACATTTAATAAAATAGAGTTGTCACATAAAGTAATAATTATATATTTATTTGACAACTCAATTTTGTATATTTGAATAATTTTTAAATTTAATCACAAAATAATATTTATTTATCGATCTATTTTAGTTAAAGTGTGGGTAATGGGTATGGGTATGGGCACTTAGATACCCAGAGGGTAAGGGTACGGGTATTAAAGTTGATACCCAAGAGGGTACGGGCACGGGTATGGGTATTTTTTTAAACTGCGGGTATGGGTACGGGTACTATAGTACCCTACCCAAACCCTACCCATTGTCATCCCTACTCTAAATAGACTAGCAAAAAAACTTTCAAATATTTAAAAGTTGAAATATATTTCATTTTCAACAAAGACTAAAAGAACTTATAGAATAACTCCATAAAGACTAAAAAATGATTTTTTTTATAGGGACTCAAAGCGAAGTTTCAAAATTTTCTAAGAATTAAAAACTTATTTAACCCTAATAATTGCACTCTTCCCTAATTTAAGGGAAAAAATTAATAATTATGATTGTGAATGTGTGCCTCAAATCATAATTAGTTAGTTATGCTTAAGTGATTGTTATAACTACCTTTGGCCAAGTTAGTTATAACAATGTGGTTATAGTTAGTTAAAGAAATGCCTTTAAATACTATAGCTGAAAAGTAATATGTAGTGAAAATGTTGTTGTAATAGCAAGAGCTGGAAAACTAAGAGAGACATATGCAATTCATGATTCATAGGAAATCAAAGAGAGAACATTAAAGGGAGAAAGAAATCTAGTATTGAGAAAAAAGCTAGTATTGTTGGTTCATAAACAGTGATAGATACTAGGAGATCAATCTTGAGAAGGCTTTTATCTTGTAAAGTTTAATCATTAATAGTGGATTAATCTTGCTTGTTTGTCCGTGACGTAGGTCTCAACAATTGACACCTAACACGTAAATTCTTGGTGTTATTCTTCCCTTATCCTTCTCTATTTTTGTTTGCATTTGATTTTGAAAACATTTTAATCAAAACTGCAAAAAACCAAGATTGATAATTAGTCTTCGTTTCTGTTTTTTTGACATGTCAAGATCGATCTTTGTTTTTCAATTGAAAACGAGGAACGATCTTCGTTTTTGTTTTTCTCTGCAACTATTTGTTTTTCTATTTTTTTGTTGGTTAACATATGTCGTAGATCCCAATATTGTTTTAATAGTTGGCGCCGTCTATGGGAAGGGAACAACAATGGTTGGAACCACAAAATTCGACATTGAGAAGTTCAATAGATCAAACGACTTTGGTCTATGGAAGATAAAGATGCATGTTGTTCTGGTACAACAAGGCTTGGTGAATGCATTAAAGGGTGAAATGGGTCTTCCTGCAACAATGACTGCACGAGAAAAGGAAGAATTGATTGAAAAAGCAAAGAGCACAATCATCTTGTGTCTTGGAGACAAAGCTTTGAGGGAGCTTACAAGGGAACCAACAACAACAGCCTTATGGCTTAAACTTGAGTCTCTCTACATGACTAAATTAGTTTCAAATAGACTCTTCTTAAAACAACAATTGTTCTCTTTTAAAGACTTTAGAAGTCAAGCTAGATGATGAAGACAAAGCTCTGATCTTGCTTAGAGCGCTGACAAGTTCATATGGACATTTCAAGGATGTTATAATGTTTGGAAGAGAACAAACAATTCAAGTGCATGCCTCCATCTGGACAAAGGAAAGCTATAAAGATTTGAGTTCAAGAATGATATTCATGCTGAAATTCTGAATGTCACCAGAGGAAGAATTGAAAGAAAAGGATCAAAAGAAAATAAACAAAGGTCCAATTCAAAGTCAAAATCTGAAGGGAAGGATAGGTGTTTTCATTGTCACAAGAAGGGGCATTTCAAGAAATATTGCCCTAAAAGAAATGAATCAAGAAACTCTCAAGATCCAGGAAATACTGCACTTGTTGATGCTGGTTATGAATTTGCGGAGGCATTGATGATTTCAAATTCTGAAGGTGAAAAGGACTGGGTATTAAACTCAGGTTGTACTTTCCGTATGTGTCCAAGAAAGGATTATATTGAATCAATAGATCTTCATGATGGTAGAGTCGTTCTTCTTGGTAATAACAAAACATATAAAGTCCAAGGCAAAGGAACAATATGATTTAGAATGTTCAATGGCAAGGAATTACTGCTCAATGATGTAAGGTACATACCTAAATTAAAAATAAATTTGATTTTTGTTGGTATGTTTGATATTTTAGGATATTCCACAAAGATAAAGAATGGAATTATGACTATTATTAATAAAGATGATATCATTGTTAAAGGCATTAAAAGAAATGGCTAGTATATTTTAGAAGGTTCTACTATAATTGCACAAGCTTCAATTGCTAGCTCTAATTTGCATTCATCTTCTAGAATATGGCATATGAGGTTAGGACATGTAAGTGAAAGAGACTTAATTGAGTTATCAAAACAGAATTTGCTTAATGGTGACAAAATTGAAAAATTGGAATCTGGTGATCATTATATTCTAGGAAAGTCTAAGAGGAGCAATTTTGGTGATGGCCAACACAACACCTCTAGACCTTTTGAATATGCTCATTTTGATTTGTGGGGTCCTTCAAGGACAAAAACTTATGCTGGCTATTCTTACTTCTTAACCATAATTGATGATTATTCTACGAAAGTTTGGATCTATGTCATTAAAAATAAAAGTGACACTTTTATGAAATTTAAAGAATGGCATATGAAAATTGGAACTCAAAAGGAAACTAAGCTAAAATGTTTTAGAACTAACAATGGCCTGTAGTATCTTTCAGAGCAGTTTAATAAGTATTGCAGGGACTTAGGTATTTAAAGACATAGAACAATTGCAGGCACCCCTCAACAAAATAGCATTGCTGAAAGGATGAATAGAACAATCTTGGAAAGGGTCAGATGTATGATCTTGAGTGCAGGGCTGCCTAAGACATTATGGGGAGAAGCTGCAGTTATAGCAGTGTATTTGATAAATAGATGTCCTTCATCAGCTATTGGATTTAAGACACCAATTGAGATGTGGAATGACAAACCAACTGATTACTCAAATATGAAGGTATTTGGTTCTTTGGCATTTGCTCACACAAGGCAAGATAAATTGGATCCTAGAGCAATTAAATGTGTTTTCATTGGTTATCCTAAAGGAATAAAAGATTACAAGTTGTGGAGAATTGACAAAGGTGTGCCTAAGTGCATCATATCAAGAGATGTATTGTTTGATGAAACAAGAATGTCCATGATTGACAAAGATCATTCTTCATTTCAGTTCTGCAAAAACGTTGAACGATCTTTGTTTCAAAACTGCAGGAATAGAGAACATTGCAGAAACTCAGAATGACCTTCGTTTCAGAATTGCAGAAATGAAGAACATTGCAGAAACGAAGAACAATCTTCATTTCAGAACTACATAAATGAAGAACATTGCAAAAACGAAGAACAATCTTCATTTAACAATGCTTCAAACAACAATGATAAGAGTGTTCAGATTGAGGTGGAGCCACCTGAAGATTAAGGAATTAATCATGAAGACATAATTGATACATTACTTGATGATAATGTTGCAAGAAAAACAAGTTTGGCAAATTACAACTTGGTAAGGGATAGAGAAAGAAGGGTTATCAAGCCTCCAACCAGATATGGTGAAACAGATTTAATTTGTTATGCTTTAAGTGCTGTTGAAGATCTTCAAAGAGATGAACCAAGCAACTACAAGGAAGCCATCAATAGTAAGGACAAAGAAGTTTGGATGACAACTATGAATGAAGAAATGCAATCTTTAGAAAAAAATCAAACCTGGATTTTGGTTGACATTCCTAAGAGTCAAATGGTAATTGGATCAAAATGGGTGTTCAAGAGAAAGGAAGGCATTCAAGGTAAAGAGAAGATAAGGTTTAAATCAAGATTAGTTGCAAAGGGATTTTCTCAAGTTGAAGGAATTGATTTCAATGAAGTATTTGCACCTGTTGTAAAACATTGTTCAATCAGAATTCTACTTTCAATTGTAACTCAACAAGACTTGGAATTAAAGCAGTTGAATGTCAAAACAACATTTCTACATGGTGATCTGGAAGAAACCATTTATATGCAGCAACCTAAAGGATTTGCTAAAGGCAGAAACAAGATTTGTCTTCTTAAAAAATAATTGTATGGCCTACAGAAAAGTCCTAGACAATGGTCCAGGAAGTTTGATGATATCATGATAAGAACTGGTTTCCAAAGATGTAGTTTTGACAGTTGCGTTTACATTCTGAAAAAGGAAATTCAAGAACGTTCTCCAGCTCAAGAACATTCTCCAGTTTTTCATAAAAGTAAAAAATGTTCTCCAATTTACCTATTACTCTATGTGGATGATATTCTTCTTGCAAGCTCATGTAAAGACCAGATTAAAAGGCTCAAAGCTGATCTTAGAAATGAGTTTGAGATAAAAGAACTTGGAAAAGCCAAGATGATCTTAGGAATGGATATAAAAAGAAATAGAATAAAGGGGGAACTATTTCTTTTTCAAGTTGCCTACTTGAAGAAAGTTGTCACTAAATATAGAATGCATGAGGGAAGATAAGTTACTACTCCTCCGAAACAAAATTACAAATTGTCTATGCAAGACTCACCTAAGACTAATGAGGAAAGACAAGGAATGAGTATCATTCCTTATGCTAGTGGAGTTGGCAGCATAATATATGGAATGATATGTAGCACGCCATATTTGGCTTATGTTTGAATGTTCTTAGCAGATTTATCACAAATCCAGGAGCACTGCATTGGTCAGCACTTAAGTGGATTATGAGGTACTTAAATGGCTCACTAACAGTAGGTTTAATATTCAAAAAGACTCATCATGACAAGGAATCAATCAAAGGATATGTAGACTCGGATTATGCTGGAAACATGGATACTAGAAAATCAATTTCTAGTTATGTTTTCACTCTATATGGATCGCTGTAAGTTGGAGCCAATTACACAGTCGGTGGTAGCACTTTCTACAACTCAAGTTGAATTCATTGCGCTTACTGAAGGTGTTAAAGACGCACTATGGATGAAAGGACTTATTGGTGAACTAGGAATAAATCAGAACTGTGTTTCAATTTATTGTGATAGTCAAAGTGTTATACACTTATCCAAGCATCAAGTGTATCATAATAAATCTAAACATATTGATGTCAAGTATCACTTTATAAGAGATGTGATCGATTCAAAGCATGTTTCAGTTGAGAAGATAGCAACCGAGGGCAACCTAGCTGATGCATTCACCAAATCACTTTCACAAGCTAAGTTCAAGCATTGCTTGGACATAGTTGGCTTCAACAAAGAGTAAAGATGAAGCAATGGCAGCAAGATCAATGATTGAATTATTTTGATATTGAGTCAAGGTGGAGAATTGTGAATGTATGCCTCAAATCATAATTAGTTAGTTATGCTTAAGAGATTGTTATAACTACCTTTGGTCAAGTTAGTTATAACAATTTGGTTATCGTTAAGTAAGGAAATGCCTTTAAATACTATATCTGAAAAGTAATTTGTAGTGCAAATGTTGTTGTAATAGCAAGAGCTGGAAAACTAAAAGAGTCATATGCAATTCATGATTCATAGAAAATCAGAGAGAGAAGATTAAAGGGAGAAAAGAAAGATTACGAGAAAAGTTAGTATTGCTGGTTCATAAACAGTGACAGATTCTAGGAGATCAATCTTGAGAAGGTTTTAATCTTGTAATGTTCAATCATTAATAGTGGATTAATCTTGATTGTTTGCTTGTGATATAGGTCTCATCAATTGAGACCGAACACATAAATACTTAGATGTTATTCTTCCCTTACCCTTATTTATTTTCGTTTGCATTTGATTGTGAAAATAGTTTAACCAAAATTGCAGAAAATCAAGAACGATAATCAGTCTTCGTTTTCTTGCTTTCTGTTATGTCAAGATCGTTCTTCGTATTCGTTTTTTTCTGCAATTGTTTGTTTTTTCTGTTTTGTTTGTTAATCTTAGTTGCAGATCCCAATATTGTTTTAACAATAATGATAATGTATAAAATAAATTTTATAAGTTTTTCAATGGTTGTCTTCCAATTATCTTGTAAGTTTATAATCATAAAAATCTTCTATATAAAATATATTAATTAAAAAATAATAAATGTTGTTGACTATTATATCTAAAGCTAATTTTGCAAGCATTACATGACCATGATGCAGTTAACTATCTTACCTGTAACGCTCTTAAAAGAAATATAATTTCTTTGATACAAATACAAATACAAATAAAAATAAAAAATTCTTATGTCGGTGTAATGAATATTTAAAATGAAATGGGAAATCCTTATATTTTATATTTTAAATAAATTCAATCTTCTATATTGAGACAAAAGGTATCTATATTCCTAGTATGATAAATTGAGAAATAACTTTCTTATATTTTGTTGCAATTGCAAATTCAAATTTTAAAAATACTTATATCTTTGATACAAAACATATAAAACACATTGTTTATAACATTTTTAGCCAATAAAAAAAGTTACAGTTATGTTCGTATGCTCAATCATGTTATAATTAGACATGATAATTAACCGCAGTGTAGTTGTCTACTTGTCCTTTTGTTTCATATTAGGGATTTGGTTTCTCTATCGAATAAAAAATACATTTTTTTACCTCGATGGGCCTATGACTTATAGTAAATTTTAGGGTCATAGCCACATAACACTTTCAAGTACAAAGGGGCTCAAGATTTTTCGTTAAATTTTTTAAAATTTAAAATATAAAAATGCCCTTATCATCAAAAACCTCAATTTTTTGAAAAATCTATTTACCAGTAAAAATTTATTTGTTTAAGTATTATAATATATTTTATTATATTTTAAAGAATATCATAAATACTTAGCAGTAATACATATTTAGTACTAAGTCCTGTTGTTAAAAATATGATCAACATAAATATATTAGAATTGTCAAAACAAATAAATAGCGGAAATAAGTACAAAAATATTTTTATTTTAAACAATGAAGAAATTGTATTATTTATTAAATGAGAAAGTGACAACCTAAATTATGGAACAAAACAAAGAATATTAAATCATCAACGCAATCAAGTGACATTGTATGATTTGTTTCTTCCCACATCTAACCCTCAATACAATCCAACTATGAAAAGACTTCATGAAAATGAGAAATCAGATACGGACTATTTATTTAAAATGTAGTATTAAAACAAAAATAAACACAATTTATCAAGTCAACAATCTTTAGAATTGTTGATTCTAACATGCAAACATATACTATTTGTTCTTGCAAGATTCCAAGCATGTATTCAAGATGGAATTTACAGCAGGAGCATCTGAAAATAAAAAACATTAGAATCATGTTAGAAACAAACCAAATTTAATCAATGATTAAATACATTTTTGGTTCTTACAAATCATATAATATCTATGATTAAGGACAAACCTAGTTAAAATATATCTATAGAAATTTAAAATATATTTAACTCTCGAATAAATAATACTAAAATATGAGATGCGTTTCTTGAAACATATAATAAAAGAGATAAAATTTAATCTTAACAATGTCAGCTACATTGGACATGGAAGAAGCAAAACTAGTAGTACAATCATATGCATCTTTAGATAATGTCTTATGACACTTTAGTAATCCACAAGTAGCAACACAAGCTATATAAATTGGACGAATTTTAAAGACATTTTTACATTTTATAGCGCATTTTCCAAGATAAATGATTTCACCGATTACACTATCTGTTTCCTTAACTGTTAGAGAATTATCGACTTTTGCAAAAGCAAACACAATCATTGTCATAATCATGACTACAATCATAACAATATTTTTCATCTCATTTTTTCCCATAATTCTCTTCTCTAAGTAAAAAATAATTTTCTCAAAGTATATATTAAATTTGATTTGACAATATAATTCAAAAAAACAACCTCCATTTATAAGCATAGGAAAATAAATTAGACTTAAATTTTCACATCATAACAAAATTGTACAGGTGGCTCATAAATTGTGCCACGTTTTATCTCTTATTTTATCATAGCAATATATTAAAAATATAATTAATATTTGTCTCTTCTTTTGGAATAAAATGTATTTTATAGTAATTAAGAAATTTAGACTAAACAAATTAAGTTGTATGTACTTAATGTGAAACTATTTTTTACACAAATGTCTGATTATATTTCACCACTCGATATGTCATAATACTATTTCCTAACATACCTACAAAATATATTAAATTCAAAATTATGATCGGAAGTATGCATAAAACAAAATTTCAGTATGGTATTTTGTTTTCTAGAAAGTGTTTCAAATTTTATATTTTGTTATTATATCACCTTTAATATAAATTATTTGTAAAATATGTTGACAAATGTATATATATATATATATATATATATATATGAGGTGATTCTAATTGTGTTTAAATATTTTTCGTTGTCAAGGTAAATGTGTTTTCTAAAATACATTGAAAATATAAATATTTTCTTATTCGAAGTGACACTGATAATCGGGATAAATGATTTAAATTCATAAAAGAATAGGAAATATTCAATTTGAATATGTCTTTATTAATTTGAAATTGTTTTGGAATGTGTATAATATAATTTGAAAGTATTTTTATTAATTTTTGAGAGATCTTAATTGTTTTAGCTATTATATTCGTTAACCTTATATATTATAATGAAATGTTTTCCTAATTATGGAGAATTTCAAATCTCCCCTATATTTGTTCGAATTCTTGTTCAATTCATGTCTATTTATATTTTAATTAATATAAATGTTAATGATGATGTCCTTTAGGGGTCAAGACTTCGTGGGACTCCAAATCCTTTTGACGTTAATTGTACAATAGTAATTAGTGCCAATTTAGTTTTTAATGATTTGAGTTAGATCAGTTTATTGTCCTTATCAAATTTTAAAAATTTTGTTTTTTTGTTATTATTAAAAAAATCACATATTTTAGTCATTACAACATTAATATTGAGACAATTTTAACCTTTGTTGAAGCATCAACATGTGTTTTTGAATGATTGTTTTGTATACACACTGAAAACTTCCTCCCAAAAATAGAGTTCAAAAGTTTATTTCTAGGTCAATATTCTAAGGACATTATTCTTGAGCATATGACATTTAAAACGGTGCATATTTAATTCATCTAAATTTAAAAAATTCTATAATTATTCAGATGAAATTTTAATACTGTTCTAATTAGACTTAGAAAAAAATCATTTAAATATTTAAAAGTTGAAATATGTTTCATTTTAAGCAAGAACTTATGAGACTGAAAATAAAATTTCAAAATTTTTGTAGGAACTAGAAACTTAATAATTGCACTTTTCCCTAATTTATTGAAAAAATTAATAATCATAATGATAATATATAAAATAAATTTTATAAGTTTTTCGATGGTTGTCTTACAATTATCTCGTAAGTTTATAATCATAAAAATATTATATGTAAATTATATTAATTAAAAATAATAAATGCTATTGAATATTATATCTAAAGCTAATTTAGCAAGAATTATATGACCATGATGTATTTAACTATCTTACCTGTAATGCTCATAAAAGAAAATTAATTTCTTTGATACAAATACATACAAAAAGGATTATTACGTCGGTGTTATGAATATTTAAAATAAAATAAGAAATCTTCGTATTTTTTATTTTAAATAAATTTAAATTTTTAAATTGAGACAAAAGATATCTATATTCATAGTATGATAAATTGAGAACTAACTTTCTTTTGCAATTGCAAATTCAAATTTTAAAACTACTTATATCTTTGATACAAAACATATAAAAGAGATAATTACACGTGATTGTTATACCGTAGTGTAATTGTCTACTTGTTGTTTCAATTGTATTAGGAATTTAGTTTCTCTATCGAAAATTTTAGGGTTACAGCCACATAATACTTCCAAGTACCAAAGGGTCTCAAGAGTTTTCGTTTAAATTTTTTAAAATTTTAAATATACAAATGCCCTTATCAGAAACCTCAATTTTTTGCAAAATATGTTGACCAGTAAAATTTTAATATTTTAAGTATTAAAATATATTTTTTCTTACATAAAAATATTTTATTATATTTTCTAGAATATCATAAATATTTAGTAGTATGTGTTAAGTGCTATTGTTAAAAATATGATCAACATAAATAAATTAGAATTGTCAACACAAATAAATAGTGAAAATAAGTACAAAAATATTTTTGTTTTAAACAATGAAGACATTGTATTATTTATTAAATGAGAAACTGACAACCTAAATTATGGAGTAAAACAAAGAATATTAAATCATCTAAAATCACAAATATCTGGGGAAAAAAAAAAGCTATTAAAAATGAAGAAATGTGAGTTAGTTCGAATAAGTTAAATTCTCCACAATGGCAAAGAACGGATATATAACATGTTTTACCAATTGTTAGCCTAAGAATAAATTTGTTTCCGCCCACATCTAATCCTCAAAACAATCCAACAATGATAAGGCTTCGTGAAAGTGAGAAATCAGATATGAGATATTTATTTAAAATGCCGTATTAAAACAAAAATATACACAATTTCTTAAGTCAATAATTTTTAGAATTATTGATTCTAAAATGCAAACATATACTATTTGTTCTTGCAAGATTCCAAGCATGTATTCAAGATGAAATATACCGCACGAGCATCTAAAAATAACAAACATTAAAATCATGTAAAAAACAAACCAATTTTAATTGATGATTAAATACATTTTGGACCTTGCAAATCATGTAATATCTAAGTTTAGTACGAAAATTCTCCAACGTTTGGTACTTCAATTAATGTATATTTTAAAAATAATTTCTTCTCTTGTTTTTCGAGTCTCAGGAAATAAATATTCGAAAAAGTTCTTGCTACATGGACTTTAATTATAATGACACGGCGTCCATAAGATAACTAAGTTCATATCTTAATTTTGTATAATTAGTGTTTGACCCTTGGATTATTTTAAATCAATTGACTAAAAATAAGTATGGCAACCGCCACATAAGTGTGACACCCTAAATCTCAAAATAATATATATTAATAATTTATATCATATTTCTATAAAATTTGATTCAAATTAAATAAGTAAAATACAAATTAAAACCGTTATTTTCGGTATCACCTATCAGAGCAGAGTTCCTCCCAAATTTGAACTTCAAGACTCATTAACCTGTAATAACTGCGATTTCGCAAACCCAGGGCTCAGCCAGTCAAACACAAACAACGAAGGAGGTGAGTTTTGAAATCATGTTAATAGTATAATATGAGTAAGAAGAACACGCAAACAATCATAATAGAACCGTATCATAATCACTTTACGATATATCAAAATATTTAATTAAATAGTATCATACTATAACATCAAAGTCACTCAAGTAAAATAATCATCTCATTATAATATGCATCAAATCATCTAATTAATATTACCTTTGAAACACATCAATCACAACAAAACAATCACAAGGAAAATGCAATGCTATGCATGAGCTTAGACTCTACTTCACAATGTGGTACCATTCTAACTCTGAAGTACTTGGTTAGGAGGCCATGATACTATGCCACTACAAGAGTGAACGGACAATTCATGAATGGTCAAGTCCTCATAGATCCCCTCAACTCAACCCGAGACACATATACGCGACGGTCGGGGTACTCTTGTGTTGCACGGTAGCTCCCGACCTTAGGGAATAACCCACTAATCCACTTAGGAATTCCCTACTAGGTGTACCCCCAAGGTCTATCAGTCTTACTTTACAGTTCGACTGTAGCCCTCCACGACCAGGCTCATTCAGTTGTACTTCCCCATAATCACTAGGCTTATCAGGCCCTACCTATATGATGACAAAATAATCTCCACTTCACAAATTCACAATATTTATTTTCTCCCCTCGTTAGCTTAGACTACTCCATTAAGAGCACCATATTTAAGAATCATCACTATCTCATCAAGTATGAGGTACTTCAATATTTTCATCACAATTTTATAATATCATTAATCATAAATAATCATGATCATCGTATAAACTCATCACAATTTTATAGCATCACTATCATCAATAAAAAATTATCATTATCATCACGTAAGCATATATCAAACCATGCATCCATATTTTATTATCACATCACATAATTTCATCTAAGCAAACATGTACACATAATTTCATTCAACATCCAACATCACAATAATAACAAATATCAACTACCACACAAGTATCGAAAATTAAATCAATCAACACCTTATAAAAATTTCTATTTCACATTTTAACCTCACAATTCTCATATTTCAAATTAATCAATTTATCTCTCAAAGGGCTACTGCCGTACGTAGCAAGTCCCGGATGAATTGTTGGGAAATACGGTTTTCCCGTTTATCTCACAATATATTATACTCATGAATTCAAACGCTCTCTCACCCATTACCTTATTTTGACGCTTTCACACATGAATACGATTCCACGAACAAACAACCTTTGTTCATTGACTCTTTGTCCTTCAATCGATCTAACTCGAAAGTTTATGGATAAACGTCAAAAATAAATTATGAGGAGATATTCTAAAAAACTAAATTCGAAAATTGGTCAAAGAAAATTAACATAAATCAGACAACCAATTAGTGGATAATATAGCCACTTTTCACACAGTCATTTTGGCGTTGGTTTCACTCAAATCGGACTTACGATGAAGGAGAACGGTGCAAAATAACGAATTTCAAATTTGGATGAGAACGGAAAAGCTTTTACGGAACAGTTATCGATCACCGGTGTCAAATACGATAGGTTGTTGTTGTGTTTACTCTTTGGTTCTACGGCTTCCCATTCAACTCCCTTCCATTTTCTTTGTTTTTTTTTTTATTTTAGTATAAATCAGAGTTCACAAGGTCTCTTTATTTATGTTTTTGTTTTGGAAAGCGGCGGATAGAAAACAAGCAGCAAAACCTAACAAACTCATCTAAATATTTGTAAAATTAGTTAACAGCCCATGCCTACCTAACATATATCAATTTGATTCTACAATTTAGCTTGTCCTATAGATTTTAATGTATCATTATTATTTATTTATCTATTTATTTTAAAGAAACAATTATATGGATATTTATTTTTTTTTTAATAATATGTTTAATTAGGTTTTATTCTTCTTAATGGATCTAACCCATAAAACACATTTTTATAATAACTATAGTTATTACTATAATATTTCTCAAAATCAACCCATAAAAACACTATCATCTTTATAAAATAGTCAAAATGATAAAATAAATAAATATAGCATCAATAATTTATATTAATTACTAAATCACAATAAAGATGTATAAAACCATCATGTCATATGAAATATATAAAAGTAAAGAAAATCAATCACAATATTTCTAACATCTGAAGATAGTTATTTATAAATTAAATAATTTAAAATAGAAAGTAGTTATAAATAATTGAAATATAACTATGTACATACTTAACATCAATCTAATGCACAGAAAAATATTACATTAATTGGGTACACGTATATACACGTAAAATTGCATAAAATACTTTATTTTTATTTTTAAATATTACACTAAAATACTATTATTTTTAGAAAAATATATATAGAATAATAAAATAAATATTTATTATTTATATTGCTCATTAAATGTAACATCTATCAAACCAACACATCATAGAAAGCATCCTTATAACAAAAATTACTCACAAAATTTATCAACATATATTCTAAAATAATTTTAACATCAAATTAATTATTTAAAATTCTATTTAATTAATAAAATAGTTTATTGTCAAATTTAGGGTGTTCCAATAAACATTACACTATTAATAATGTCTATGTTGCAAGTACAAATTTTGATCGTCAAACGTGTAATTAGCAGAAGCAATGGTACACAACATATCAAGAAATGAGGAATCGATGGATGTCTAATGTTTTAGAAAGAGAAAAAAAAAAACTTTAAGGACAAACCTAGTTGAAATATTTCTATAGAAACTTAAAATATATTTAACTCTTGAATCAATCCTAGTAAAATATGAGATGTGTTTCATGGAATATATAATAAAAGAGATAAAATTTAATTTTACCAATATCAGCTACATTGGATTTGGAATTGGATAATGTCTTACGTCAATTCAGTAATCCGCAAGTAGCAACACAAGCTATATAAATTGGACGAATTTCAAAGATATTTTTACATTTTATAGCACATTAAATTTTAGAATTTCAAAATACATAATTGTATTATATAATTCTGGGATTAAAAGATTTTATTTTTAGTAAATTTTTATGTATTTTGATAATTTTAAAATTTATTTTTATAAATAAATGGATCTAAAATTAACTTTTTTTAAATTTAGTTAATTATATGTTTTAATCTTAAAGTTGTTAAGACGCAAATTAAACTATTTGTTGGTTTTGAAACTCAATTTAAAAATAAAAAAATAAGATATTTTTAAGAGGATTAAATTAGATGTGACATCTTTTTACTCCTTGAATTTTGATACATGAGTTATACAATTCAATCGTCTTAAAATTCATATTTTGAGATAATTATTCAAATCAAACAAGTTTATTTTTTTATGTTTGTCAAAATAAAAATACAATTTATTTAAAAGCAATCAACACATCCGCATTTTCTACCAAGAACTACGTAGCTTTGATTTCTCCATTGCACTGGGAGATACGTAGGAGCAAGATCACACTCTTGTCAAACACAATAATAAAAACTTTTTTTTTTTTTTTAACTTTTTTTAACACATTTTTATCTCAAAAATTACATTTATAAAAAAATAATTTATATTCATATTTAATAATAAACAAAATATGTATATTTAATTTGATATAATTTTGCACAAGATGCCGTAGGGTGCTAATACCTTCCCTACGCATAATCGACTCCCGAACTCAAAATCTAGTTTTAAATGCCATTTTTTATTTTTTCTACATTTTTAAGGGTTTCCCAATATTTTTCTTATTTTAAAATAAATTTTGGTGGGGACTCCATTGAATTTGAGGAAAACTCGAAATTTTAGGCTGCGACAGGTGTTGTTGTTTCTTTCTGAGTGAAAAGTAATAGAGATTAAAACAGATCAAGGTTGATCTAGACTATGTGCTGTAAAATCAATAAGGTTCTTTGTTTTAAACACTTAGTGGAAAATCTCACAGTGAGGACTGGACGTAACCCAAGTTGGATGAACCAGGATAATTCTTTGTTTGGTATTCTCTATCATATCTCTTTGTTTGTTACACTTAATTGATTAACTAAAATAAAACACAAACTGTTTTTCTGTTTTAAGCTAATCAATGAATGTTCTCTGTTTTATAACAAAATCAAGAACGTTCTCCGTTTTTCTGTTTTCATAACCAAGATTAATCTTTGAGTTATTTTCTTAAGCTTTTTACAGTAATTTTTAAAAGGTACATTTACAATTCAAACCCTCTTCCTTGTTAATCGACATTGTTACTTCAGTGGTTTAGTATCAAGGTGAAGATGCATCAATTTAAATGAAGGTGAAGATTGTTGAGTTTGGTTGAAATTGTAGTTCCACATTGATTAGAATTGTTTAGAAAGAGTGAAGCCAAAACTATACATATACATATGACTCTAATTATTCCTTACAAATTGCACCGGTCAGAAACAGTTTAAACTTTTTTTTCATTTTTTGTAGAGTCTTGTACTATAGTGTTGTAAGATATAGATGATGTATTTGCTTTGAAGAATATCAGTATATACCGGAGATCATGAGGTGTTTTTAATTAATAAAAATCTAGTGTTGTTCTATGTTTGTAATTATACATTTTTTTAATCAGATTTTTTAGTTTCTACAATATTTTATTGTATTGTAATTGTATTCTTTGAATTTATCTCTGTCTATTTTTATCAATAATTTGCATTTATCATTATTATATAAAAAAATTCTATTGTACAGTGCCACCATGTAGATACATATTATAACTATTAATCAGGTAGATGTAAAGCCTGAACCACAAATTGTTTCTTGATTTTGATTTAAAATTGGATGTAAATTTTTCGTTACAAGGGAAAATTATATGATTTCATTCATATTATCAATCACAAGATTTTACAATTCATATCGATCATCTTTTATCATAGAACATAGAATTAAGTTGTTTTAATGAAATTTTAGTGAAAATTCCCAATGGTTCATCGTTGATGTGGATCCATATTTTAACTAGATTTTTGGAATTTATCCATTTTCTACCTCCAAAAACCACACCTTTGGTAGTTCACATGAATAAAATTGATGGTTCAAATGAATATGGGTTTTAGATAACGAGTTCATTTAATACGATATTTAAAAATATTTTTAGTATTTATAATTTTGTTATTTTTTCAAAAACTAATTTGAAAAATAAAATATTAAATAAAAAATTAGTTTAACTAATTTAATATAAAATATCATTTTAAATATTTTATTTATTTATTGCAATTTCTTTTAGGTAATAAAACTTTAAAAAAATGATATTCATCAATTAAAAAAGTTCTACATAAAATCATTTTTTACTGACACATTTAAAAAAAAATAGTGTGATTTTTATATAATGAGTATCTAAATTATTAAATGTCAAAATTATTATTTTTTAATCTATAATAAATTAGTTTAATAACTTCTATTATTTTTAAGTAAGTTCATATAAAAATCATTTTTAAAAACATAAAATCAAAATTACTTTTTTTTTTAAATCTAAAATAAATGGACCCAATAAATAGATTAAAACAATTATCCATTAAAAATCATTACAAATTAATTAGAAATATTCAATTTAATCCATCTATTAAAAATAAAACACAGTCCAATGTTTCCATTCATCTATTATAATATTTTTATTTGATGGATATGCATCTAAATCATAATTTAAATTATATAATACTAAATACTTTTTTAATATTATTAAAAAAAATTCCTATTTAAAGATATTATTTAATAATATTGAAATAACTTTTTATAAAATAAAAAATAATAATTTCAATATTATTATATACTTACTAATAATTCCTATACGGTTGTGACGTATGATGCTTTTTCTTTACGTTGAGACTGATGCTAGGCGATAGTAATGGTGGCCATCGGTCGGTAAATTCGAATTTTGGAGGATTTGTTAAGGTAATAGTATAATTGTATGGGAATGGAATAAATTTTGTTGGGATTAATCAATTAGGTTTCTACCGTGTCTTTTTTATTTTCTTTTAGGTTGAATATTTTTTATTCACATGTTAAACACAATAATGTATATGTAGTGTCGAATTCAACTTATCAATCATATTATTAAATTAGATATCATATTTCAAATTCAATCATGATATTTCGTAATTTAGCATAAATTTTTTACTATTTCATCTTAAAAAAAAAAACACAATAATGTGCCCTAACTTTATATCAATATGGCACCTCATTATTACGCAAAAGAAAAAGAAGAATAAAAGTACTTATTAATTCATTTGCATAGTTAACATTTACAATGTAGTTTGTGTGGTGACATTTATGCTTTCCTTTTATTCTAAAAATAGAACAAAGGTTACAAAACTAGGATAACACGAGAAACATATGCTTATTAGTTTGTCAAAGAAGTTCATGTCATGTGACAAGTAAAGCATCATTTTTCAACTTCACTGCAGTGACAGTTACCACTTGAATTGCAAATTGGGTATTTAGGAGGTACACAATCCAAAACTGAAAAATTATGTCGAAATTAATCAGATGATATTATGTGACGTAAAACTAGAATACAATAACACAACTCAAAAGCGATGAAACATTAAAAGGAAAAGTGGACTTACTGTATGCGTCAGTTACAACAATAAAGAAGCAAAGAAAGAGAACTATTGCATAACCCATTTTGGAAAACTTAGTCATATCTTTTACCCTTTGCATGTAATAATCATAAAATTGTTGGAGCGCTTTATTTATAATGTGAAAATCATCCACATTAGATTTACTAATAATTTTTAGAACTTTTGGTGATGTACGAAAGCTTTTTCAATTAAAAAAAAAAATCTTATATTAAATGGCTTTTAAGTATCGCTATATATGCATGATGCATGTCCCTGTGGCTCACTGAAATATTCGTACGAGGTTATTTAAAAAAAAAAAACAATTTGTTATATGAGGTTTGTAAACGGTACTACATAATTTAAAGAACTTTTGGAATCGTAAGAAACCTTTTTAATTATAAAAAATTATTAAATATATCGTAAGTACATATATTCATGAACTATCCTTGTATATAGCTCACTAAAATGACCATATGAGGTGTGTAAACTTCTCACATGAAAGTATTGGTCATCATGAGAGATCGTTGTCTTTTTTTTTTTTTTTACCAATCATTTATCATTATTTATATATATTTGTTGGTAATTCATGATACACTAGGGAAACAATCTAAAAAAAGGAATATTAGTATTCTATGATTGTAGGATGGATCCATGAGTTGAAATCAGAACCGTTTTCAGATTTTGGGTGTGCTATAAGTGATAATTTGCTGTCTTATTTTTATGTAATATATATATATATATATATTATCAAATGTAGATAGTCTTCAATATAAAAATTAAAGATCATATTTCGTTTTTTATAAAATTGTTAATAATTTATTAAGAATCAATATTTAAAAAAAAAAAAATTTATTGATATCAATGCAAGACTATATAATTTATACAAGACATGGTCGATTATGAATAACATTTTAATAATTTCAATTTTAAAAAATTAATGTTAATAAATGCAACACTAACAAAAATATTTAATATTATTCTATAAGATATTTAATATTATAGGTTATGGAGCCACATCTCACATGATCAATGATGCATGTAATCTTTTCTATATTAAGTCTGACCATGGAAATGATGTAATCTATGTGAGTGATGGAAATAGCATATGAATAACACACACCGGTTATGTGAATGTTATTACAACTAATGGAAAATTAAAATTGAAAGATGTTCTTGTGGTTCATGACTTAAAGAGTTTGTTATCAGTTGGAAAATTTGTTTCTGATTACAATTGTAATTTTGAATTCGCCTCTTATGGCTTTATTTTTAAGGACCAAAGTCAAAGTATGATTGCACGGGGATAAGAAAGGACAGTTGTACACTCTCAAAGGAGACTGTCAAGAGATTTTAAGAGCAATAAAAGGAGCTTCTTTGTCCACAATTTACTTGGACATCAAAACTACAAAATTCTATCTTTGTTGAAAGATAAGACCAATGTAACACAATGAATATCAAAACCTATTGTTTGTGTTACTTGTCAGATGGGAAAAAGTTTTAAATTGCAATCCCAAAGTTCTCTCAAATTTTTTGAACTTCCTCTTGACAAAATCCAATGAGACCTTTGAGGACCTACACCTACAAATTCTAATCAAAGCTTTCAGCTTGAGGGGCATGACAAATGTAACACCCTTTATTTTAATTAACTAATTTAAAACTCTTAGTTTTATTTATTCTTTTTGATTAATTTAGTGTGACGATGCTAAGATAATTACTTCTTGGATGTTTAATTATTTGATAGAGTATTTTATATTAATTAATTAATTATTGGGATTTTTATTATTAACTAATTAAAACTTGTAGAAATATATGTCTTAGAGTGAACAATGATCAAATCAATATTGACTAAGTCAAAATTGAATCACCCACACTACTATTTTTTATAACTATATTTTATTTTTAATAACATTTAGTTTATAAAATCATGTGTTTTCCCCTTGTGTCCATTCAAATGTGTAACTACCAAGAATAAATATATAAATATCAATTAATTATTAACGGTTGGTCATTATATAATATTATTCTAATTGAATTCCCTATTCATGTGTGCAATTAAACTCAATGAAGAGAATTATTCCTTCTCTCTGATCAGCTTCACACCTCCTTTGTTAGTCATATTCACCTCTCCTTCGTAGGGCACGATTAAACTTGCAGTAGAGAAAAAGAAGTCATAATCACCCACATGCCATTACCAACATTACATTTATCTCAAATATTTTCTAAGCCACTCAAACCACCATCCTCACATTCCCTCGCATTTTGATCGAAGTTCTAAACTTTTGTTCCTTCTTCTTGGTGAGATTTTCGAGGACGATATAGTGTCACCTGGAAGGAGAGCACTCAAGGTAACGGCTTTTCCCCATTCAGAGTTCGGCTAGATATTAAATTAGCGACTTGTAAGATATTGATATAAAGTCTCAATGTCTTAAAGAAAAAGGTTGATTTTATTTTCGTCGTAAAGAAATTAACTATAATGTTTTAATTGTTTTTTTAGTAATACCTCTATCTTGATGAAATTAATAATAGAGTTCAATTTTTATTATTATACTTTGATAAATATGTTTGTAGTGAAATTTTTTAATGTCTTACGTGTTTTAGAGTATTTAATTATAAAGTTATAATTTTTATAATGATATAATTAGTAATATGTTTATTATGATGTATTTGATTTTAAGTCTAGACTTTTGAGTATTTTAAATTTAAAACTTGACTTTTATGAACAATATATGTGTCTTGAGGAAATTTATGAGAATTTTATATTTCTTTAATTTTAATAATATGATAAAATTAATTATTGAATGCATTAATGAATAGTCCATTTTTAGAATGCGGAAAACTTTATAGTGAAAGGAATGCAATTTATGTTGTTATTGAATTTTTGGTGATATGAGTTACAATGACCTTCTAATATGGTTGTTGGATATGCAAAAGTTTCTTCCAGGAACTATTGTCGAAATTGAAGTATCACTATATTTTGATAATACTCTATTACAGGGGTCAAAAATTTTCAAACGACTATTTTGGGCTTTCCCTACGTGCAAATCTGTGTTTAAATTTTGTAAACCATTTGTCTTAGTGGATGGAACTTAGTTGTACGACAAGTATAAGAGGACTCTTTTGCTTGCTATTGCACAAGATGGAAACAAAAATACAATTCCCATTGCTTATGGACTTGTGGAAGGTGAGACAGGCGATGCTTGAAGTTTTTTTTTTTTTTTGAAAAATCTAAGAAGGTATGTAACACCTCAAGTAAATATTTGTTTGATTTTAGATAGACACGAATTCATTAAATGTGCTTATAATAATCCAAATAATTGTTGGCATGATCCTCCGTCAACACATGTGTACTGCATCTAACACATTGCACAAAATTTTATGAGAGAGTTCAAGGACAAGAAACTTCAAAGAAAAATTGTTTGTATGGGTAATGATCTAATTCTTCTTAGTATATTTTCCACTTATCACTTTATCATATTTGATAATTTTTACATCATTTCTAACAGGATATGCATTACATGAGCCATCATTCAAATATTACCGCAATGAAATCAAGATAGCAAATCCAGAGGATTTAAGATGGATCGATAATATCCCCCAGAACAATGGACTATGGCTTATTCTCAAGGTCGACGATGGGGACACATGAAAACAGACATTTCCGAGTCAATCAACGCAGTGCTCAAATATACACGTAATCTCCCAATCATTGTTTTGGTACAATCAACATACTATAGATTAGGAATTTTATATGTAGAAAGAGGACAACAACATCAGACATCATTAGCTTATGATCGAGTATACACAGACGATTGCATGGACAAGATTAAATATGAAGTTGGTAAATCTAATATTCACCAAGTCATGCAATTCAACCAAAATCATTATTCTTTCATTTTGCATGAAACAGTAAACCCAAGAGAGGTACGATCAATTGGTCAATTTTGAAGTCAACCTTCAAAGAAAATGGTGTGATTATAGAAAATTTCAAGCTATACATGTTCCTTATTCACATATCATAGTTGCATGTTCTTACGCTCGTCAAAACTATGTAGTGCTTCTATCTGACATATAAAAGGTTGTTAATGTATTTACATCTACTAAGAATAGTTTTCATCTATACCTAATTAACACTACAACAAAAAAAATGCTTTTGCGGCGGTTAAAAAGGGGATTTGCAGCGGTTACAACCGCCGCAATTGGATGTTTGCGACAGTTTTCCAACTGTCGTAGATTCGTGTGTCACGAGAGTATTTTGCGACGGTTGTAAAAACCGTCGTTCCAACCGCCGCAAATATTTGCGACAGTTGTAACCACCTCCAACTGTGTCTTTAATTGCATCTATATTTTGGTTCAGGAAGGTATTGCGCCGTTTACGAACCGCCGCTATGTACTTTTTGCGACAATTAAGAACCGTCGCAAACTTAGTTTTTTATTTTTTTTTTTATTTTTCATTAATTTAATTCAAATAAAAAATATTCATAAATCTCATTCATATAATTAAAATACACAAATATAAAATTATAAATAAACCTTATTCATATAATATATTCAAAAGTAACAACCATACATTAAATTTAATTAAAACAATAAATAAATTAGTTTAGATATTCAAAAATTAAAATATTAATAAAGTGACTCAATATGAAAAACAACAACATCAAACTTTGTTCATAAATCATCTAGATAGTCCCTGATGATGTTCCATTATTAGACCGACAACTATAATCAGAAGAACGTCTTCTATCTCTTGATAATTCAGAGTAGATGTTGCCTGAAAAAACATATAAGTAAATATATTAAATTCAACCTTACTTTTTCATACATAATCAAGACTATAATATTAACATCAAACTAATTAAAATTCAAACAAGATCAAATGCTCAAAATCAAAACATGCAAACATCAAACTAATTCCCTGATTTAATAGTGATAATAAACAACTCAACTAGAAGATTAAACGAAAACAAGGCCACTAATCTCATCGTAAACACTGTCAAATGAGTCAAAGCATGCGAAGTAAATTTACTCAAATCAAGTGTTCAAAACAGAATCCAACTAAGTCTGAAAGGGCTAATAGAAAGAGCATATAAAATAATGTTAATTGTAACAAAAAAGAATGACAAATTAATGTTGTAAATTTGATTTGACAAAGGGAAATGAATTAATATAAAACAATGCTAATGATGTTAGAATCAGTGACAAATTGATTAAGAGCAATATGTAAAACCAATTTTCAAAGCATAGACGTTCCTTAAAAATAAACAAGCATATATCATGATAAAGATAAAAATAAGTCCAAAAATGTTACATGTGATAAAAATATCCATGACACAGAAAGAAAAAGTACCTGCAATACCAGTTGCATCCTTGTCAACTTCACAAATGGAATAACCATTAAATAGAGATATGAATCTCTAAACAATACCCAATTCAACACAAACAAGCTAAACCTTTCACTTTTTCATCTAGATAGAATCAGAAGAACGTCTTTTCTCTCTTAGCGATTCTAAGTATGTGTTTCGTGAAAACACATATAAGTATATATATTAAATTCAACCTCACTATTTCATACATAATTAAGACTTTAATATTAACAACAAACAAGATCAAACTCTCAAAATTAAAACATGCAAACATCAAACTAATTCCCCAATTTGATAGTGGTAATAAACTCAAAATCAAATATTATTTCATACATTTCATTAAGAAATAATTTCAAATGCAGAGCCTTATAAATTGAAGAGCAAATATTTATTATATATAAAGCATTATAAACTAATAATCTTCGATCATATCATAGATAATAAAAATAAGAAATACAAAACGTTGTTTACCTACAACCCTTGCTTTTAAGACATTATTTTTGTTATTCACTCAACACAATAGCATTTGAAAATCTTGGGTGTTGTTTGAGTTAAATCTGATGTCATATCAATGATTTCAGTTAAAATGGATTAGAAAAAAGTTCAATAAGAAGAAGGTTCTCAAAGTAGCAATTACGAATAGATAAAGTTTATGAAAATTGCAAAAACAGGAAGATAATGGTTCAAATTTATGAAAGTAGCAATTATAGCCAATTTCCCAGACAGTAAATTAACACTATGTTGGAGACTCCATAATTGAGCTCTAGTGTACAAATTTTGTTTAAACATTTATTGTTAACCTGTTGCCGCATTTCTTTCACTGAATGCAATCCAAGCAATCCTCGATCTTTACAGACGAAGCTCTGCTTCTTAAAGAGACTCCACACCTTCTTTTATCAGTTTATCATCATTCTTGATCCTGGCAAAGCCAAAAAAATTCAAATCTATTTTTCAAAATAACAATGATACAAAAAGGTAAGTGAGAAAGCAAACATTCATAGATTGGTGTAACATGTATAAGATATGTATTATGTATAATGCTTGGAAAAAAATCTTTGATCTACACCAAATAAAAAAAAAGAATCTGACACACAGCGTTAAATGAAACTTCCCTAAAATCTTCTAACCTATAAGAGCCAATGATTATATACATACACAAAAATCGGAGCCATGTATTAACACATATTTACCAAGTGAGACTTGTTTATCCATTTTAAAAACCAAAAGACATATTAGCATAATCATAATGGAGATCCAAAATATAAGATTCATAACGGAAGAACACAATTAGTTTGAACATAACCAATGGTAGAAGGACCAACCTACTAATGTTATCCAAAGTGAACTCATCGTTAAATAATTTGACAAATCTTAAGATCTCGTCATTTGAAACTCAAACATCTGTTCTAACATGTTCCATTAACAAACTAAATACTAACATAATATACAATATTGCCCATAAGATGACAGCTGAAATATAAAATAGCTATATTACGGATAACATGATTGACCTTGTTCATAAATTCATCAAGTTCTTTTACTGTCTCTTCATTTCTCCACTTCGTGAATTTTGAATCTCCTTCGCCATTTCTTTCACATGTGAAGAAACATATCATATTCTATTTTTGCATTTAGTCTTCTTTTCAATGCCTCCTACAAGTTAAGCCTTACCAAAATTGAGTGATAATAAAGCACACCAGCAATAAAGCAGATAATGTTTGATGAGTACATTAATAATTACCCGTTCTTTCATTTTATCTTGGAAAGTGGAAGGCAGCATGTTGGAGAACACTCCTCAAGTCTTCAACAGCCTCATCACATTCCTCCGGCGAAGCTTCCCTCATCAAACAATACAAGATAAAATGTGATTCAAAGCCTTGAAACAAAAGACTTATACCAATTGTCACCTTGCTTTATCAATAGTTGTTCATATTAACATTTCCTACAGTCATTGCCATTGCAGAGGCATGGAAAAATTCTTATTTCCTATAACCATTATTTCAAAAGCAGAGCCAACTTAAATATAATAAACGAAAACAACAAACACAGAGCCAACTTTGATGTAACCCACCATTTAATATCATATCCACCATTATCAACAACAACAAACACATAGCACTGTGGTGTTAATTTTCGGTTACTTACAAATGGGATGTGTTACCACATCGATAGAGAAGTGTTGCATTGTGTCGTCCCCGGAGAGGTAGAAAACAGTCCCGCGCCTGAAAGAGGAAGTAGTGTCGCGATTAAAGTTGATGATGGAGTAAGTGGAAACGAAGGAATGCCACAAGGAGAAAATTTAAGATGAAGAGAGATCACGAATGAGGAGGAACCTGAGATAGAGGGTGGTCGCGAATAGGGAGGAATCTGAGATGGAGGATGGAACGTGAATTGGGGGAAATAAATCTGAGCTGGAGATTGAAGGTTAAGTTGAGATTTTGGGGAAAATGAAAATGAAAGAAGTTCTGTCAATTTGAGCGCTTAGGGTTTAGGAGGAAACTGAAACACATTTCAGAATTGGGGGATTTAAGAGCGGGATGAAAAAATGGCAGCACTTGGTAAAAACTGTCGCAGAACCGGTCGCAAGTTGGGATCAAGGGCAGTTTTCCTACCACCGCCGCAAACTAAGTGTCGCAATTTTTGAAATTTCTTGTAGTGGAAGGATATTAGCCCACAAAGTTGAAAGATTGTATCACAATTTTCAAATGTGGAGAATTAAAAAGTATTAGAACTGAAATAGACATTAAAGAATAAGTACAAAGAAAATGTAAACTATGTCGGTTAACTGGAAATGTTGCAGTCAACTCTAGTCAATCTATGTAATTTAAAATTTCTATTTATGTATTTTTATGAATTATATTAATTACATATATATAAATTATTTTTGTTATTTCATTTAGGAAGTCTTCATTCTAAACGATGACTTATAACTAAAAACAAACGATAGTTTGATATTTAAATTTTAAAAGAAAATAATTTTGTAATATTTTTTGGAAAAAGGGTTTTTTGAAAATAAAACCCGTTAGAAAAGAATGAATTTGACATGACAATTTTTATGGTACCTTTTTTTGTCAAATACAAGTTATCAAAAATACTATTTTCAGTTTTTTAAAAAAAAATATCTTTGTACTTTATCAAAAATATATAGGTTCAAACATATTAAAAGTACAAAAAATTATCATATATAATTTTGTATTGTTCTATTTTATTTTATCTAGTATTTATTATTTTGTAAAACACTCAATAACTAATAACAAATAGATAGAGCAACTAATACTCTAATAGTATTGATTAGCATTTATGACACAACATAGTATTCGGTATTTATAAAAAAGAGTTGTCTACGTGGTTTATGAATCATGAATAATGTGGCACCATTGTGTTTAACTAGAGTTTTATAACTTTCAAATCCTTTTTACACCAAAAACTACACCTTTGTTTATTTTCCCTTGGTTTGATTGCTTGAGTACAAACCTCCATCCCTATTTCCGTTCTCCAAAATTAAATGTTCATCGCCTTTGTTACTTTTATAGAGTATCTGTCTTATATTATGTCACTTTACAAATAAAAAAATTTGCCCTCAAATATATTATTTTATAATATCAATGAAACATTGTTATCATACCTTTTATTCTTTATTATTCTTCTCACAATTCTATTAATTTGTACTTTTTTTTGTTGAGTTAATTTATCTTTCTTATTATCATGAATGAGAGATAATTATGTAAAATAACTCCTAATTTTTCTTTTCCACTGAAAAGTAACAATATTTTTTAATTTTCTGTAAAATGATGAAAATGATATATAGTTAGATGTAGTATAAAGTTGTGCATTTCATGTTTTCTATCTCTTATACATGTGTTAGTAGCTATATCACTCTAAAGTTTAAATGTTTTAAAACTTATTTGTGTAGGAAAAATCAAAGTAACATATTTGATTTTTGAAATTAGTTGTCTCAAACACATTCCTCCTTTTTTTTCTTAAATAACAACAAAATGGTATTACATAGGAAAAAATTATAAACTATCGGAAAATTTAATTTAAACTTCCCAAAACATAAATGAGTTTTGAAAAATTTCAAATTTTAATTTTTTTAAAATACTTTAATTTTCTATAAAACTCAAACTTTGACTTTTTTAAATTATATTTATGTTTAAAAAAATATAAATTAAAATTTTCAATATAAATGTGTTTCAAAAAAACTTAATTTAAATTTTTTAAAATACATTTAAAAATTGGTGTGGTTGGTAGAAATTTTTAATGTTTTATTGATAAAAGAAATCAGGGATGTATCATTATTTTTTGATTAGGGGTATATCTGGAATTTGGTGTGGGTGGTAGAAATTTATAATGGTTTTTCTAATGTGACGAGAGAGTCATCAGGTTCTTTCTTTCTTTATTGTTTTTGTTTTAATTAATCCTTACTCCATTTTAAATTAAATACATAACAATATTCAATTACTTTATATCACATCCCATTTTTAAGCCAAATGCAAAAAAGAAGAATAAAATGACTACTTTACATGAACCTATTTTCTTTATTAATTGAAATAGATAATTGCAATTATGTAGTGATATTCACGTTCTCCTTTTATTCTAAAAAGAGAATAAATGATACATAGCTTGCATAATACAATTATTTTTAAATTTAATAGTGTTACTAGAGTTACACGCATCGACACGTATACACATCGCACTGCAAGATTTTAGGACGGGAACAGTCTATAACTGAAAATTCAATACCAAAATTAATTAGAAGAAATTATATGATTAAAAACAAGAATAAAATAATGTTATTTAAAGGGATGAAAGATTGTATATAAAGTAAAGAAGAAAATTTAAAAGAGAAAAATGGACTTACTTCTACCCGACACAACATGAAAGAAGGAAATAAGAAGAACTATACCATAAACAGATTTGAGAAATTTAGCCATATTTTTTTTCTGTGTATAAAATATTTATGTGATCACTTTTAATGTAAAAATCCAAGGCTTAATTTACTGCAATTATATACTACTTTCTCGTTGAATAAATAAGTAATTTGTCTGATTTTTTTTTTAACTTAACTACCATATTTTTTTTCATTTAATTAGTTTTTAGTTCTTGTGAAGTTGCATGCAACTCTTTTCAAATTCTAAATCTTTATTATATGCCTTTTAAGTATATCAATGACCAATGTGTCTTGTTTGTACCTTTTAGCCGCTCAATTGATAACTAGACCATTGTAAGGAATATAGGGTGAAAATATTGCTACATGCTAGTCATCAAAATTCATTAACTTTTAAGATCTTTTCACGATCACCAAACATTTTTATGTGTGATGCTTAATTACTATTGTCTAATGATAAATTACATGAATTATAAAGACAATACATCACAGTGGTTAAAAATATTTAAATAATTATTTATTTGAAAAATATATTTTAAAACTTCAACTACATGTTATAATTACATCGATTAAATAAGTAAAGTTTACATAAAATGTGATATTAGTTAAGATGTATAACTCGTTTATATAATTTTTTTTTACTTTTTGACTCTTTTAAGAATCTTTCTATATCTTAATGACACTCACTCATACTAAATAAAAAAAACCTAAGTTGATCTTGATTTTTGCATATTTTATTTTTTATCTATTTGATATTTAGAGTTTTGTGACATAAGAATTCTATGTTATGTTTGTAAATGATCGAAAGAATTATAACTACTTATATAATTATATGATATTTGGGATAAGTAAATGTTTTTGGTTCAAATTCACATACTTATAGAATTTAATTTTTACACATTGTAGTAAAAAAAATTTGCAGTCTTAATATATCATAATCACTCATATGGATTTCCTAGTTATAAGTCTCTATTATATTTTTCACATTTATTAAAAAAATATATCTTGAATTTAATGTGTAGATGTTTTTAACATATATCTTTTATATATGAATGTAGTAATTAATTTGACTTTCGTTATATTTTAAGATAAATTAATAATCCTAATAAGAAGTGTGAAATAAAGTATTTAATAATAGGGAATTATTTTGACATATACCGGTCCTCATGTGACTTGGCTAAACAGGTGTCAAGTAATCAAATGGGAAAAATTAAACACCACAATCGTTAGTATTTGCATATACATCCCTCCCTATAAAAGAAGTGTAAAATATTTAATCAAATACCCTGAAAATGAAAACACGTTTATTGCCAACGTAAAGAAAAAATTGTTGAAAGCAAATTATTACAATTTATTTGTTTAGTTTATGTTTTAAGACATTTGTTTTGAAAAATAATTAAAATAATTAACATATTATAATTTAAATATAACTAAAATTGTTTATTACTTTTGAAATAATAAAAAATAATACAACAATCTCTCACATATTTCTAAAGTATAAAAATATTTTAAAAATTTTTGGAAATTATTTTTCTAGATTATAACAAATAGGTGACTGCATCGATGTCTTTTGGACAATGAACTTAGATTAAGACTTAACGTGCGTTAAAGATCTACGAATCACTTTCATCCCCATAATTCTCGTTGTTTGGCATATATATACACACACACACACATTGCTTTGATGCTAAAATCCATACAAGACTTTATCGTTGCAAATCTTGTTCTTTGGCCCCTCAATTTGAAGCACGAAAGCATGTAATCTGTTTTTCAGTTGTATTTTAATATTAGTTATGTATAATTGTAGTTTTAGTTTTATATTTTAAAATTTAATAATTAAGGTTTTTCTGATCGTGTAACTTACAAAAATTAGCAATTGACACGTAGTAGTAGTCAATCATCAATCAAATTTTTTTTTAATAAAAATATTACTTAGAATATATTTTTAAAATGCTTAATTACAACTTTAAAGTAAACTATTGTTATAACAATACAATTTCAATAAATAAATGTTTTCCGTAAACATAAACCATATAAGCCGCCATCGATTACAATATCAGATACAGATATGCTCTAAGAAAATGAATGATATTTACTCCCTCTTTATATTATTTCATATAATGGACACGAATAAGAAAATGAAGGTATCTTTAAATTCAATGAACAATACAATTATTATCGAAGAAATGTGAGCGTCAATTACTTTTATTTTGAATTAGTGCAAAATATCTTTAATAAATTCTCAATTTGCTCAATATTTTGTTTTATGGTAACTCCAATTGATAAATCCATGTTCAATACATAATTATTCGCAGCCATTTCTCCAACGCGTTATTGATCTTTAGGTAGAATTAAATCTAATAAGTATGCAGAAAAGAAAGACGAGGTATAATGTAAAGTAAAGTTATGAGTCTTTTTTATATAATTACAAGTAAATTTCACTCGGAACAACAAAATATTTAATTGTAAGTGTGGTAAATTTGACCTAAAAGTAAAGTCACGTTAAATCTCCTCAAAAAACAAATTTTTTACTTAATAAAAAGGCTTAATTTTATTTTTACTTTTGTAAAAATGGCTTACATTCTAATAGTTGAAAACATAGAATTTTATATAAATGTAAGATTGTCTCAACAAATATTAAATCAATTGATTTTATATCAATTGTAAAAAAATATTATATAATATAAATTATATTAATTTAATAAATAATTCAATATATAAATATTAACTTAAAAATATAAATTAGACTATTCAAAATTACAAAAAAAAAATAACTGAAGATTTTATAGAATCGAAGAGAATGATATAGATAAATTTATCAAAATAAGCTAAATAATTAAAATTGAAAATATATATGGATAATTGCTTGTTGATACAAGTTTGAGAAATTTATCACTAGAAAAAGATTATTGATATAGATTTTTCTAAAAATAATCTTCGAAACACTTTGCTTCGTCACTTTCCTTTCAAAAGTTATCCAATCGATGAATTAAATATGATTAGTTTATTCAAGACTTGGATAAAGAATTTTGTTTTATATGCAACTTATTTAATGATCTTCTTAATACAAGTAAATTGGCTAATGGGTAGGGATTGGAAAAATCTTATGTAGAGAAATAGATTTAAAAATATCATGATTTCTACCCAAAAAAAAATCTATATTATTAAATACAACGTATTAGGCTGGCCCTAATCGAGCTCAAACGAAGAAGCTATTAGACGTCAAATAAGGAATTGAATCATGGACATGATCTACATAAAGAGTGTAGAAGAAGGATTCAATAGAAAAACAAATGAGTAATTAAGTGTTTTTATTTTTGACGAGTAATGAAGTGTTAATTCTAAATTATTTTAGATTTTGTTTACATATATTGTTTCTATATATATAAAGTGTAAAAGCTACATAGTTTAATTTGGGGATCTATATCTTTATTAAGATTTCATACTATCTTAGAAAATTTATATCTAGTTTCAAGATTTAAACTTCTCTTATAGATTACTTCAAGATTTAATTGAATAAGATGAATTGTTTAAAATAATCTATTTAAGCATACATTATGACATTAACATTTAACGTGTCAATGAGATATGATTTTTATCTTTTTAAATAATGTTACCAAAAAAATCTAAATAAAATTCTTTGAAAATATATATTAAAAAAACCCGTTGGTGAATTTTAAAATCAAAATAATTCAACTTAAATTAAATTTTGACCTATTATAGTTTTTGATTAAAATATAATATAGTTTTTATTATTTATTAATTAACTTTTTTGTCCAAAAAAAATAGTTAAACTTTTATAGGTTAAATATATATTTATAAAAAACAAGTCAAAGTGACAAAATTTGAAAAAGAAAACACATACCACAGTAATTAAATTTCAATCATATTTTCAAAACTCACAATTATTATATTTTAAATTAATATCAAAACTTGTCAAACAAAAGTTAATATTCAAATTATTCACGACAAAAAATTATGGAAACCTATATATTAGAAATGTGATACACAATTTTGATTTTGTGTACCAAAAATATTCAGATTGAATTCTCTATTGCAGAAATGCATTAAATTAAAATAAAGATTATCCAAATTTAGAAACAAAATATTCAATAGAGATATAGAGTTGCAGAGATTGTTCTAGAAAATCTCACAGCAAAAGATTCAAATTGAAAGATATCAATACAAAAAAAGTTGCAGGAACATTCCAAACAAGACCTTTCTTATTCCGTGTTTTCTTTAATCATGAGTTTCAAAGTTTCACGGTTTAAAACGTAAAAATGAACAGTCTCATCATACCTTACGAGTACCCAATAACTAATTATATGAAGCCACATCATAATTTATATTTAGTTAATTTTAAATAATTTAAATTCTAAATTAATTTTTAATAAAATATACATGTGGGAAATGTATATGTATATTTGTACTCAGTTTTCCAAAATGCTTCACTTTTAAGAAAAAATACGACATTATCTTACTTTTTCTCCCCAATTGCTCATTGCAATCTGGGGATGCGACCTTTGTAGATGGTCGCATTATAGGGATGCGATCTTGTAAGGTCATGTTTTTTATTTTTTGGCTTTTTGTAGTTATTATTAATTATAATTACTATTATTAAATAATTTAAAAATCATAAAAACATTTAAAAATTTAAAATAATATTATCATAAATAATAATAATAATAATAATAAATTTAATATCATTATAAATTTAAATAATAATAATAATAATAACAATAATAAGAAAATTATATTTACTATTATTTTGAATTTTTAAATGTTTTTATTATTTTTAAATTTTTTAATAATAGTAAATATAATTTTCTTATTATTGTTATTATTATTATTATTCGTATTATTATTTAAATTTATAATGTTATTAAATTTATTATTATTATTATTTATGATAATATTATTTTGAATTTTTAAATATTTTTATTATTTTTAAATTATTTAATAATAGTAAATATAATTAATAATAACTACAAAAAGTCAAAAAACAACATGACTTTACAAGGTCGCATCCTCAAGTTGCGATGAGCAACTGAGGAGAAAAAGTAGGACAATATAGTATTTTTTTTAAAAGTGAAGCATTTTGAAAAATTGGATAGAAAAGTAGGATATACATATACATTTTCCTATACATGTAGACTTTTATATTTTAATTTAAAAAATTAGTTTACATATTTGATTTAGAAAATTATTTTAAAGAATAAAATTATAGAAAAATATTTATTTGGAGACTTGTTTCTAAAAATAAATTTAAATATGAGAAAAATAGAAAATTTATTTGATAATTTAATTTTTTTTAAATAGTTTTTGACAAAAGAATTAAAAAACACTAAAAAAATAAGAAGTAAAACGTCATTTATCTATTTTATGTTTTTAGTTTTCAAAAGTATGATATTAAAAATAATTTTATAAAATAATTTTTAAAAATAAGTAATTGAAACCAAATTTTTAAAAACTAAAATACACGTATTATATCATTTACGAAAGTCACTTTATAATTAATTTTGATAAAAATCAGATATATTTACTAATATATAGATTGTGATCAACACCGTAAAAACTCTTTATTTTTTTAATATATATAAGTAAAAAATATTTAATTATTATATATAATCTTAATTAAAATGTAATTAAATAGTATAAACAATTTTATACAGACAATCTATATAAATTAAATTGATAAATTGAATATAAGAAATTTGATTAATATTATTAAGAAAATAGGTTGTTTTCTTTACAAGTTAAAAGGTCTTATTGGTTTTTACTGCTTAGTCTCGAGTAATGGATTCAAGAATTTAAAATTAATGTAATCGTACATGCTAACTAATTATATTTTGTTTTAAAATTTTGTTTGATAGTCCATGTTACATTACTCTTCTTCTTGTCAGATTTTTAGCCGTGGACAGCCACATTTTTCATCTGTTCCACATATGTTAACTTTGTGTAATATGTCAAATAGAGAGTTTAACATTTAATTTGTATTGCTCATAAAATTCATATCTATTTTTTTTTTTTAAAGAGTCTCTTAAAAAACAGCAATCTAATTTTGTAAATTAAATACAATTAGTTTAATATTATATTTTGTTATAGTTTTATATAACGAATGTATGAACTGAAAGTTTATATTTATGTTTATGATAAAATTAGTTTAAATATTTTATATCTAAATTTATTAAAAACTTCTTTATATTTTATTTGAAAATAATAAATACTTTTAAAAATAAACATATTAATTTTATCAAACAATTATGATAGATTAGATGCCGGATCTTCTTATGACATAAAGTGTCTATGCTCACTCCAAACTTCTCAACAATTATTAAAATTATTATTCTTTTTATTTTTATAAATTTGTTAAACAAAAATTTACGTAAGAGATTTATATATATA
>JBBPBS010000170.1:7538661-7553945 GCA_037974835.1 Cicer judaicum
CTATAGTTTTAACAAAAATAATTTAGTTTAGTCCCTTATCAATATTTTATTCAACACAAAGATCACATAATTTTTTATAGGAGATTTTGTCAATATTAATGACATGAATAATAAATTTAATCCTAAAAATATTAAATGTTAGAAAAAACATAATCTTATAAATTCCTTGTGTTTATTTTTAGATAAATTACTTATGATTATAAAAGTAAACAAAAAATATCTGACATTATATAAATCATTTGACTTAACTTCACATTGAAATAATGAATCGTATTATAAATTGAAAATAGATAAGTGTTCAATAAATTATTACCCTTAAAAAAATATACAGGTATGTTAAAAAAATAATTTATATAAATCGTTTGTATAAATAATTATTATATTATTAATCAATTATAATTACAACTGTTAAATTATTAATAATATTTAATTTTTATTAAAATTAATTATAAAGTTATTTATATACTTGATCATAATTTATCAATTGTATAAAACTTTTTACTATATAAAAATGAAATTAAAAGAATAATAATAAAGTCCAATACATAAATTGCACCTCTCTTCTAGAGATCTATGTGACTAGACCAAACAAATTGGATTTTATTTTAAGAAAATAAATAATTGAAATTTAAAAACATTCTAAATAAATAAAAATTATTGTTCTTAAGTTAATAAATCTTAATATTATTACATTAAATTGAAATTCTTACTTTGAATTCCAACACAATTGAAACCTGTATTTACTGTTTCGTCCACAAGAGCAAAAGCCAAATCATAGTATCAGACACCACATTGGGCTTTCCATCAAATTGGACTAATTGGACAATTTTTAGTTTTTAGTGTTACGTGACTATGTCTTCTTGAAAGTTTTACCCTCTACCCCCAAATTATCCATGTACCCCACAAACTAAAGGAAAAAATATAAATATTTTGATATAAATATTAAAAAATTTAAATTTTCAACATTCTACCATTTGAGTTTGTCTATATAGAAGTGAGTAAAAAATTTCATTTTTTTTTTAAATTTTTTTTTAAATTTTCCGATACACAAGTTACACTCCAGAAAATTTTAAAAAAGTTTTTTGATATAAAATATTATTTTTGAAAATATTTTTTGAAGATTTTTTGAAAGTATCAGAAAATTTATTTGAACCTTTCCGGAATATATACAAATTTTTAAAAGTTATCGGAAAACTTCAACCACAAATTTTTCGGAAGTTCTTTTTAATTTTAATTTTTTAAATTTTTTATTATTTTATTATTAATTTAATTTTTTTTTAACTCTTTTTTTTATTTAAAAGAAGTATAACGAAAACCTTTTTTTACTAGTTTTCCGGTACATGAGTTTGTTGATACACAACTTTTTAACTTTTGTGCACAGAAAATTTTTAAAAAGATTTTTGATAGACAACTTTTTAACTTTGTTTATTGAAAAAATTTTAAAAAAATTCGATACTTTTTTAACCTTCTCTACCGAAAATCTTATAAAAAGTTTTCTAGTAATGTTTAGAAATCTTTTTATGTATTGGAAAATTTGAATTATTTAGTAGTTGATGAAATAGTAAAAAAAAAATTAAAAATATATTAGACATTTTTTAAAATTTGTGGGATAGACTCGGATGATAAAAAGTAATTGACTTCTTTGTCACAACACAAGCCTCTTTAGCCTTCTTGGTCCTTGATCATGACATTGAGCCTCCAGTCGAGCTTCCTTGATCTCTATTAGATCGAGAACAATTAAAAGATCAAGGACATAATTACATAAATGGAACACTAGGAAAATCTACAACTTATCTATGTACGACTTGTTAGAATTAATTTACTAATTCATAAAATAAATATAATTATCTTTTAGTGTAAAAATTAAATAAGTATATTTACATGTATATGAATATAAAATACAAATATAAATCTTGACAATTTTAAGATTTATAATATGTTTGATCTATCAAATATCAAGTCTTAAAATTACTTAGGTAATTTATCGCTTCAATAATATATAGTTTTAAGTATCCTAAAACATAGATGGATGATGAATATTTATTGATTTATAGTTCTTTCCCAACCAAAATTTCTTATGTTTTAAGCACTCTTTACATAAAGAGGAGAGGCAATTAGGGATGGCAACGGGGCGGGGCGGGGACGGTTTTAAGCATTGCCAACCCCGCACCAGCACCCGCACCCGCATCCGTCGGGGGTGATTTTTTAACATTCACCCCCGCACCCAACGGGGACGGGTTTCTCCGTCCCGCACCCGTTGGGGGTGATGTGTTCATCAACAATGAATTTTTTAATTCATAGCATACAAAATCAATAATTTGACTAAATAATAACTTCTAAAATTACAATAATGAAAATAATAAAATCACAATATCTTCAAATTTGTTTAGGTTTGCTACAAGTCATAATATTTTGATCAACAAAAGTTCAATTCGAACAAAAGTTCTAAATATTCAAAGTTCAAACGAACTAATCAATCAAAACAGTAAAAAGTTCCAAATCATCAAAACAAAAAAGTTCTAAATAAGTATTTTCTAATGATCATTTTCATCTTCATCTTCAAGACGGGAATTGGAAAGTGAAGTAACACCACTGCTCAACAATTCACCTATATTAAAAAATAAAAGTTAAATATTAACATTTAATATGACAAAGTTAAATCAAACAATGTAGAGAATAAAATACCTTCATCATCAGACTCTATTTCATTGAATAAAATAGCATTTTCATTATCCACTTTAGAATTTGAATCACCTATCATACTATTATAATATTAATATGCAACATCCGTCGTATCGAAAACCATAGTTTTTAAATAGTATGATGATCAATTGAATTCTCATTATTTTCAAATAAGTCATATGATATTCACCCATAATTTTTTGACGCATATCAAAATAGTAATTTAATTAATTATTTAATCAAAAATATATTTAACCTTATTTTTAATATAATCACGATTCTATTAAGGCACTTGTTAACAAATTGCTAATATAATTATAATAGAAAACATATGTCAACATAATATTATTAAAATATAATATTAATATAATATAAATATTTCAATAAAATCACTTTAGATACTTGAAAATTGTTCAAAATTTCAATGAAAATAGATATTGCCTGGTAGAAATAGAAGTTCATGATTCTCCTCATTCTCGGAATTAAAAAAAGGACTAGATTAATATTCATCAAATAAAAATAAAAATAAATAAATAAATAAATAAGTACTCTGAAAAACTAAACTCTTCACATCAATACTAGGAAGTTATCATTTCAATTGTAAAGAAGAGAAGGGTCATTAACTTTGACTTTTAAATAGTGTCACAAATCATCATTAGAATTGAAGTGATTTTTGAGAACTGTTCTACGGTAAATCATATATTGTACTCATTCATATAAACACTCACTTATATTAAATTTTGCATAATATCTTAAATTATATACTTGATATCACTTTTAATAATGTATTTGTTGATATAATTTTTTTCAACATATTTAAAAGTCTCGTAGTAATTAAGTTTAAGTAAAATATCATACATAATACTTAAGAAATTTATAGATGATAGATAATAATATATAAGACTCAATAGATTACAGCATAACTTGATCAAACATATTCCAACTCCTACTCACTGTGTGCGTATTACAATGGTTATTATATTAATAATGAATTGTCTCAAAATAACTATCAATTTTAATTTTTAATGTTAAATTAATTTTTTTTTGTAATTGCACCATTTAATTAATATTTTATAAATTATTCTCAAAATATTATATTCTACTTTATCTTTACGATAGAGAATAACACTCAAATTGTTAATAAGAATATTTCAATAAAATTATTATTATATTTTTCAGCTCTATTCATTTTATTAATGCTTAAATATAATTTTAATTATTTATTTTTTATTAAATATTCGTTTTAGTTATTCATCTTTTTTTTTCATTTTTATTTTTTATTTTTTATAAATAACGCATGTTAGCCTTCTGTATTATACTTCTTTCAAATAACTATATGATTATTGTTGTAAATTGTTGAAGTCTAATTTTAGATCAATTGTAAAGTTACGTCATTAATTTCAAAGAACATGAATGAATGTCATTTATTTTAAAGGGTTTAATAAATTTTAAAGTATGCAAGAAGAGTTTTTTTCAAGTAAAAACCTATTATTGGATAAAATAGATGTTTTTTTAAAGAATATCACCATAGATTAATATTAACAATTGTTGAAAGAGATTTAAATGACTAAATATTATTATAACTTTTGTTGTAATAGTAACAAAGATTAAAATATATCACTTATAAAAGATAAAAGATAAAAATTAATAAATAAAATATAAAATGATTAAGATGAATATTAAGTAAAATATAAATAACCAAAATTATATATAAATATTTTATTAATTAATATATATGAAATGAGGATAAATACACTTGTGAATTTGAGGACGCATATATTAAAAAAGATGTTAAAAAAGTGATTGGATATCAAAATTGAGTCTAATGAAAATTTCGAATTTCAAACCCAAAAAATATTTACATGAAAAACCCAAATAAAAAATTGAAGCGATGGGAGATGCATAACCAAGACGTGACATTCATCAAGAATGACACGCTTAATAAAATGTAACCAAAATTATTGTAAAAAAAAAATAAAATGTTACCAAAATCAATAACCATAAAGAGCGATTCTAATTTCCCCTATGGTACTAAAAGCAATATTTGGATATCGACCGTCAGATTGAGCCTTGAAGGCAATGTTTGTATTTAACTTTTGCAGCATATATATACAAACAAATCTAAAGATTCTGATAGATGAGATGAGAGGTTCTTCTTCTGTCACCAAATTTATTTGCCATTTTTTCTCCAAAACCATACCTAAAAGAGCTGTAACACAATTGGATATAGAGCATCTACTTTATGACAAATGCATTAATACCACTGAAAATAATAAAAGAAAACATTAAATACATAAATTAAAGAAGTAAATTTAATGGTCCCGAATCTTTTTAACTCCACTACTTTCTTTGCCTTACCAATGTATTCTTCTCGGCACCAATATTTGGTGGAACAAAACCTCACTTTAATTTCAATTTATTTGGTGTATGTTTAACTTACCGAAAGTTCTGTAAAACCAAATATGAATTTATAGTTATATAGGGCAACAAAACTAATAGGAGATTACGATTTTTTTTCTTCCTTATTTTAATTATAATAATAAATTTGAATTAAGGGAAGTATATCTATTTATAAGATTATAGAAAACTATTTTTGTGAAGATTTATAAAAAAAATTAGGTATAGTCTATCAATTTTAGAATTCCAAATTTGAATCCAACTAGAGTAGATTGGATTACAAAATTCTTTTCTAATTAAAATTTAAAGGAAGTCATTTAGATAAGGAGTTATAATTTTAAGCACGAATTATATTTCTCATCAAACCCGCTATCAACATGTGCAACTGGAACATTGGTATATGGCCTCTAATTAGGGAGTATTTCAATTTTTTTTGTATAATATACTCTAACATTTAAAAAATTACATTTATTTCTTAATTTTGTAAGTTGAACATTCTAAAATTTTATATTTATACCTTATATCTATAATAAATACTCAGTTTTCTATATGAATATGTGATAACGGTTACAACCTACTTGCACCACCCTCCATCACCAAATATTAAAGTTTTTTAATTTTAGAGACTCAAATTTTTATATTCGAATAGAGCCTCTAAAAATATTGAGACAACTCTAATTCTCATAATCGTCATAAGACTGCAAACAATCAATAAATTTGATCATTGAGTTGAACTAAAATTTTGATTTAGATGGCACGATCCCTATTGAATATTGGATCTATTTTTTGTGATGGACCAACAGTAAAATTTAACCCCAAATTAAAAATGTTAGGCACAAATAAAATTTAAAGAGAAATAATTTAATTAAGTTGAAACATATCTGAAATGTTGCATGCAAGTCAAATTCGTCTCATTCATCTAATCAAGATTTGACATATTAGATTTAAAGGTAAAGTTTTTTTTTTTTTTTAAATTGACAATCTCAAAATCAATTATTTTTTTATCGGACGATTAAAGTAGTGTGACTACATGCAATTACATAGTTATATGGCGTTGGGTGGTTTAAAAAAATCTAAGCACCTATATTCTTCTTCTTCCATTTGACAGAGGTGGTTTAGATTGAGATATTTTTTAGTTTAGAATCACCTTTTTAAATTGTTTTTGATTTAGTTTCACTTATGTGTTTTGTATGTGGTTAAGTCATTTGAGTGTGAGGTTAGTTCGTCATTTTGATGCACAATTTTTTTTTATTTTCAATTTTGTTATAATGTTCGTTTAATTTATATTGACATATTAGATTTAATCAATTACAAATTTAATCAATAATTTTGATTTTGTCAACTTGGTATATCAAGTATGATCGAGTGAAGAAGTTTCACATTGGATGAAAAAGTGAATGTTAAACACTATATAAGTGAGATGATCCATATACACAATGACTTAAGATTTTGGATGAAGATATAATGTTCAATTCACATATGTAATTTGCTTTTAACCTAACGTGACAAGATGTATCCGGGACACATTCATCATTTTTCATTTTAGTAAATTTAAATTTATTCTGATCGATGTAATTTATTATTTTGAATGAAAGAATATTTTTTTTGGATGTCATCTATAGTATTAATTTGGATATAATTTGAAATAAAATAAATGAGATGTTATATTAAAAATATAAAACACATAACTTATTTTAGGAGATTTTTTAAACAATGTAATACTTGTAGTAATATATATCTTTGTTTTTATTTCACGTTTTTTTATTTAAATAAATGGTTTTTATATAAATTTAAATTATTTTCTCATTTTTTCGTGAGTTCATTGTCAACATAGAATGTTTTATATTTTTTGTGTTGTTGTTTGTGGTTTAGACCGACAAATTTGTTCATTTTATTGTAAGTTCAGTCAATAATTTAGTCGTCGGTACTACATATCCAAATATATGAATATTTAAGTTACTTTGATTTTGTCAAAATATTTGTAAGTAATTTTCAATATATGAATAATTTAGATAGTTTGAATTTGTATTGTTTTAGATGTACTCTATAAATTTGATTAAATATTTTTTTTAATAAAGAAAAAGAATTTGATGTTATATATTAGCTCTTATTATTTTTAAGAAAATGGTTCACCTCACAAACTTAGCTCCGTGTGTTGGATAATAATAATAATAATAATAATAATAATAATAATAATAATAATAATAATAATAATAATAATATATCAATAAAGAAAAATAACTAATACTTCATTAAAAATGTAAAATAAAAAATAATATGAAAGAAACAAATATTTCAAATAATTAGACAACATATGATGATTTTGAAATTAACCAAGAGAGTTCAATCTTGCATTAATAATGCTTCTTAGGAAAATAAATTACAATTTACTTTTTTCGCTTTTGGTTACACAGAAACGCTTTGCACGTCAAAAACAATCTAAAAAAAGGGAAGAAGTTTCAATCTAAATCACACAAATTAACATGTAAATGACATGATATATATTAAATAAATATATCCTTATTCTTGTTACTTTGTGATTCAACACACAGCCTTAACCACGTGCAAAGATTAAAAGACTCAGTTTTGATGCTTCTCAATCAGCTTTTCAAGCTCTTCTTTTTTTGCTCCTACCACCTTGTCAACAACTTTTCCATTCTTCATTAATATGAATGTTGGCATTGCTTGGACCTGATATTCTTGAGTGACATCCTGTTTACAATTGAAATTAAAAAAAAGCACAAATTAATTCCTAATATGAACTAGTCATCTACAAATTTTATATATATCAAATTACACAAATGTAATACTACATCGTTTAATATCGTTTTAACTTATACAAATTTTATACTAGATTATTTAGATAAATAAATTTACAAATTTAAACTAAATTTCAAATCTCTATTGGAAGAGATATTCACATTCATATAAAAAATAGTGAATTGAAATAAAAATGTGTACCATTAATACATCCACATCAATCTTGATGAATTCAACTTTATTAATGTACTTTGCAGCAAAATCTTGGATGATTGAATCCATGTATTTGCAAGGTGCACACCAAGTAGCTGTAAATTCAACTACCATCTTAAGCAACAAAAAAAAAAGACACATGAGAGAATAATAAAGAAAAATAAAAAATGAACATCAAAATAATGAGTATAGCTTAAATTATTAATATCACACCAGCTTGTTAGTTTCTTTAGAAGCATTAAAGTGAGCCTTCCATTTAGCAGTGGAATGAAAGGTAAGAATGTGAGATGATGACTTTGCTGATGATGTATGAGCATACTCAATGTTGGATAAATTGCCACCCATTTTGCTTCTTTCTTTTGAGATTTTGAAACAATTTTTTTATTTTTTTTATTTTAAATTTTGAATAGAAGTTATTCTTGCCTTGTTTGGATGATATCGTTCACTAGTAGAGCCTCATTTATAGGACTAATAAAGTAAAAGGAATCACTCTCTTTTTTTTAAGGTATCAGATTCTTTCTAATTGACATGCTAGTAAGTACTTAATTCTTACAAAATAAAATTAGGCAGAGTTCTTTGATATGATAGTGACCCTTCAAGAGGGGTAAAGGATGGAAAAATTATTAGCAATAGAGATCAGATTCTAGACATTTTTTAGAGAACTCATTCAACTTTGCAACCCATATTATTGAGCTATCACAAAAGAGACTTATATCATCTCAGTCAAATCAAAAGAAATCACTAGCTCATCTCCAAGATTTATCACCATCAAAGTGTTTTGTGCCTCCATCTTTTCACCTTCATATGTTGATTCTAATCATTGCTAAGTCATGTTCAAGATACTTTATTTTTATCAATTCATCCTTCAAATACAAATTCTCTAACCTCAATATTCCATAAACTAAATCATTATATTCTTTTTGAGTATATTGGAATTAATTCACTAATTCATCGCACAAGGCATGTTTTTCATATACTATATTGTAGAAATTTAATAGTCAAAGAAGTATGCTATAAATTTCAAGAACAAACAAAATCTTGATTATTTTAGAATCTATGATATGTTGATTTATCAAAGATATTAGATTTTAAAACTACTTGAATTTATAGCTAATTCTCCCTTTGCGGTAATATTGAATAGTCTCTAAATATTGATCCTAAAACAAAGTGAAATTAATAAATTTGACCAAATAGTTGGACCCATATTTACTAATAGTAGATTACAATTTTGCTTATTAGTCACTAAAAGGCTAAATTGTGTATTAAGCCAATGTGATAGCTTTGATTTTGGTTTCTGATTCTATCTGGTTCTGGTTTTGGTTCCTTGTTGCCTCTAATACTAATTTTGGTTCCTTATTGCCTCTAGTTTTTGGTTTTGGTTTTGGTTTCTGATTGCCTTTGGTTATGGTTTTCTCTAGTTCTGGTTCTAGTTCTGGTTCTAGTTCTTGATTCTCTCTTGTTCTAGTTCCATTTCGTTTTGATTCCTTGATGCCTTTGGTTCCCTCTGGTTTTGATTACGGTTTCTAACTCTAGTTCTGGTTCCTTCTAGTTCTAATTCCTGATTGCCTCTGATTCTGGTTGTCTCTGGTTCTAGTTCCCTCTAGTTATGGTTCTTGTTCTAATCCCCTCTAGTTTTGGTTCCCTCTGCCTCTATTTCTAGTTCTCTCTAGTTCTAGTTACCTCTGGTTCTGGTTCTAGCTCAGGTACAACTTATGTCTAGTTCTGCCTCTGGTACTCGTTCTCTCTGGTTCTGCCTTTGGTTCTAGTTTCCTCTAGTTCTGGCCTCTTTCCAGCCTCGTTTTCTTCCTAAACCAGCTGTAACTTTTTCCTTGTATGCATGACATCTTTTCAGACATCTTTTTAACCTCTTTTGCTTTTATGTTCTTTTTTTTCTCTCTAAAACGACTACAATTTTTACTATGTATACAAACAATTAAAAAGCGCATCATCTCTTTTCTAGATCTGTCTTAGTAAATTCATTTTCTGCAAAACAAGCAATAATTCATAACTCAATTTTATCTCATGGATACAAAGATTCATCTTTTTAATCTATAAATTGAGAGAGAAAAATCAAACTAAAGAGAGCTTTTTTTATTTTTTTATTTTGGAGACTAGGAAGAGTTTTTGTTAGTAAGTAATAGGTAACATGAAATAAATTATAGAATAATACACTAATTCAAAACAAATTAAAACAGGGTAATAAATAGTCAACGTGTGTGTGGTAATTGTTTCTATACTCATCTTAAACCTTTTTTTTGTGGTAATTGTTTCTATACTCATCTTAAACCCTTTTTTCTTCCTTTTTAGACCAACCACATTTTTTTCAAATCCTTTTATTATCACACAAACACATTTCTTTAAAAACAATCTAACATATATGCATTTTCTAATAAAGAATTACGTAGTTTTGATTTCTCCATTACATCGGGAGATACATAGGAGCAATATCACACTCTTGTCAAATATAATAATAAAAAAATTCTTTTTTTTTCTTATATATTTTAAATACACTTTTCTCTCTAGATTTTTTTATAAAAAAATATTATATTTACATTTTAAAAAGAAAAAATAAATTTATATAAGTTAAGATTAATTTTGCACAATTAATTATAAATAACTATATTTTAACATATGTTGTAGATTACTAATATCTTTCCTACACATAATCGACTTTCAAGTCCAAAATTTGATTGCAGCTGTGTCTTCCCTACACATTTGTGCTTATTCTTTCATTCTTCCTATATCTTGGTCTCACAAATAAAATTTGTGCAAAGAACCAATTGTTTAATTTCCAATGATTAATGTGACAAAATACTACTTCGAAAGTCTTAAATTGCTGCAAATACTTTTGGAAGAAAAAAAAGTCTATTAAAAATTCGTGCCAACTCCTTTTGAAAATAAAAAAAAGAAAAAGAAAAATCTAGTAGGTTGAAAACATGTAAAAACATCCTAAACAAAAGTTAGGACAGAAAAAAAAATGCATAGATTTATTAATTTTTATCTTAAAATTAAATGCACAAAATTAAATGTCCAATATCGATCACAATCCAAATTACATTAAGTGAAGCATATAGAGTACAAAAATTTATGGTGCAAGAAAATACACATTGGTGTATAGGAACAAGATATAATGTTCCTTTTTCTTGACAGTTTAATCGAGTTGGGATCAGCATTTGTGTTCAAGATGATGAAGGACGATTTGTTTTGGCAAAAACAGAATGGATGTTGCCTATTTGCTCCGTTGACAACAGTTTTCAATCACTATCACGTAAAATTAGTTTTCACTTAACGTATATTTTTTTTTTCTAAAAAAAATCTAAAAATAACGGAACCCTTAGTGACCACTGACCACTAATTAAGAATATTCCATCATGATAATTACTTCAAAAACATGCGAGAAAAGATTATAAACTAGAGGTCTCCATTAAGAGTGTTTTAAGGTTATTAATTAAATGAAAGAAGTTTTTACGATATATTCATAAATTAAAAAGTTTTGATATATTTGTTTTATAAATTAATAATATTTTTATAAATGAAAGAGATATTTGTTGATTATTATACTTTTTTAAAATGATTTCATAAAAAATATATTATTTTATTGTTTATAAGTAGTATATTAATTTTTTTATACTTTATAATAAAATATAAAATATTCACTATTATGAATAATAAGAATTTAAAAAAACAATTTTTTTTTACTAACATTTTTGATAAATAATATTTAGTTAGTATAATTATAAGTGATAGGAAATAATTATTTTTCAAAACAAAATTAATTTAACTATTAATTTAAAGATAAATATATCGATACATATCGATTTCAGTCATGTATTAAATTAATTATTACTCCCTTTATTATAATTTAAAAATATTATGGATAAATTTACTCACCCTAAATTAAATTAGTTATGTATATTGTACTAACTTTTTCTATATAAAAAAACAAAATTTAACATAACTAGTGAAGTACGTCTGGATGATTTTAAAGACAAGATATGTCTTAATTAAATTGTACCTTTTTTTCATTATGTCAAACACCAATGAGCTGTCTCACAATTTGTCAAAAGTATGAGCTGTCTCACAAGTCGAATTGCGGCTAGCAGCTAGAGGGCATCATCTTTATAACAACGGTATGAGTTCATCGCTGAATATATATTCATTGAAAGAAAAGAAAAAACAATATTAAATTAATAATAAAATTTCTACACAATAAAGACCTAGGCTCCCTTTGCCTCACCTTATGTTTTAAGATGCTATTATTCATATCTTTTTGTGATTTATATACCTTTTCAATTAAAATAAAAATAAAAATATTAATTAAAAAATTAATATATTTGATATAAATTTAATTTTATTTAAAAATAGATTTCAGTCTTATTAAGCTTTAGTCTAATCTATCAAACATATAAGATTTTCATTACTATATAGTCTTATGAAGAGTATCACATTCGGACACAATCTATATGATTGATTGGAGTATCAAACAACAATCTATTAATTTTATTGAATATATTGTAATGGTATAATAGTATCGACGACTATCTTTTTTCAAGGATCTCACTATATTAACGTTACTCTTATAAAAAATAAGGTACATATTCATTTTTACACTTTAATCCCTTCAATTCTAATTGATTTATACGTTAAATTGTTTGTAAAATTACTTCATCTAAAATGACTCCACCGTTTATCTAAAACGTTCAAAGTCTCTAACCATCTCTAACGGTTTTTTTCCGATCAAAATCAAATACTTCAATTTTTCTATATATTTAATTCCGATCAAAATCTCTAACGGTTATTTTTATATATATTTAATTGTATAGTAATATAATCATATTCTAATTCAACTCTCAAACTAGTTTTAAAATAAAATACCATAGTTGACATTGTTTTTAGGAGTTCAATCAATTGTGGATTGTTGAAAAAGCACAACATCATTTTTTCTTATAAACAAATATTAATGTAGTAATTAATTTATTATGAGGAAAACAATTTGCAAACAGTAGAAATGCAACTCTAGACGTCTTTCTTAATATTCATTCAACGTGACAATCTATACTTCATCCCAATTTTGGATTGAATGAACTATATATCTATAGTTGTTAACTTGTGTTAGTTTCTTTTTTCCCCTCTTGAAACATAAATCAAAACAAAACATGTACACGTATTCTATGAAGTTGAGGATATAAAATGTAGATCATAATTTTCTCCAGAATATATTTACTTTTCTATGTAAACTATATATTATGTATGGTCGTAAAGAAGCTTTTACTTTCTTATCATTTCTTTAAAAAATATTTTTCCCTTTTGCTTTTGCTTCAACAATTGTGTTGGTTGGTCACTAATAATTGGCTTCTTCGAGAAGATCTTTGGTGATATGAGTAAAATATATCTGCACGTATATATATTCATCAATTAAATTAAATTTCTTTATATATAGTACTTTAGAAACATTTTTTTAAAAGAATATAAATATTTTCTTTGTTTGAAAAAGTCTTCGGTCTTTATGCTCTGCTCCTATTAAAAATTAGATTTAAAGGGTATGCACTAAATGAGATTTATACTGACATATAGTAAAATTTACTTTATTTCACTTCATACACAATTAGTTTAAAAATACTATAATGAGTATGCAATAATATAATAAAATAATAGGCTTTCATTGAATTCAAGTGTAAAAAAGGTGTGCACATACTATACATCTCCTTTAAACCTTGATAACATTTAATTTTCACTTTATTTTCTTATTTTTAGACTTTCAAATAAAAACAATAAAATATGTGATTTTTATTATTTTACATACAAATATTTAAAGAAGAAAAATATCAAACTTGACAAGTCTTGAGAATTTCTCAAAATTGTAACTTATTTGTTTCTTTCAATTTTATTAGTAATAAAGAAATAAATAAGACTAATTTTATCTCATTGGTTTTATATTAATTATCATCACATTTCCTTTGTGAACCAGAGGATTAAAGTCTAAAAAATATATTAGTATATCCATCATTTAAAATAGATATATAGTGTTGTCATGTATCTAGTCCAAGATTAATTAATTTAAAATTATGTACAAATATGTATGGTCAATTTAAAACAAATTTAGAAAAAAGGGAAAGAAAATATAATTACAAAGTCAACAAAAAAATTAAATTTTTTTAAATGGATTAAAATTTAAAATAACAAAAACATAAAACTACACTAAAAGGAAGAAAATGTAAATGATTTACCAAATTAATAAATAAAATAAACATATAATGAATTAAAAAAAAATTGAAGTTCATAATGATATTTGTTATGAAATGAAGAAAAATAGGATCAAGATATTATAAAATATTGAAATATAAAATAAATATAAATCATATAAAAATGGATAGATATATAAAAATAATACTAATATTCTTTGTATCACACTTCACATGTAACTCACATGGACGACTATAACCAAAATATTCGTCATATTCAAACATTATAGTATGAAACATTCACTTGTGTTGAAAATAAAGTTCAATATATAATATTATATGATTTTTTTTTTCATTTTTAATTGATAATCACTCTAATTTGTTCAAACAATTAGATGTCTAGACTTATTTCTAAAATATTCTTAAAAATATTTTCTTATTTTTACTACTCCAAGAATATGGCTGATTAACATAAAAATGGATATTTTTTCTTTCCGATTGTTTCAATTTATACTAAAATAAATCAGTCTAAAATTCTACTTCTTCAAGAATTATATTACAAATTTTAAAAAAAAATGAAGATCGAGGTAAATTATAGTGTGCACAATCATATAGAGAAACTTGAATTTTAAATTCTTCCACAATTTATAAAAACTACACAAAATATAATAAAAATATAATTAATCATGAATCGCAAAGAATAAGAATATTAGGCTATTTCTCTATAGAGTGCACATGTGTTTTTGGTTAAAAAGAATTTAATAATTTTCAATGAAGTTATGTGTAGATTACCACCAACTTAATAAGGTGACATGAAGAATAAATATCATTTACTTAGGATAGATAACTTTATGAATCAATTGAGAGGAGATTGTGTGTATAGTACTTAAAAGATAGATGTGAGATCATGTTATCATCAAATTTGTGTTTGATAACTAATATGTTACTGAGTTTTTATATTTTTAAGATATCGATAATTTTTAAATTACGTAAGATTTTGTATTTTTATTGAAATTCTAACCGTCTTTTTTTTTTTTTTTTTTTTTTTTT
>JBBPBS010000170.1:7565941-7603598 GCA_037974835.1 Cicer judaicum
ATTTTTTTTCAGAATTTCTTTAAAAAAATAAAAATTACTATCAACTAAATTTGTTTCTTTAATTTTCAGAAATTGGTAGAATAATTCTACATAATTGCAAAAAAAAAATTAATTTATGTTTGTAAATAACTTTTTTATATAAAAGATAATATACAGATACCACCAATATTTACATAAAAATTTAAATATCTGTTAAACACTTTCAGAATGTGTAACATAATAATAAAAGTTGAAATCTTGAAAGAGTTTCATAAAAAAAAATTAAGTCATAGATATAAATACAATATGAATATTATTTTTATCCAATCAGTTAAAGGAGCAAAATACCATCCATAGATTTGATACATCAATTTCATTAATCAATAACACGTGCCATAAATAAATCACAATAACAGTTCTATAATAAGGATCTAGTTTCCACATGGTTTTTTAGTTTGAATGTTGGATATTTGGGGGTTTGATCCTTTACCTTATGTTTTTGGGTTTCACTTTGGTATCCTATAACTTTTTGAGTAAATTTTTTCTTCCATAAAATATATAATAAATATTACTATAACTTTATATATATTTATAAGATTTTGAATTTGACCACAAAATAAAATATCAAACTTAAAAACAATATCAACATAAAATACGATTTAAAAAAATAAAAATTATTAATAATAATTTTATGCGAACTTGTCACTTTAGTGTTTTTTTTAAGATACATCAATAATTTTTCAAGAAAATAATTGGAAGAAAATAAAATCATCTCTTTTTTCAAAGATATATACTAAAAAAAATGAATTATTACAAATAAATAAGATCATTGATTATGTGGGATTGATCCTTTCCTAATTTACATTCAACAGTTTGAGCTTTATTTGTATAATGGTTTGGGTTTATTTTAAAGAGGAATACTTTTTTTGGATATTTCTTTTCTCACTCTTAGCTAATATTTTTAAATATATAAAAATATATGTTGAGATCGATCAATTTAAGAATATAAAATGATTAATTAATCTGAATAAAAAATTTGAATGCTTTTGAAAAAAATTTGAAATTGTAAAAATGTATATATATATATTTTTTGTCAACACTTGGATAATTCAAACGAGTGGACTGGGCAAGATTTGCTATATGGGCCCCAAATGTGGGATATCCCAAACAAGAAGGCAGAGATTTGCATGTGGGCTTCTTTTAGTGAGATAAAAAGGTGGTTAGTAAAATTAGAGGGGTTTTGAGGGTGTTCATAAGGTGCAGTCGCACAAGACTTCAAAAATTTAGGGGTACTAAATTTTTTGTTGCTTAGTATATATATACTTAAAAGACTCATTTTTTTATGCTAAGGTATTTTCTGAAAAATGTCATAGGCGATACACAAATTTGTTACTTAGTGGAAAATCTTTGTGAATCAATATTTTGAAAATATTAAATTGTATGTTAGGATTTTTTTTTTTAATATGATACGATGTAGGTCAAACAATTTCCTTACTTAATATAAGATTCAAACAATATATAATATATATGAAAATTGTTGAACTTTTAGTTTTTATTGAAGAATTTAAGTAATTTTCTATGAAATGTGAAATTATGTTGCAAAAATCTTGAAACTTATTTAAAATATGACAATTCTTATGATCTTGATAGTGAAATTATAATTTAACAATTGAATCAAAAGTAAGTTTTATGATATTTAATTCTCTTAAAATATTTCATTATTTTCCCAATATTTGCATATTATATAGAATAATATTAACTATATCTATTAATATTACATCTGTTGAGAGGATTTTTTCGAAATTAAAATTGTTAAAATTTTATTTTCGATAAACAATTAATGTTGTAAAATAAGTTAAATAGTCCTGTGTTGATTTCAATTTGAAAATGTATTTGTATAGAATTTCGGTTCTAAATAAATTATTAATGATTTTACAATAAAAAATTGCAAGGTGAATGATATTTGAAGAGTAATATGTGGATAAATATTGTTGTTAATGTTGGATGTTACAATTATATGTTTCGGGTGGATAAATATATAATTTTTTTTTGTATAATTCAAATATGTTTTTAGTTTATTATAAACTTTTTCAATACTAATGTAATTTTAGCCTTTAAGCTGAAGACCATATACATTTGATAAGAAATTAGTGCACCAAAATTATTCACTTGCACAAAGCACCCAAAATCTTAGGGACGGTAAAAAACTATAATTCAAATGAATAATAATGATGAGAGTCAATAAATAATAAAAAGAAGAATAAAACTAAAAGAAAAAATTGATATATCATAATAAGAATTAAAGAAGATATAACTGTCGTTAAAGAGACAACAACTGAAAAAATGATGTTAGCCTCAAAGATTTGAGTGATATTGTTGAATAAATGATTTTCTTCTAAAGTCTCACTAAATTGACTTTACAAAACAATTCCTTAAAATATCTATATTTTTTAATATAAAAAATGACATTTTATAAGTTGTGAAAAATCTCAATTGAATACCATCACATTTTGTTGCATTCTAAATATATATATTTTTTTCTTTTACCAAACTTTAAAAACAATCTTGAAATTCCCAAATCAACATCATAAGATGTTGGAACATAGAGAATTTTTGTGCGTGAATTTAACATTTTGTTGTAGTCTTACATTGGAAAACTCTTATTATATATTGAGTAGTTTTCAATTCTATAAATACTAAAGTCCTACATTAGATATTTGACATATGTGGGTTTACTTCCATCACTATATAAAGAGTGTCAAACTATTGTGAAAAGTACACCAAAGTTGGACGCAATTTCCAACTTTCTCTCTTCTCCCTCTTTTGCTTGATGCACTTATGAGCCATTATTCCATGTCTTTATCCCTTTTTGATATAAGAGTGGTTCTAACACCACTGTCCTTTTAGAGTGGTTTTTTGCGTCGTAGTTTCTTTGATTTTGGTATGCTTCTAATACCATTGTCCTTTTAGAGTGATTTTTGTGTCGTAGTCCTTTTGATTTATGAGTGGTCGAAGAACCATATTACGAGTGGCTTTAACCGCAATATTGAGAGTGATTTTAATCATCATATTGATGGTGTAATTCTAGAATGGTTTTCTATGGTGCAGTAAAACTCTAATATAATTTGTTTGGTCTGCTTTATCATCAGGACTTTGTGATTAATAGTCTGTCTTGCCAAATTTGGGAAGTGTCGCTTAAAGAGAGCGATCTAGTCTTCGAACCAACTCAATAATATATTTGGTGACTTGAAATTTATTTTGAAATAGTTTTTTGAAACTCAAAAAACAACAATTGTGAGCCGTTTCTTTCTGCCATGTCAACTGAAGAGATTACTGGATCTGATTGTTGCTTCTGATTTCAAAAACCGTTTCGGTTTGAGGGATGTCACTTTAAATGATGGCAAGAAAAGATACTATTTTTCTTAACTAAGAATATGAATGAGAATATGTCAGACCGACCAACAAGGACCTACAACCTAGCTTACATGAGGCCCAACCCCAAACCATATTTTTTTTCTTAAATAGATAAGGGCAAAGCTTCTGAAAAAAAGCCTATTTGGTTAAAAAAGTTAGGCTACATGTCACATAATAAGTCTTTTAGAACATTCTAGTTATCAACATCCTGAGAGATGATATTCTAGTGGTCACATAAACAATTGAACAAACAGAAAATGATAAGAATGTTGCATAATTAACCCAATCAGAGGATAATTATTACTTCTATAAGAATTATATTCTTAATAGTAGAATTGTTGATGATTATGCTCTGGGCCGCTACCTCAAGCATCAGATGACCGATGACAAATTTGTGGAGGCTCAATCCCATGAAATTTAGAAGATAGCTCATGAGATTACCTCTTAAGGTATGACTTTAGATGAACAATTTTAAATTGATGTAAGAAAAAATATTATTGTTGCCATGTCAACTGAAGAGATTACTGGATCTGATTGTTGCTTCTGATTTCAAAAACCGTTTCGATTTGAGGGATGTCACTTTAAATGATGGCAAGAAAAGATACTATTTTTCTTAACTAAGAATATGAATGAGAATATGTCAGACCGACCAACAAGGACCTACAACCTAGCTTACATAAGGCCCAACCCCAAACCATATTTTTTTTCTTAAATAGATAAGGACAAAGCTTCTGAAAAAAAGCCTATTTGGTTAAAAAAGTTAGGCTACATGTCACATAATAAGTCTTTTAGAACATTCTAGTTATCAACATCCTGAGAGATGATATTCTAGTGGTCACATAAACAATTGAACAAACAGAAAATGATAAGAATGTTGCATAATTAACCCAATCAGAGGATAATTATTACTTCTATAAGAATTATATTCTTAATAGTAGAATTGTTGATGATTATGCTCTGGGCTGCTACCTCAAGCATCAGATGACCGATGACAAATTTGTGGAGGCTCAATCCCATGAAATTTAGAAGATAGCTCATGAGATTACCTCTAAAGGTATGACTTTAGATGAACAATTTTAAATTGATGTAAGAAAAAATATTATTTAAGATTTTCTTCCAAATAAGACATGGCTTACTTACTATATACGGGAAAACTTGTACACAATTTATAAATATGATATTTTGGTTGATAAATGGTACATTGATGACATGTTAAAATTAAATGTCGATGTTAAGAAAATGTCTCATTTTGTTTACATGTTGTGTTACTTTTATATTTGGCATGCTAGACTTTGTGATGTGAACAAATGTCTGATTTTTGTAGTCAAGCTAAAATAACAAAGAGTTCACATAAATCAGCAGTTAGAGAATCTGAGCCTTTAGATTTAATGCACTTTGATATTTGTGAACTTGATGAGACAAGTTCTTATATATTGAATAGTTTTCAACACTATAGATACTAAAGTCTCACATTAGATATGTAACATATGTGACTTTGCTTCCATCACTATATAAAGAGTGTCAAACTATTGTGAAAAGTACACGAAAGTTGGATCCAATTCCCAACTTTATCTCTTCTTCCTTTTCTAACTTCTCCCATTTAGTTTTGTTCCTTTGCTTTAAGAGTGGTTCTAATACTAGTGTTCTTTTAGAGTGGTTTTTGTGTCGTATTCCCTTTGATTTTTGAGTGGTTCTAATGCTATTGTCCTTTTAGAGCAATTTTTGTGCCAAAGTATCATATTACAAGTGACTTTAATCGTTATATTGAGAGTGACTTTAACTATCATATTGAGAGTCATATTGAGATTAATTTAATCGCCATATTGATGGTGTAATTTTAGAATGAGTTTCTATAGTGCAATAGAACTCTGATTTTGTCTGGAGTGTTTTATCTTAAGGGTTTCGTGGTTGATAGTATGTGGTTCACAATTTGAGCAGTGCCGTGAAACGTCTTAAAGAAAACGATTTAGTTCACTACTCAACCTAATAATATATTTAGTAATTGAAAATTTGTTTTGAAACTGTTTTTTGAAAAAAAAAACAACAACATAATAATAATAATAATAATAATAATAATAATATTTATTTTCTTTCAAAACCTTGCATGAACACTCCAAGTTTGTTTTATCAACCAAACTTAAAAATTCTAAAGCAATATACCTCCTGAGGATTGTGTTGTAACTAACTAATTTGTTATCCAATAAAAAAAACATTTAAATGAAGGGATTTGACATAGATCTCACGTTGAAAACAAGTCGAGATAATAAGTATGTGATTATCTTATTTATTTTTAGCATTAATATTTAATAATATTTATTGTCATCTCACTGAATTTAAAGATAAGTTTTCTTAAATAAAAAATTGACATATTGGAAAACAAATATATTTTTTTTCTTCCAAATAGGCCACCAAGTCAAATATAAGAACAACTAAAGCGAAAAGGGGTGTTATCTATCCACACCCCACTAATAACCAATATTATTGCATAAAAGGCAATTTTGCTAAGGTATGAGTTAACATATTCCAATTTCGCTTAGTACGATTAAGGAAGATAGACTCCAACAATTTTGACTTACACCAATACTCTTTTAAGAAAGTTATTTTCCAAAGTCGAGTTCATGTAGAACCATAATTGTATAAATGGTTAAATACTATTCTTCTTCCGTAAGTAAAACAATATTATACTTCTCATAACCCCAACTAATTAAAATTGTATTAATTCTTTATATTTTGGAGTTTTCTCAAGGTACGATGTTAAAATTATCTTTAAAAATAGTTATAAAATAATTATTAATATCATTTTAATTCGTAATAATTTCTTTTTTTTTCAATAAAAAAACTATATTTTGTCAAAAATGTGTGTATGACATAAAAAATGATTCAACTACTAAATCATGGACACAACTTTGCTTTTGAGTAAAAAATTCAAAACAAAACAAAACATTTCTTTAAAATATATAGATGGTCAAAATGCACATTATACAAGGTAATTATTAAATAAAAAGCCTTTTTTTTTTCTTCTAAAAAACAAAAGAACAACTTTTCGTGAAAAAAGTTTAAATTTTAATTAGGATATCCACCAAGAACAAAATAATAGCTTTAAATAATTTGATTAAGATTTCAAAAATAAAATTAATATATCAATCCTCGTAACTCTCATGTAGGATTTATGATAGATAATCATATTTACCTTAATTTAAACATGTTTGTATTCATTAGAAAACATTACATATAATAGAGATATATTTGTACATCCTTGTTATTTCTTACACACAACAACATTAAGGTAACATAAGAAGAGGATAGTAGAAAATGACAAAATAAATAAATAAATAAATAAAAGAACATAAAATGATTTAATTTTTTAGGAACTAGTGAATCTATATTAAAAATTTAAAAGTTTGACATGAAAAAAATAATAATAATTAAAATTATGAGAAATATAACAATATGATCATAAATCAAATTAGTTCAAATACAATTTAAAAGTCGAGCCATCACTATGATACAATGTCATTAATACTATATATGTTATAAACTTAACAAAAATAATAATAAATAATAGAGATAAAAGAAATCCATAAAATTTATTTTCTCTTAGTGGCTTAGACCACAAAGTTTTAACATTCCACTAATCGTCACCTGTCACAACTCACGATCTAAGTAATTCTTAGATGTATATGAATTGATGGACCAGGCCCCAGCACCACAAGTATATTTATTTGTGATTCATATATATCTTAAGGACCTCTTGCACAAGTTTGTGTCACTCACAAATCACAAAAGGATGAAGCTAGTCAATTTCAACCATCTTTCTTAATGGATGTACATCAATTGCAATTATTGGAGTTTTGCGACATATGACAACAGACAAGATTGATATATATGTATGTTGTGGGCACCTTTCCCACCACCTCTCCCTTGTTTAGACGCTGAGGTAACCAAATACACACCAACAACTATCACATACTTTGTCCCTATATGGAATTTTTTACTCTTCAATTCCATTGTATTATACATGCAGGACCGGCTTAATACATTATACATTATCAGGACCTAAACAAAATTATAGAATAAAATATTTTTAAAGTTAATAAATAAATTATTAATATTTTATTTAAAATTTATCTGTATTTTTTTTTATACAAAATTATTTATTAAATTTTTGTAATCGATTTCGTTTAACAATTTTTTTTCAATCGATAATAAATTTAATTCATTTAATCTTTTTTGTGACATCGTTAATCTTAAATATAATTTAATTAAATTGAGTTTTAAAAAGTTTTTTTTTGCTGAAGCGACAATTACAAAAATTGTTAACATTATTTTATAAGTAATATATGCATTTGAAAAAGAATATAATTTTCGTCTATAATTAAGTATTTTAGTTGGTGTGTCATTTTCTAACACAAATAAATCTAATGCATAAATATCTTGTTTGTTCTTATATTTTAAAGAACATGTTTAAGGTTAATGCAACTTTCTTTTAATTTTTTATTATCCAACGATTTTAATTTTTCAATATTAAATAGAAAACAAAAAATATATACATATAAAGTAACTTATCTAGCGAAAAACAATGACTTTTACATCAAAGGATATTTCTTTAGTAAAAAACAATGTCTTTAATATCAAAAGATATTTTCGACTGTACGTTATACTCGTCATAAATAATTGCATCATTTTATGATTTTAATTGACTACCATTAAGATAAATATTGATTCAAATTAACAATGGTGATTTCAAAAATTATAAATTGATTTTTTTAGAGATTTTGTTTTATTTATGTATATAGTTGTTAGAGATTTAAGGAGTTTTTCTAATATATTATTGAGCTTAATTAACATATAAAAATTAAAATAAAAAATTATTTTTTGACTCACCTGAATTATAAATTGGACATATTGATGCGAGAAAATGGGTATATTATGATTTTCAGGATTTGATCACGTTGGGTTGACCGAATCTAGCTGACTAATGATGTGGTTATATATAAATATTTTATTTTTATTTGATCTTTTTTGTTGATTGAAGGTCGATGTCTCTTTCAAACATGTAAAATCGAATACTTAATATGGATACCTTGCAAGAAGAAACGACAAACAATTTTTATTATCATGGGCTATTTTGTCCCACTAAATTTCCTTATAATTCCAACCAAATATTAAGTTGCGTTCACATCTTGATCGAGAACAAAGAAGCTCTAGGGTAATGTCTCAAGTGGACTAAAGTTGTCAAAATGGACGAACATAAAAAACCAAAAAATGTAAGCTTTTAATATTAATTAGATTTAGAGTCCGAATTATAAGAGAGTTTTTTAACCTGAACTAAACTTCGGATAATCTGTATAAGTCTGCATAAATGGAATGTTCAAATTTAAATTTTAACACTATGAATTATTATGTGTAAAAATAATTAACAAAAATATTAATAACTTGTTATCTATTTTCTATTAACAATTAAATATTAATAACGAAGAATTATATATACATGCACATGTTAATTTTAATAAGTGAACGTTAACATGAGACATGTATAATTTAACCGGCATTAATAACTAAATATTTCCCATTTTTGTATTGAGATTTACTTTTTTTTTTATATATATATAGCTATATGTACGTGTAAATATGAAATACTTATCCAAAAACAATTACATCTTTTATTTTAACAATTTAATAATAATTTTTTATTCATTTATTGAGATTTTATTTTATTTCTACATACTGAATTCTGAATTATTTATATGCAATTTAAAACTCATTTATGTATATTAAAACAGGTGTTAAGGCTTTAATTTAGTTAATTGAAATTTTAAAGGACATGAAACTATGCATTTTATTTAATATATTTAACAAAAGTAATTTTGTTTGTAAATAAAATATGTGGGCTCGGTAACGCTAGGGAGAGCATTTAGTGCATATGGTATCCATTATAATTAATTTTTGAATAACTATAATCCTTACTTGTGTTGATGATGACAACATTATTTTGTGGAAACAATTTAAACCACTAATGTTATGTTTAAGTGTACAATTCCTAGATCAGGTTTATTTTATATGTATTTATTTTGCATCCTTTGTTGTTTGAACTAAGTTAAAAGAATACCAAGACTTCACTCTAAAATTTGTATTGAGTATGATGAACACACTCTGAAACATGTCTTTAGTGTTTTTGTTAAGCCAAGCAATGCTCTGATTGATTTTCCTCGAATGATTACAACAAACATTTGATTATTATGCTCTTTAATAAGTGTGATAAACAAGTGATTGTTTGTCTTTGATAATCATGTCAAGCATCTGGTCGTCTGACTCTAATGAAAAGTCAACACATTGATAAAATTTAATGCTTGGGTAGTCAACACTCTGATAAAAATTAATACTCCGAAGAAGATAAATTTGTGCATCATCTGCTCACCTCCATGAATTTTTTATTTGTCTGAAGTTCTGTGTGTGACATACTCGGATCATGAAATTTTTATTTGTGCAAAACAACCAAATATTGCCGATACGGTTGCAGCTTTTCTAACACCATATCCCTCATTTGAAATTCAAGACGAAGTCTTTTTATATCAACAAACTTCCTCATAAGTCCTTGAGCTTTTGTGATATTGAGTTTTAAGTGTAGTGTAGGGGTTCTTGTGGGTTCAACTCATAGCGAACAATAAAAGGAGAATCATGATTATAAACGAATTTGAATGGTGTCATTGCAATACTACTTTGAAAAGAGGCATTGTACCAAAATTCAGACCGCAAAAGCATTTTAAACCATGGCTTGGGATTGTAACCCGTGAAACAACATAAACACAGTTCCAAACATTTATTTAAAGCCTCCGATTGATCATCGATTTATGGGTGGTACAAAGAACTCATGGCCAAAATAGGACCTCTAAGCATGAACAATTGCAACAAAATTGTCTATCAAAAGCCTTATCACAATTTGACAAATTTTTTTTAGGGATGCCATGGATTTAAACCATTGTATGCATAAAAGTCTCAACAACTTGTTGACTACAACCATTATCACTATAACCATAAGACAAAGCCATGCTAGTTATGAAATTCATAGCCACATCCTCCCAAACTTGGAATGGAATTGGTGATTGGTAAAGATTGTAATAAGCCTGTTGGAAGGATATTAGTTTTTTTTTGCTTGCTGAAAAATTAAATATTTAGTTACAAATTTGGTAATATCTTTGGACATATCGGGCCAAAAAAATTGGTGATAAATTATGGCCTTAGTTATATGGATACCCAACTGTCCACCAATGGGGGAACCATGATACTCTATGAGAACCTTATTAATGATAACCTCATCTCTAGGAATGACCAATTGAGACTTCTAGAGTAACATATTATTTTAAACCTGATAATTCGGGTCATTTTGAAGCACTTGTAAGCATTGCTTCTTAAATTCAACTAGGATCACATCCCTTTCAACAACTTAGTGAATTTGCTACAATAAGAGGGAATTTTTTATACGATACAACCATGAAAAATGACTGAGATAAATCGTCTACATCAATGTTTTGTCGCCCTAGTTTGTACTCAATATAGAAGTCACAACCCTAAATTTTGTGAAACCAATGTTGCTGCTCCGGTGTCTGAATAGTTTGCTCTATTATCGATTTTAAGTTCTTTTGATCCATTCGTATGATGAACTTGTGACCAAGTAGATAGTGATGAAACTTAGCCATCACTTTAGTAATTGCATACAATTCTTGCACATATGCAAATTGTTTCTGCATTTTGAGCATTCTACTTCTTTGAAAATTAAGTAGTTGGATGTTTTGCTTGACCCAAAACAACCTTAACACTTGAACCAGTAGCATTAGTTTCCAAGACAAAAAACTAAGAAAAATTAGGTAAAACGAACGCATGAGCTTGAGTAATAGCTTGTTGCAGGTTTTGAAATATAGTCGTAGCTTTATTAGTCCAAGCAAAGGTAACCTTCTTCATAAATGTGGTAAGAGGCAAGACAATAGAGGCATAATTCTTGAGAAAATGACGATAGTAGTCGGTAAGTCCAAAAAAACCACAGAGCTACTTAATGTTGGAAGAGATAGACCAATTTAAAATAGCCTTGACTTTAGTCTAATCCATCTCTACACCATTCCTTGAGACGGTGTGTCCAAGATAATCGGTCTTGGTAAGACCAAAGTTACATTTTGAAAATTTAGCATAAAGTTAGTTGTGGTGTAGCACTTGTAGCACTTCCTCTAAATGCAAAAAATGAGCATACCAAATGGGGTTATAGACCAATATGTTGTCACAGAACACCAATATCGTTTTGTGGAGTTGGTTTCTAAACACACATGATTCATTAGGTTTTGAAATGTAACTGAGACATTTGTGAGGCCAAATGACATGACCAACCACACGTATAAGCCTTGGTGAGCATGTAAAGTTGTTTTATGTTGATCTTTAAGCTTTACTAAGAGTTGGTGATATTAAGAATGGAAATCCAGTTTATAAAAGTGAGAGCACCATGTAACTCATCCAATAGCTCATCAACCATTGGGATATAGAATTTGTCCTTAATTGTAATCATGATCAAGGCTCGACAGTCCATACAAAATCTTACAAAATCGTCTTATACCATGATTCTTCTTGACTAACATGAATAGTTACAAAAAAGGACTTGGGCTAGGTTGTATAATGTTTTGATCCAGTATCTCAGCCACCATGCGTTCAATATGTGCTTTTTGATTGTGGAGGTATACATAAGGCATACCTTAATTGGATTGCTACCTTTCAACATGGGAATAACACGATCCTCAACACTAGATGGCATTAAACCTGTGGGAGTGGCAAACACATGAACAACTTTGGACAACAATAATGTAATTCAAGATTCAAGATTGAAGGGATCAACCCTATATTGGTGATGGGCTCAATGATGTGGTGAACTTCCAAGGCAAATAATTCATCAATAGCATCAGTGTGATGCACACACCTAATTTGATGAAATTGGGAAAAACTTGGTAGGAGAAGCTTGTCACCTGTCGGGGCCTAACCTAAAATTTCGAATTTTTCTCGAATTCAATGGAGTCGCCACCAAAATTTATTTTAAATCAGGAAAATATTGGGAAACCCTTAAAATATAAAAAAAAATAGTCTTTGATACCAAATTTTGAATTCGGGAGTCGATTTTGCGTAGGAAAGGTATTAGCACCCTACGACATCCGCTAAAAAACAGTTACCTATAATTAATTGTGCAAAATTATATCAACTTAACTATATTTGTTTCTCTTTATTATTAAATATGGATATAAATTTATTTTTTATAAATATGATTTTCTTGAAATAAAAGCGTGTTAAAAGAGTAAAAAAAAAAGTTTTTATTATTGTGCTTGACTAGAGTGTGATCTTGCTCCTACGTATCTCCCAGTGCGATGGAGAAATCAAAGCTACGTAGTTCTTGATAGAAAATGCGGATGTGTTGATTGTTTTTAAATAAATTGCATTTTAATTTTGACAAACATAAAGAAATAAACTTGTTTGATTTGAATAATTATCTTAAAATATGAATTTTAAGACGATCGAATTGTACAACTCGTGTCTCAAAATTCAAGGAGTAAAAAGATGTCACATCTAATTTAATCCTCTTTAAGAATATTTTTATTTTTTATTTTTAAATTAAATTTCAAAACTAACAAAATAGTTTAATTTGTATTATGTAACTCCGGGATTAAAATATAAATAATTTTTATGATTAACTTGTTTATGATTTTTATTTTATTAATTTATTTTGTGAATATGAGATATAAAACCATCAAACTGTCACAATTTGTGTTCTAATAACTCAAAGATTAAAAAGATGTCACATCTAGTTAATTTTTAATAATACTAAATGATTTTTTAGAAAAAAAAATAATAAATAAAAAAATAATACTAAATATTAAATAAGTTTAAAATGATTTTTTTATAAAATAATATTAGTAATAAACACGGAAATAAAAATAGAAAAAAAATAGACTTGAAACTTAATCTCTAAAATAAAAAAAATAACATTTTAATACTAGTTATAAATGTAACCATCTTTTAAACTATTTTTTATAATTTAATAAATAAATAAAAAATAAAATTCATTTCTAAATTAAATAACAGAAACCAAAACAAAAAAAAAACTACCATAATTTAAAATAAATGATATTTATCACCCTTTAATTATATTCATCATTAAAATATAGTTATTATAATTAAATGAAATGAATACCAAGAAAATAGAAAACCTAACAAAATGCAATAGTATCAACATAATGGAATACAAAAACACAAAGGAATACAAAAACACAAATAGTTGGCGTGCGGAAATGCAATAGTATTAACAAAATGAAATACAAAAACACAAACAGTTGGCATGCGTGTGTATGGCGTATGAGGCAGCATAAACAAGATTCAAAATGCACAGCCAGAAACAGATTTGACACAAAAATAGTTCTAACCACATATCAAAAATCTCAGCTAAAACTCCATTTATAAGTATTAAAACAGAAATTTCACTTTTCAATGATATACAAGAGCAAACTTAATAAACAGTTGGCGTGCGGAAATGCAATAGTATTAACAAAAATGGAATACAAAAACACAAACAGTAGGCGTGCGGAAATGCAATAGTATTAACAGAATGAAATACAAAAACACAAACAGTTGGCATGCGTGTGTATGGCGTATGAGGCAGCATAAACAAGATTCAAAATGCACAGCCAGAAACAGATTTGACACAAAAATAGTTCTAACCACATATCAAAAATCTCAGCTAAAACTCCATTTATAAGTATTAAAACAGAAATTTCACTTTTCAATGATATACAAGAGCAAACTTAATAAATGAGAAAATACCCTTTCAGATAAGAATAGAGGCGGTGCTATGCAGGAGCGGATGTATCCTTCTTCTTTCTTTATATTAGAAACAACAAACAAACAAATAAAACTCTTTTTTAGTTGCAATGTGTTTTTTTTGTAAAAATCAATCCTGATCCCTCTCCTCCTTTCTTTTTCATGTTGATTTTGTCTTCTAATATATAGGCTAAAATGAAGAAGAGGTTTGTTCATCGTATAAATTAAAGGTATGGATTTTACACTGCTTTTGGCAACCAGATCAAGCAAACTCATACAATCAAGGGAATGAGAGGCTGGGCTTTTTGATTGAGTATTCAAGCTGATAAACTTAATACCATTATTAGATTAAAAAAATTAAAATAAATGAATTGAAAGAAAGTGAAAATGCAAAAATAGGAAGAACCAGAAAAGTGGAAGAACCAGAAAAATGGAAGAATCAGAAAAGTGAAAGAATAAGGTAACTTGGAAGAACAAGGAAACGTGAAACAGCCAGCCAGAAAACGTGGGATAGGATGCCTGACAGAAAATTTTAATATTTCTTTATATATTTTGTTTTGCTTTGGATTTTTTTTATTGTATTTTTAATGTTAAATATAATTATCACAATTTTTACAAATAAACATTTCTTTTTTAAAATTATTTTTATTTTGTAGGACAAAATTGAGGTATTACATCACCAAGTAATGTGATGCAAGTGTTGTCAAGGTAAAATTTGATAGTCAGAATTGTAGTGACTTATATGAGGACCTAGGGTTGCCAACCAAGAATCTCCAAAAATCAAATCAGCCCCAACTATAGACAATAAATACACTAGTAAAAAGAGTGTATGACCTTGTACCTGAACATGTAATTGATTGATAAGTCATTCAATAATAATTGAATTTCTATTTCCAACCAGAACCTTGAAGCTTGAAGTAGGTTGGATAAGAAGTTTCAGAAATTAAGCCACCCTAGGTTGAATGAAATTGTATGAACAACCATTATCCAACAAAATTTGTACTGACAACTCATGAATGGTACCTTTAAATCGCATGGTTCCTATTCCTAGTGCTTTTCACAACATGTTAAAGGATATGTGGTGTGGTGTATCTTGTGGTGGTGTTTCAATTGCTAGGTCAAGGGAAATGTTTTGGTCGGGTGGGTCGGGTTCAGTCATGTAATAGTCAATCTCCTCACCAGATATAAGTAGGTACTATTTATTGAGACAACAATGGGAATGGGAAAATTTTGCATTACATGTCTAACACCAACCTTTCTCACGAAGTAATTGCATCTCGACTTGGGAAATGTGTTTGATGTTGGTGGTTCTAGGTGGTTGGGTGACTCGACAAAGATTTGGAGTAAGGAGTAAGGGTTGAAGGCTATTGTTACGAGTCGAGTAATGGTTGGATCAGTCTAGTAATGGGTCGATGGTATGTAGGGTTTCGGTTAAGGCTAGTATTTTTCTTCAAAGAGTTTGGCCAAGGAAATAACTTTGGTAATAGAGGTTAGGCTTTGGGCCAATACATCCTTACAAATATCTTGTTTTAGTCCACTAAGAAAACAATCCAACAAGGCATCAATGCTTATAGCTTGAACTCGATTAGCAAGAGACATAAATTCTAGGTAAAAGTCATTAACACATTGGATTTGTGTGAGTTTGTAAAAGGTGGATTGATGACAGTCATATAGGGAAGGTCTGAATTTCAATTCAAAGGTGTAGTGAAAACTACTCATGTTTTAAAAGAAGAACAACGTTCGAGCATTAGGAACTGTGATACAACGTCTTTCTCCATGTGAACGAAAGCAATCACGAGATATTGATCATACGATGTAGCATAATAATTGAAAAATGGTTCAATCTTGAAGATTTAGTGTAGAACATTTGTACCATCAAAACGAGGAAGATAAAGTTTGATATTTCTAACCTGAAACGGCGGTGGCGGAAAATGGAGTTGTGGTATGGAAGACAACGTAGTAGGAAATTTAATGACAATGTTACTTTTTTCTACACATTCCATTTTTTCAAGATCGGTAGCTCGATTTTTGTTGTACTCGACATTTCATCATATCGAGGGCTCATTTTAGATCGAATTGAAGTTTTTTGAGGTGGGTGTTCTCCGCCATTGATATTCAAGGTGAAAGCACCAAAATGTTATCGTACTAGCTCAATGCAATAGTAAAACAGAGAAATTATGAACAATGACTCTATTTGTTGATGATAATACTCAAAGAAAGGTATCTCAAAGTACATTTTTGTGGAATTAAAAGGAAGTACAAATGAAATATTAAATAAAAATTTAGTAAAATAGACTTTGACAAAAAGGTACTAATTAAGGGAGAAGGGTACTAAAATTTTCAATCATTGCCTGCCTTTCTTCTAATCACTTCCCCTTCTTATAGGACAAAATCAACAAGGCTATGTTAGACACTTGAGCCCTAACACGTGTCCTTTAGTTTTGATTGAGTGGATCCAATATCACTTGCTAATGTGAAATAACATATTTTGTCATGTGATGCAATTTGTCTATAATGTCGGTACTATCCGTTACACACCACATTTTGCATAAGAAATTTTAATTATAAGTAAATTGAATAATTTAAATCAATCACCTCAAAATTGTCATTTTGAATAGTATTATATTCTAAGTTCCAATGTGATCATTGATAAAAATATAATAATTAATCGATTAAGTTCGCAAATCTTATTAAACTAATCTATCGCTGTTTAATTATTATTTTTTCTTGTGGATCAAATAATAAAATACTACAAATGAGTTAGTTGTTCCTTCTATAATAGTAAGACAATCTTTAGAACTTATTTCCCTCCAAGCTTATTGATTTCTTATAAATTTGTACAAGGCTAGAAAACTGATTGATAGTAGAATATCATTATACATAGCTCAAACTACAACAAAAATATACAGGGATATTCTTTTCTATTTGTTTCTACTTTTTGTCCATACATAACCTAGAATTTTCACACTTCTCACTATAATAATCTAATTCTCCTTTTGAAGCTAACTCCACATCCTTAGCTTTTTCTTGAAGATCAACACTTCCCTTATAATGATATCTTTGAGCAACAAACAAAAAATAAACCAAGTTCAAAACTCCAATTCCAGCCAAAAGGTAGTAAAAATAATCCAACCTTCCAACATTAATATCATTTGTCAACCAATCTGGATGATGTTCTGTTCCAGTCAAATGATGAACTGAAATAACCAATATAGTGCTAACATAATTAGCCAAAGCAAAAGAACAAGAGAACAAAGCATTAGCAATACTTCTCATATGATCAGGAAATTGTCTATTGAAAAACTCAATTAACCCAATTATATTGAATGCCTCACAAAATCCCAAAAGAATCAATTGTGGAAAAAGCCACATAACTGACATAGGTGCAATCCCTTGTGGATTTGGATTAGAATTTGCAACATCTCTTCTAATTTTTTCAACCAAACCAGCAACCATCATTGATAGAATAGAAAACACCATTCCAATTCCAATTCTTTGAAGGAGAGTGATGCCACCTTCATGTTTTGTGAATTTTCTTAGGGATGGTACACATACTCTGTCATAGAATGGGACCCACAAACCAATGATAATGAATGATATGACTCCTAGTGATCCAGCTGGAATTTGGAAATTTGGTCCTAAGTGTCTGTCCATTTTTAAGGCTTGTGACACAATAAATGTTCCTTGTTGTGCCATTGCTGTGAATCCTAGAATTCCAGCTGCCCAAATTGGAAATGTTCTTGCTAAACATTTTACTTCTTCTACTTGTTGGATGCTAACAAGATTCCATTGATTTACTATGCTTCCATCTGGATTTAATTCACCCTCCATTATTAGAGCTGCTTTATCCAAGAACCTAAAAAATAAAATAGTTTTGATTTAGTTAGATCTTACAACATTTATATATAGTGACTTAAATATGTTTTAATAAAATTTTAATTTTTTTTGTAAAAAAAATTTATAATTTACAATACATTTTGAATATTTTAATTTTAAGCATGGTCATTAATACACTGGTATTTTATTGGTCGATATGTGAATTATGACAATTTTTATTCATGGTCTTTAAAAAAAATCATCTTATTTTGGTTTCTCATTTCAAAAAAATGTGTTAATTTTGGATCCTGTAGCTATAAAGAAATTTTGAGACTATTATATCGAGGGATAAATATGTCAGCAAGCAATATATGTAGTGGTCTTACGTTGTTGATCAATAGAGAAAAAATGATAAATAATTATTCTAAGATACATGGCTACAGAGATAGAGTTAGCTAAAAAATCAAAGTTGAACAAATTCAGATCAATATTGACACATTTATAAGGTTCACAATAAGCCACAAATATTACTCTTTTGCTTTTTTCTAAATGTCCGTTTCATATTATTTTATTTATTTGTCGTTTTCAAAGATTAATACAACATCAATTATAACTTTTTTAATAATATTTTTATTTATTTGTCGTTTTCATGCAGAATATGATCATCTATTATTACTATTATATCACATTTTGAAGCACTAAGTTAAGATAGATATCAAATTTCACACATTGCAATTATTTTATAAAATTAATAGCAATAAAGAACACCAATTCCAAAAGGTGAATTAAAGTGCTAGAAGCAATCGGTGTAGATTTTGTTGTAGGTTATTGTTGGTGGTTGTAGCACTAGCAACTCCAGTTATTAGCTAATAATATTAATAAAACAAGACATGTGCCCATAAATAATAAACCAAAACTTCTTAAAAACATTAAATACTTCTAAAAGATATAGTAGACGTGTTACCTGAATTGATTGGTTGAAGGAAGCTTTGACAAAATAGCTTTTCCATTTAATGGAGGATCATAAAAAACTCCATCAACCACTTCCTTCTCATTTGAAAGTTTAAGTTTTCTCTTTCTAAAAGAAGCCACTAAAACTTGTGCAATACTAGAAAAAATGCTTCCTTCCGGCTTCACATGTACATAAATCTTAGTTCCTATAAAGAACAAGATTATGGAAAAAAACATGCACAAAGTTGGTATTGCAAAACCAAATTTCCAACTAATAGAATCTTGGATATAAACAACCAACGTTTGTGTGATCAATAATACTATTGTAAATGTTGTATAGTACCAATTAAAAAAACTATTGATTCCTTTTTTTCCTTCATCTGTAGTTGGATCAAATTGGTCCACCCCAAATGGTATGCTACATGGCCTTATACCGGATGACCCTATGCTTAAGAATATAAGACCCGTGAACAAAAAACCCACATTTGATGTGCTAGCTTTAACACATTGATTCAATGTTTGTTGATGAGGAGTACAATGTGGAGGGTGCAATTGTGGTAACCATGCTGTTAATGTTACCAATAACATGCCCTGTTTCAACATTTTTCAATACAAAATAAAAACAATTAGATATATATGTACAATTATTGTACATTAATTTTATATTAACATTTTTTTATTAAATCATTTTTTTTTAACTCTATTTATATTTATTTGTAAAAAAAATCTATTTACGTTTTGTGTAAGAAATTGGAAATATAATGAAGAGAAAGAAGACAAAGGTACCTAGTGACCAGGCAAAAAAATGAAAATGAAAAGGACAAGTCAATGATGTAACGTCAGAAACAGATCTATGACAAGATTTATCATTTATGAGCTTAAATGAAAGTTTGTTAACAGTAGTCGATCTTAGCTGGGCTGGATTGTGAGTAGTGAGTACTCCACTTATCGAATTTTTTATTTCCCTCGTTTATTTTTTGCAGAATTTGTGGATATTGTTTCTTCTACTCCATAGTTACTACTATTATTAACTAAATAATTAATCTCAATTAATTTTAAGGATAAATTATTCGGAAGATTTTTTTTATAAACAACATTTATTAAGAGAGTATAAGATATTTTAACTTAGACATCAAAGAGTAGTATGGACCGGTTTCTGCATCATAACGAAACAACTAAGAATCATGTGCTCGAAGGACGGCAGAAAAAATTTAGAATTTTATTTTCATCTCTATTATCTCTATACCTTTTAATCCAACTTTGTATTATCAAAATTTCTTTTTTTTTCTTCTAAAAATAAGAGAATTAAAAAAAAAATACTATTTTCTCTTTTTTTTTTATGAAAAAATTTAAATAGAAAACATAATGTCTAATAATGAATAAATTGTTGGATTCAAGTAAGGCTTACAATTCCTTAGAACTGTTTTTTTGCAACCAGATTATAGTAAAAAAAAATCTTATCATGAATCTCTTCAATGAACGACAACTAAAATATGAAAGTAACTCATCACTAATTGCTTTGCATTGATATGATATCACTCCTTACATTCTTATCATAGTACATCTCATCCTGACCCTGTGATATTTATCTTTATATTTTATGAATATATATAATAAAATCATAGTATTTTACCAAATAAAAGAATAAACACCGTAAAAACTTGAATAGTTCACTTGCATGTGAACTATAAAATATATATATTTCAAATGGTTTAATATAATTTTAGTTTATTATCTCAAACACTTAATATATCATAACGTCAAAAATGGCAGACTGTTAACAGATACAAATTGAACATTTTCTTTTTACTTTTTGGTACAAATTTGAAATGGTAGGGACTCCCGGAAAATACCATAGTATTATGCATTATAAATATAAAATAATCTTGGTAACTGATTATAGTAAAATGACTTAATTAAGAAAACTTAATATTTTATATTGAGTTTTTTTTTTAATAAAAAATTATATATTGGTTTTTTTAACCACTTAAAAATATTTCTTTTACATTTTTAAATAATAAATATTTATTTTATACGTATGTTTTTTTTTAAAAATAATTTATTAATCATATTGACACTAATACCTTAACATTACAAAGGCTTAAAACAAAAATATCATTGCCACCGAACGAACAATGTAAGTATATATGTAGCTAAGGTACCTTAAATACAAAAACAACCAAACACACAACACAAAAGCTCTATAGTTAAGGTGACTTCTTGAGTTGTGAGAAGTGGCAACTTTTCTATCTTCTTTGACTCTCGAGAATTAGTTAAGATTGTTTTTATCAAGTATAAATATAAGTAAATATAAGTAAAAAAAAAAAAAATTATCAAAAGAGAGTAGAGAAGAGGTATAATAAATTCGTACCAATAAGGAGAAAAATGAAGCAAAAGCTATAGTTCGGAAGCGACCGGCGTAGGTATCAGAAATGAAGGCACCAAGTAAAGGTGCAAAGTTACTAATACCACCCCATATGTTTAGAATGTTTGAAGCACTAACTTGGTCCAAATGAAACTCTCTTGTCAAATACACCATAAAGTTAGCAAGCAATCCAAATGCTGCTAACCTCTCAAATGATTCATTTCCTGTATAATCAACAAAGTTAAAAAAAAATAAAAATTAATTGAACTTTCTTTATGAAGAAATGACATAACTATGCAAGGGAACAAAAAATAGAATCATAACTAGTAAGATTAAATATGGTGCATAATTCAAAGTGTTGTTCTTAAATGTCCTTATTTTGGAAGTTTTTCTTCCTTTTAAAATTTAAAGTAATATTAACTATTATTTTTTCATAAATATCTTTAAATATTTATTGCATTGAGAAAAATATAAAATGATATAATAACTAGTTAAAAATATGAGTTTAAAAATTATGGTCTATGTGAAAAAATTTATACAAACAACCAACCAGATACGATTGATTGAGTGATTATTTATTGATGGCAATTATAAATTTTTAATAAAATAATAAAATAAAATACTAATATAAATGGTCAGTGTAAAATTTATTCATACAATCAAGACACTATCTATTTTCTCTAAAAATGTCATTAAAAAAAATATATTTATATAAAAGATAATAAAATTTATTGATTTTTTTTAATATGCATAAATAACTTTAAAACAATAATTGAAAAAGTAGGAAGTAATAATATACCTAAAATAAAAGGCATGGCCTTCCATCCTCCAGGCTTCTTTTTGCTAAGTTTTTCATTGTTTGTTTCCTTTTGTGATATTGAAGAAGGAAATCCAGAGAGGTTTGTTCTGTTATCCTCTGTTTTCAACATTTTGCTCAAAACTATAATAAAAATTGCTCTCTCTTCTATGACTTAAAAGTGTAAAAGTCCTTTCTTATGCATAAGGTTTTTTTGGTGGTTTGAGGTAAGGACCGAAGACACTAATTTATAATAGAACAAACAAATGATTGAATGGTGGAGGATTGATCATAGTTTTGATCAAAATGTTTGATTTATTTTTGAATAGTAGAATACATCCAAATGAAGTTAGAGTTTTTAACGTGTGCTACGTTTAGACTACCGACTCATGCACATGAGACGTATATAAAGATTGCGTGTTCTTTTTGCTATGGTCAGTGGAAACGAGGGGACCATGTACTATACATATTTAATCAATTTCAATTCATATAGTATATATGTGCATGATAAATATAAAGGCACTGTGTATCTTTTATAGTATCCACTTGTAGAATGTCTAGATTTATGCCTATAGGTGCTAGCATGGATTGTATACTAACACCAATGTACCCAACTCATCACTTGGATTCAATTGGTAAAAGTAAACTTTATTATATTTGTATTGATTTTTTTTTTTTATGTTTATTGTAAATTATCATGTTAAAAAAAACAATAATTACTTAATGATTTTAACATTTAAATTTATAACTTAGTTCATTAGTGCTTGTAACTTTTGATTTACAATAATTAAATATTGACAATGAATGTTACACTTTGATCCCAAACAAAGTAACACTAACAAGATAAACTGTTGAAAACATAAATAAATAACCAATAAACAGGTAAACTAGGAAAAATAGTAAACTAGTAAAAAAATTTAGTAAACCAGAAAAACCAATTAAATCAGTAAATAGTAAAACCATATTCTTACTTTCGTAATTCTATTTCATTATTTTATAAATTGTGTAAAAAATTCTTATATAACAAAACTTATATTCGTCAAATTTGGGCAAATGAATATTATAGATTTTGTTTAGAATTGTCGAATACGTTTTGTTTAATTTCTCATTTTTTTAAGTGTTGTAAATTACTTTAAGATTAATCAACTAATTTGTATTTCTATCAAATAAAAAATTATAAATTGATTCTCTAGATCAATTACACAATTAATTATTTACTTCTTTTCAAAATTCAAAATCTGTAGTTTGAAGTATAATAGTGTATACTTTAAAAAATATTTGAAAAAAGTTTATATTAATTAGTCTTTCTCTTAATCCATTGCCTTCAATATCGTGAAAGTAAGATCATAGTAACAAAAAGATTTAAGACGTGGCAAATTTGTCGATTTATCTGCTCATTGAATTAAAGGAATCAAGTTAGGGTCAAAACCACACTCAAAACCAAAATTATTAAAAACGACATGTTGGTTAATCACGGTAAGATTACTTAATTACTATGTTTGTTCCTATATATAAGATTATGTTGGCTAAACCACAAGAATTAAGAAAGTTGTTTGTAGTATTAAACTTGTTGGAAGTTTAAGTTATTTTATTAGTTTACTCTTAAAGAGAGAAAATTATTTTATATTTTTATTATAATATTTATTAACATAAAAAAGTATAATATAATTAGAGTAAATTAATTAAAAAAATAATTAATACAGTTGAAAAGTTCAAAATAATCATATAGTAAAAGACAAGAAAACATACGAAGAGAATAATAAATGTAGGAACCAATGTAATAATTAATCAACTACCTAAAGGTTTAGCATACCTTATAATAATAAAACCACGAAGGTAAACTTAACCCATATGCGAAAATATAGATAGTCACATAAATAATAAACCCTCAAAGGAAAAACATAGATAGGATCCACCAAATCTCCAATGGAGAGTTTAGTTACATATAGTGTTAGTAAACAAAGTGCAAAATACAATTTGAAGATGGACTCAATATATTAAAATAGTCAAATGACTGAATGAGTCACTCATGGAGTCATAGTAAGACAGTGTAAGCATTTTCTTTTATAGAATTGATGTTATTTTGTTTTCACATGCGCTATAACACTTTATTTTTTATTTTTTTATATATATATAAAACGATTTAACGTCTTATACTTTTATGATGAAGTTATTTAACTTCGTTAAAAATTTAAGGCATATATTTTCTTGGAACCTTAAGTGATCTTTTCATTCTAACTAGAAAAATAAAAACTTGGTGCCTGTGATTTCTGATCATGCTGCAGTGATAAACAAACTTACTAGTAAATATTATTTCTTTCATCCACAAATAATCAACTTAGTTGATTATTCCACATAAGTAAAAAAAAAATTAAAAAGAAATAATTGTATTTTTTACTAAGTTAACCTTATTAAGTAATGACGTGTTTATCATTATTTTAAATACAAAATATATCAAGATGTATATTGAATTGAGAGTTATTCTTGTAGTATTTATTAGAGATCTGAGTTACAATTGGAAAATTTTAATTAATAGCATTTTAAAAACTAAAATGGTCAATTATTTAGAATGTTGAAATATTTTTTCGTGAAAAATTGAACACTATATTTTATATAATTATATTAGTTTGAAAAACATGCATGAAAAGTTTAAATTATATAATATTTTCTCCGTCTTAAAATAATTCTATTTTGTAATAATAATGTATCCTAAAAGAGACAGTTACTTTTAGTTTTTAAAATAAATTTAATTTCTTTTTTTTTCTTTTAATTTTACTCTCCCAATTTATACTATATACATAACTCCCAATTTATTATTCTCCCAATTAAAATATAAATTATTTTTAAATTGAATATCATATTTTCTAATTGAATCTAAAACCTCATAATTATATACAAATTATTTATCATTCCATCATCTAAAACAAATAGAGTATACTTTATTTTGAAAAGACAACTAAGTGAATTCATAAAATGTCTAATGATATAAGAAGTGAAACTTTAATAAGATCTCGAGTATTATAAAAAAAAAAAATTAAAGTTGAAGAGTGTTTTGAATAGAAAGATGAGGTGGGAGAAGAATTCCCACATGACATAAGAACTACCAAAGTATAACACCAGTCAACGAGGTTCACTATATATTGATCCAAAACATGACTGCTCCTCCCAAGACAACAAATCAAACTCCAACAATATAATCAGCAATCAGCAATGGTTGGATGGATAAACATTCATTCATCACTCAACAATTGCAGTCAATTTTCTACAGCAAGGAGCGTAAGCAGCAACTTATTTGACACGGCAAGTCATGAAAAATACATTATCTTTGACGTTCAAGGGACCATTAGCTATAACATCAGGAAATAAATCCCAACGGTTAAAAACCTCACAAAAAGCATTATTTTAATTAAAAAAAACCTAATCGTACTTATGGCCGAAGTCCTTAGAAACAACTTAGGATGAAGGCCCTCATAACGTATCTAAGACAACCGTCCTCGGTAATTTAAAATTTTAGAATATGTTTTAGAATTTAAACTCTCAATAAATTCAGATGTTAAAATATTTTAAAAAATATGATATTCGCTATCTTCACTGTTGGAAATGATGGAGAATAAATGATATTGATGATGGTATTAAATGTGTGAATTTAAAAATGTGGAATACACAATTTAAGAGCATTTATAAGGTGTAGGTATGACACTTGGGTTGGACCCCAAGGGGCACCGCAATTTTGTGAAGGATGGAGAACGCAAGCTAATGAACCACCACGCGCGCGCGCACCGCCGTCCGTCCGTCCGGTCGGCCGGCTCAGCCCGGTTTGGTTTGGTTTGGTTCAATAATCTGATCCAGTCAAAGTCAACAGACTAATCTTCTGTTATTAGCTCAGTCAAAACCCTAATTTGACTGTGCTTCTGTTTTGCCTGGTTTTTAGCGCACTTCTTGTGATCAGCTGATGGACCTCGTGCTTAATGGATCCCCCAGATTTCTCAGATCCAGTTGCTGAACTCCTCAATAAATAGAGAGTTCACCTCAGTTGGAAAAACACACCAAAAGCTCTCTGTATCTAAGGCTTTTCTCACTTCTCCCCCTTCGTTCTTCTTCTTCTTCTTCTTCTTCTACTTTCTTGAGTAGCCTTCGTGCTATATTACGAGTGTCAGTCATTCGACTGCCATACAAAGGGTGTAATTCTAGATCGGTTTTCTACAGTGCAGTAGAAATCCGTTACAGAGTAATTCAGCTGTTTTATCTTGGGGACTTCGTGGTTGATAGTCTGCCTTGCACAATTTGGGCAGTGCCTCGAAACGTCTTAAAGAGAGCGACCTAGTCCGAGACTTAACCCATTAATTTTTATCGGTGGCATTGTTATTTTTAAAAGTAAATTTTTGAAACAACAATTTTAAGACGTTTTTTCGAACTGCCGTGTCTACCGACGAAATTACTAGGACAGGTTCTTCTGTTTCTGAATTCAACAAACCGTTTCGGTTTGAGGGCAGTCACTTCAAACGTTGGCAACAAAAGATGTTATTTTTTCTAACCACAAAAAACCTTGCCAACGTTTTGAAGAATGATAAACCTGTTGTTCCAGAAAAAGCTGAACAAACAGGAAAGGATAAGATAGCTGCTGAATTAACCCGATGGGAACATAATGATTACTTATGTAAGAATTATATTCTTAATGGACTTGCTGATGATCTGTATGATTACTACAGTTCCGACAACAATACTGCTCGACAGGTTTGGGATGCTTTAAAGAAGAAATATGATACTGAGGAAGCTGGAGCTAAAAAGTATGTTGTGAGCCGCTACCTCAAATATCAGATGACAGATGACAGATCAGTGGAAGCACAGTCTCATAAAATCCAGAAAATAGCACACGAGATTATCACTGAAGGTATGTTCCTAGATGAACAATTTCAAATTGCTATTATTATTGACAAACTGCCCCCTGCTTGGAAAGAATTCAAAAATTCTCTTAGGCACAAAACCAAAGAGTTTTCACTAGAAAACTTGATAACTCGCCTTAGAATTGAGGAGGAATCTTGTAAGCAAGACCAGAAAGATGAAGTTCTTTTCATGGCAACTAAGAAGAAAAAGAAATTCATCGGAGCAGTACTGAAGCCAAACGACAAACAACTAAAGAATCAGCATCGCTCTTCTAAGAACAACAACAAGAATGGGAATCCTCCTAAGGTCCCTACTGCCAGACAACAACCACCTTCTAGAAATGGCCCTCTCCCATTTACTTGTTTCAATTGTGGGAAAAATGGTCATATGGCACGCAAGTGCAGGAACAAGCCAGACCCTGCAAATCAGGCTAACTTGACAGAAGAGCAATTCATTGCTATGATAACTGAGATCAACCTTGTAGGTGGATCAGATGGGTGGTGGATAGACACTGGAGCCTCTCGCCATGTCTGTTATGATCGTGCTATGTTTAAAACATACACTGATGCTGAAGATAAGAAAGTGTTGTTGGGAGATTCCCACACCACTAATGTTGCTGGTATAGGAGATGTGGAACTAACATTCACATCTGGAAAAACCTTAATTCTGAAGGATGTCATGCACACTCCAGAAATAAGGAAGAATCTGGTTTCTGGTTTTCTTCTCAATAAGGCAGGGTTTACTCAATCTATAGGGGCAAATTTGTACACCATTTCTAAAAATGGTATTTTTGTAGGGAAAGGGTACGCCACTGATGGCATGTTTAAATTAAATGTTGAATTGAATAAAATATCTCCTTCTACTTACATGTTGTGTGATTTTAATATTTGGCATGCTAGACTTTGTCATATGAACAAAAATGTGATTTCAAACATTGACTAGAAAAATGTGATTTTTGTAGGTTTAATTCCGAAGTTATCCCCAAAGGATTTTGAAAAATGTGATTTTTGTAGTCAAGCTAAAATAACTAAGAAGTCACATAAATCAGTAATTAGAGAATCTGAACCCCTAGAATTAATACATTCTGATATATGTGAACTTGATGGAACATTGACTAGAAATGGAAAACGTTATTTCATAACTTTTATTGATGATTGCTCTGATTTTACTTTTGTATATCTGATGAAAAATAAAAGTGAAGCGCTTGACATGTTTAAAATCTTTGTGAATGAAATTGAAAATCAATTTAATAAAAAGATTAAGAAGTTTCGTAGTGATAGAGGAATAGAGTATGATTCTAGTTTGTTTAATTAATTTTACAAAACCCATGGAATTATACATGAAACTACTGCACCATATTCACCTGAAATGAATGGTAAAGCTGAAAGAAAGAATAAGACTCTTACTGAATTAATTGTTGCTATAATGCTTAATTCTGGTGCTGTATCTCACTGGTGTGGGGAAATTATTTTAACTGTTTGCTATGTTTTGAATAGAGTTCCAAAATCTAAAAGCAAAACATCTCCTTATGAGATAATGAAGAAAAGATAGCCCAACTTGTCTTATCTTCGAACATGGGGTTGTCTGGCCTATGTCAGAATCCCCGATCCCAAGCGAATTAAACTCGCAAGTAGAGCATATGAATGTGTATTCATAGGATATGCTGTGAACAGTAAAGCGTATAGGTTTTATGACCTAAATGCGAAGGTGATCATAGAGTCAAACGATGTTGACTTCTACGAAAATAAATTCCCTTTTAAATCGAGAAATAGTGGGGGCAGCGAACCCAGTCAAGTCCCGATGATAAGAAACACTGAAAGCAACAAACAAGACGAAACAGAACCTCGAAGGAGTAAGAGAGTAAGAGTTGCTAAAGATTATGGACCAGAGTATATGGCATATAACCTAGAAGAGGATCCTGCTAATCTTAAAGAAGCTCTGTCATCTTTGGATGCAGATTTATGGCAAGAAGCTATAAATGATGAAATGGATTCTCTAGAATCTAACAAGACCTGGCATTTAGTAGACTTGCCTCCTTGTTGCAAACCTATAGGTTGTAAATGGATTTTGAAAAAGAAACTAAAACCCGATGGATCTATTGATAAATACAAGGCACGCCTTGTAGCAAAAGGTTTTAGACAAAGAGAAAATATAGATTTCTTCGACACTTTTTCACCAGCCACTAGGCTAACATCCATTAGGGTGCTAATATCACTTGCGGCTATACATAACCTGGTGATACACCAGATGGATGTTAAAACAACATTTTTAAATGGTGACTTGGAAGAAGAAATTTATATGGAACAACCTGAAGGTTTTGTAATTAGTGGACAAGAAAACAAGGTCTGTAAGTTAGATAAATCTATGTATGGTCTTAAACAAGCTCCAAAACAATGGCATGAAAAATTTGATAATTTAATCATGTCAAATGAGTTCAAAGTAAATGAAAGTGACAAATGCATCTATTACAAATATGAAAATAACATTTGCACTATCATATGTCTCTATGTAGACGACTTACTCATATTTGGATCAAACATTCATGCTGTAAATAAAGTGAAATCATTGTTGAGTAACAACTTTGATATGAAAGACCTTGGAGAAGCAAGTGTAATCCTTGGAATTAAGATTACTAGGTCAGATAATGGAATTTCTTTGGATCAAACTCACTACATTGAAAAAATCCTAAAGAAATATAATTACTTTGACTGTAAACCTGCTTGCACACCATATGATCCAAGTGTGAAACTTTTCAAGAACTCTGGTGAAGGTGTAAGACAAATTGAATATGCAAGCGTTATTGGCAGCCTCAGGTATGCCACTAATTGCACTAGACCCGACATAGCCTATGTCGTTGGATTATTGTGCAGGTTTACTAGTAGACCTAGTATAGAGCATTGGCACGCTATTGAAAGAGTCATGAGATATCTTAAAAGAACCATGAGTCTCGAATTACACTATCAAAGATTTCCTGCCGTCCTTGAAGGATACAACGATGCTGATTGGAACACTCTATCAGATGACTCCAAAGCAACCAGTGGCTATATATTCAATATAGCTGGTGGTGCTGTGTCGTGAAATCAAAGAAACAAACTATATTGGCTCAGTCTACTATGGAATCTGAAATGATAGCACTAGCTACTGCTAGTGAATAAGCAAGCTGGTTGAGATGCTTGCTAGCAGAGATCCCTTTGTGGGAAAAACCATTGTCAGCTGTGTTGATCCACTACGATAGTACCGCGGCTATTGCAAAAATTGAGAATCGTTATTACAACGGTAAAAGAAGACAAATTCGTCGTAAGCACAACACAGTTAGAGAATTACTTTCTAAAGGAGCTGTTATAGTGGATCATATACGCACTGATGATAATCTAGCAGATCCTTTGACGAAAGGATTAGCTAGAGAGAAAGTCCTAAATACATCCAAAAGGATGAGACTATTGCCTATAGATTGATGAGTCACCTGTGATGGTAACCCGACCTAAAAGACTGGAGATCCCAAGAATTAGGTTCAATGGGTAATAACAAGTCATAGTGATATGAGATGAACATGCTATATAATATATAAAGAAAGCATGAGTCCTGAAGCGATGAAAGGATGAGATAATAGAAACTCTTAATGAGATCTATACTCTATGTGGAGTGGAGTACCTAGCTACAGGAGTACTCTTGATAGACTCACCTATGTGGATGTGGAAGTGGGGTACCTAGCTACAGGAGTACTCTTTAAGACAAAATTCCTAGAGCGTTCACTACACTGGGATACACGTGCATGGCCCTAAATGCACGGGCTTTTTGAGAATACACACAATGAAAAGGTTATGTGTGGGTTTGATGTCAGAGATAGAGTTCAAGACTACGAGTCACTCTTGTTGAATCTGAATCTTACTTGCTACGCAAAGGTTCAAGTCTAAAGACACCTTTGTTTATGCATAATCTTATAGAAGCGTTTGACGCTATTCAAGAACCTATTTTTAAATTCAAGTGAGGGATTGTTGGAAATGATGGAGAATAAATGGTATTGATGATGTTATTAAATGTGTGAATTGAAAAATGTGAAGTCCCACATAGGAGAGAATACACACTTTAAGAGCATTTATAAGGTGTAGGTATAACACTTGGGTTGGGCCCCAAGGGGCACCGCAATTTTGTGAAGGAGGGAGAACGCAAGCTAATGGACCACCACACGCGTGCGCGCGCCGCCACCGTCTGTTTGGTCGGTCGGCTCGGCTCGGCTCGGCTCAGCCCGGCCCGGCCCGACGCGCTTGGCTTGGCTTGACTAGGTTTTGTTTGGTTTGTGGTGTATTAATTATTTTTAAACATATGCTTGCTTCCTTCACAAGATAGTGCATTAATTACGTGATTGCCCTACACCTAGTCAACATCAATAATCTGATCCAGTCAAAGCCCTAAACAGACTAATCTTCTGTTATTAGCTCAGTCAAAACCCTAATTTGACTGTGCTTCTATTTTGCCCGATCAAAACCCTAATTGCCTGGTCTTCCCCACGTGTCACTTGTTGCCCGGTGAAGAAGTCATGGTCAAACACACCTCAGTTGCTGAACTCCTCTATAAATAGAGAGTTCACCTCAGTTGGAAAAACACACCAAAAGCTCTCCGTATCTGAGGCTTTTCTCACTTCTCCCCCTTCGTTCTTCTTCTTCTTCTTCTTCTTCTGTAGCCTTCGTGCTATATTACGAGTGTCAGTCATTCGACTGCCATACAAAGGGTGTAATTCTAGATCGGTTTTCTACAGTGCAGTAGAAATCCGTTACAGAGTAACTGAGCTGTTTTATCCTGCGGATTTCGTGGTTGATAGTCTGCCTTGCACAATTTGGGCAGTGCCTCGAAACGTCTTAAAGAGAGCGACCTAGTCCGCGACTCAACCCAGTAATTTTTATCGGTGGCATTGTTATTTTTAAAAGTAAATTTTTGAAACAACACTCATTACATAATTTCTCAAAAACTAAGACGGTCACTAAACTCACATTACACATGATTTTCTAAGAATAAGGCTCTCGGAAATGATTACTCGAATAAAAGAAATTCATTTTATTTTAAATTTATATTAAAATAATGTTTGATTTTATTTATTAAAAATTATAATTAAAATGTAATCATATAAATTTATTTTAATAAAATTTTAATTATATATATATATATATTTATTATCTATTTTTAACATGTCAAACAACAAAATTAATATTTCTTATAGTCAAATTTATAATTTTAAATCAGATTCAATTTATAGAAATTATCACTCATTTTTATAGGTTGTTACAATAGAAATCATATCTCCTATAAAACGTAAATTCATCATGTATGTAGTGTATTTATAATTCTCGAATTCACAACAAAACAATAAAAAAATAACATAACAGTCTATGAATATTTCTCCACAAAGATTAAGATGATCTTACATTTAATCCAATAGTCTTAATATTAAATTAAATGTTAAAAAAAACGAGATAAAAGACGTGGAAGATGTCCTAATGTTGATATAATGGTACTCATTTACCCAAAGACTTAATTTTGGCTTTGATACTCTTAGCACACGCAAAATGATAATACGATAAATATCATCGCACTCGGTTTTGGCAATAATATTGAAGGTTAATTCTATTGCTATCGGTCTTTTGATTTTCATCGACAGAACAATGCACATCCACGTGTCGCAAATAATTATTCCATATCGGTCGTTTTCACCGACTTAGAAATGCGCATTTAGAGTCAACGTAATATTTTATCTTGTGACCCAAACTCGTTTGGAAGCGCTTCTACAACTGGGATATATAGATTATAAATCACTTAATCATATGGGTATTCATTTGGAACGTCAATTCACATTAAAAAAAATGGCGTCAAACAAAATAATTTATTTAAGTTTAACACACAGATGGTTTAAGGCCGATTATTCCAACCATTGGTATCCCACTAAACTTAGTCGTCCAAAAAAGTTTACTTAATATCGTCAATTCTATTTCATCTTGTAGGGTAGTTTAAAGCCATTCTTTATAGTTTAAAATTGTCCCTCCAAATTATTTTGTTATGTCATTTTATTTATATGAATGGTTTTTACATGGATTTAGATTTTCTTATTTGTTTTATCGATAAATTTGTTGTTTTAAAATGACATTGTATTGTTTGTTATTTCAGTGTGACATTGTTTGTTTTATTTGACAAAACGTTCTCAAAGTTAAAATTAAAGGTGGTTGCTATAGGTATTATCAACCTTGTCACTCAACTACCAAACTTATTATTAATTTAGATAAATTAAAGACCACGTATAGTCGATTTGAGTTTGAAGTTAAAAAAATGATTTGCATCAAAATAGATATAAGGCTTGTGAGTTCTTAATCTAAAGCTATTAGTCATGTTTGTTTTTGTCGGTGAAAATATTATAGGATGTAGATCATTCTTAAGTGTCACTATCAGAAATATGCTTTTGACCCGCAAATTTTCCTACTTAAAATTTGATTGACTTACGATTTTTTCCCGCGGATTTAGATACATATATTGTCTGCAGGTAATTCCAATTGCCTTTTTTTTTTTTTACCAATGTTTATCAATTGAGATAGAAAATAAAAGAGTAGAAATTATATCACATGGTTTCACAAAACAGACAAGATGTGTGCATAAAACAGGAACAAAGTCTTGCAATTGAAATTGAATATGTGAAGGAAATTTCACATGTTGTGTACAAGGAAATAAAAAAGGCTTCACGAGTTGAAGAAAAAAATGTGAAATCGGATCATCATCCAAATGAATCTAGGGCTTACTTTAATTCATATTTTATGGTGAAAACATAATGTTAAATTTCTTAATGGTTGAGTGTTTGGTTATCATCTATTTTGGATAGGTTATTTATGTGAATAGGGAAAACAATGTAGTGAAGGAAAATAAGAAATTTGTGCTCCAAAATCTAAGACATTTCAAATTTCAGCACCAAGAAGTTCAAAACCTACATCAACACCAACTATTGTTGCGAAAAATAGAGTAATTAAACCAAGATCATTCTTGGTTTTGTCCAGAAAAACGCAGAATGTTTGAAAACAGAAAATGGAGATTGATCAGCAGAATGTACAGAACGTTCTCCGTTTTCTAACTTAAATAGAGAATGATAAGTTTTAAGAAGAATTTAGAACTTGTAATGCTAAAATGAACACACACACTTGTTAACCCAATTCAAAGATTAACTCCTACGTCTGGGGGACTGGATCCGACTTGAATTATCACTTATAATGAGATAAAAACATTTATAATGACAAAGTTTCTATGCGGCTAGATTTTCTATTACCTGTAAAATCAGCAGCTTGCTATCTATATTCACTTTATTCTCCATGTTTTGTAAGCCTTGCTTTAATATGCAGTTAGTTTACAGTTTTTGAGTAACAAACTAACTAACTAAAATTAGTTACGATAACTACCCAAAATAGTTTGACTTCTTAATTGAGTACCACTTTTAACAATTCTCCACCTTGGTACCAAATGAGAAGCTTCAACTTGTGATTCTTCCAATCAGACCCTCTTAGTCATTTATCTCAGTTTCTAGGATTGATATTAAGAAAATTCAAACAGTGCATGATCTTGCTAAGTGTGATAGGTTTTGTAAACATGTTAGCTGAGTTTTCACTTGTGTGCACCTTTGCCACATTTATCTCTCCCTTTCAATGACATCCCTGATGAAATGCAACCTAATGTCTATATGCTTAGTACTTTCATGATACATTTGACTTTTACTCAAAGAATGGAACTTTGGCTGTCACAATTTATGCAAACCAACTCTTGTTTAACACCAAGTTCAGTGATCAATTTCTCAACCAAATTCCTTCTTTCATAACTTCAACAAGAGCAACATATTATACTTTTGTTGTTGATAATGCCACTATGTGTTGAAGATTAGCTTTCCAACTAACGGTGTTGTTAAATACCATGAACACATATCTTGTAAGACATCTTCTTCTATCTAAATCTCCAACATGATTAGAGTCTACAAATCCTTGGATTGGTTTTGAAGTTTTCGAGCTTTTGCTGTATTCCAAACACATCCTTTAAGTTCCTTTTAGGTACCTTAGAGTCCATTTGACAATTTTCCAATGACTCATCCCTGGGTTTCGCATAAACCTGCTCGTGACACTTACATCATGAATAATGGTTGGCCTTAAGCAGACCATAGCATACATGATACTCCCTATGACACTTCCATATGGTATATTCTTCATGTCATCTGCTTCCATATTTATGTTTGGTGACATGGCTGAAGAAAGCTTGAAATGAGATGCTAGTGGAGAGCTCATTATCTTTGATTCACACTTATTGAATCTATTTAAAACCTTTCCAATGTAGCTCTCTTGGGAAATTATCAATTTTCCTTGCTATCTGATTATGATGATTTCCATTCCTATGGTCCTCTTGGCTGACCCCAAGTCCTTCATCTCAAATTCTTTCTTCAGTTGGCCCTTCAAGTTTTCTATCTCTTTCATACTTTTAGATGCTATTAGCATGTCATCCACATATAGAAACAAGTAAATGTAGATGATGATACTTAATTATAATACACACAACTATCAAAATTGCTTTTAGCATACCTTTGACTGAGCATAAATGAATCGAATCTCAAATACCATTATCTTGGTTATTGTTTTATCCCATTGAGTGATCTCTTTAGCAAGCAGGCCTAATCCTCTTTTCCTTGAGTCCTAAAGCAGGCCTAATGCTATTTTGACACCCATTTGCTTGAATTTCATGTCAAAGTGTGTTACTGTGGCTAGAATTATCCTTATAGATGCATGCTTGACTACAGGAGAAAATATTTCATTGTAGTCTACACATTCCCTTTGAGTGAATCCTTTGCTACTAGCCTTGATTTGAGCCTGGGTGGTTCAACTCCTGGAATTCCTTCTTTCATCTTGAAGATCCACGCGTTGCCTACAATTCTGGAGTTGGCTGGCTTGGGTATGAGCTTCCAAGTGTTGTTCTATTCCAATGATTTTAGCTATTTAGTAATAGCTAAAATCCATTTGTTTTTATCTTGAGACTTGACAACTTCATAATAGTTCATGGGATCCTCTTGTATAATCTCTTCAGCAACATGTAATGCATAGTTGATCATGTCTGCATAGCCATATCTTTGAGTGGGTTTTAATGTTATTCTTTCTCTTTCCTTGACGAGGTTATAATCAACTGACTCCTGCTCTGAAAAGATACCAGGTTCTACTGGGTTTGCATCAATCTTGTCTTGTTGAGCATGATGTTGTTCTGAAGTCAAGAACGTTCTTGACTTCTGTTGATCTTTCTCCTTTTATGTGGCTAAAGTCAAGAACGTTCTCCATTTTTCTGCAACTTTCTCCACCTTAAGATCAAACCTCTCAGTTCTGTCTTGTTGAATTTGTTGTGGTTCCAAGAATGTTCTTCGTTTTCCTCCATCTTTCTCCATGTCAAGATCAATACCCTCATCTTTAATTTGATATGAGCCTTTATTCGCAGCATTGTTTACAAACTTGTATAGCTCAACCTCATGAAACTTAACATCCATGCTGATGATACATTTCCTATTTTTAGAACACTATATCCTGTAACCTTTTACACCACTTGGATATCCAACAAAATACCCTTTCTTGAGGGGCTTTGAGTTCAATTGTAATATAAGGACTCAAATTTATCAAATAACAAGTTATATGGACAACTTCTCCCCAAAACTATTCAGGCATCCCTGCATTCAACAAAATGCATCTCATTCTTTCATGCAAGGTTCTATTCATCCTTTCAGCTAGTCCATTTTGTTGAGGTGTGCTTCTTATAGTCCTATGTTTGTTCACACCACGAGCTTTGCAAAAACTAGTGAATTCTTCACTACGTAATTCAAGACCATTATATGTCCTTAAAGTTTTAATCCTTTTGTCAGTCCTATTTTCAATCATAGACTTCCAATTTTTGAAGGTTTTAAATGTTTCATCCTTACTTTTCAACAAACAAATCCATAATTTTCTACTATAATCATCAAGAAATATAATGAAATATTTGTCACCTCCATATGAAGTAATCCTTGCAGGGCCCCATAGATGATTGTAAACATATTCCAAAATTTCTTTTGGGCAATGTTTCCCTGTGGAGAACTTGACCTTATGCATATTTCCATACCCACAATGCTCATAAAATTCAAGATCAATAATCATGTCCCCACCTAGCATGCATTTCCTTTCCAGAACTTGCGTTCGTTTTAGACTTGCATGTCCTAACTTTTGATGCCACAGGCTGGCCTTGCTTGATGCTTGTACTGTAACACCCTAAATTTGATAATAAACTATTTTATTAATTAAATAGGATTTTAAATAATTATTTGCTTTTAAAATTATTTTAGAATATATATTGATAAATTTTGTGAGTAATTTTCGTTATAGGGATGTTTTCTATGACGTGCTGGTTTGATAGATTTTATATTTAATGAGCAATATAAATAATAAATATTTTACTTTATTATTTTATATATTTTTATAAAAATAAAAGTATTTTAGTGTAATATTTTAAAGAACAAGATTTTATATGATTTTAAGTGTATATGTGAGTTGGTAATTAATATGATATTTTCTTATATGTTTGACTAATGTTAA
>JBBPBS010000170.1:7603913-7617035 GCA_037974835.1 Cicer judaicum
TATATATATATATATATATATATATATATATAGTTATATTTCAATTATTTATAACTATTTTCTATTTTTAGTTATTTTTTTATAAACAATTATCTTGATATAGAATTGATATTGTGTTTGATTTCGTTTATTTTTAAATACTTGTTAAGGTATTGTGATTTTATATATATTCATTATTATTTGGTAATTAATATAAAATATTGATGTTATATTTATTTATTTTATAATTTTGACTATTTTCTAATAGGATGATATTATTATAATGTGAGTATTTTGAGAAATAAGTATAACTGTGGAGATTATTTTGAATGTGAGAGTTTTGATTATTAGTAAGATGTTTTTTATATTGATTATTTTAATTACTCTAATTTATAAAATATTAGTAATGTTTGGAAAACTAAATGGTGTTTGGAGGAATAAAAAAAAAGAGATTAAATAATTATTAGTTTGATTTTAACAAAATAAAAATAATAATATTAAAATAAAAATAAAGAGACCAATGGGTTTGACTCTACGAACCCTAATTGTTAATAAAATATAAGAAACAGAAGATGGGAAGGGAGTCGGAAGGACAGCCGTAAAACCAAAGAGGAAACACAACAACAACTCTATCGTTTTACATCGGTGATCAATAACTGTTCCATAAAACTTTCTCAATTTTCTTCCAAATCTGAGTATGTTGTTTCTTATATTTAGTTAGTCAATTAAACACAAATTTTCAGATTTTTAACAACCCGAGTTTCTCCCTAAAATACCCGATTTCTCCATTTACAGAAATCCTTATTTTGCACCGTTCTCCTTCACCGTAAGTCCGATTTGAGTGAAACCAACGCCAAAACGACCATGTGAAAAGGGGCTATATTATCCACTGATTAGGTTTCTGATTTATGGTAATTTTTCATGACCGAATTTCGAATTTAGTTTTTAGAGTATCTTCTCATAATTTATTTTTAACGTTTACCTATAAACTATCGAGTTAGATCGATTGAAGGACAAAGAGTCAATGAACAAAGGTTTTTTTGCTCGTGGAATCGTATTTGTGTGTGAAAGCTTCAAAATAAGGTAAGGGGTGAGAAAGCCTTTGAATTCATTAGTATAATATATTGTGAGATGAACGGGAAAATCGTATTTCTCAACGATTCATCCGGGGCTTGCTACGTACAGCAATAGCCCTTTGAGAGATAAATTGATTAATTTGAAATATGAGAATTGTGAGATTAAAATATAAAATAGAAATTTTTATAAGGTGTTGATTGATTTAATTTTTGATACTTGTGTGGTAGTTGATATTTGTTATTATTGTGATGTTGGATGTTGAATGAAATTATGTGTACATGTTTGATTAGATGAAATTATGTGATGTGATAATAAAATATGGATGCATGGTTTGATATATGCTTATGTGATGATAATGATAATTTTTGATTGATGATAGTGATGTTATAAAATTGTGATGAGTGTATACGATGATCATTATTATTTATGATTAATGATATTATAAAATTGTGATGAAAATATTGAAGTACCCCATACTTGATGAGATAGTGATGATTCTTAAATATGGTGCTCTTAATGGAGTAGTCTAAGCTAACAGGGGGAGAAAATAAATATTGTGAATCTGTGAAGTGGAGATTATTTTGTCATCATATAGGTAGGGCCTGACAAGCCTAGTGATTCTGGGGAAGTACAACTGAATGAGCCTGATCGTGGCGGTCTACTGTCGAGCCTTAAGGAAAGGTTGTTAGACCTTGGAGGTATTCCGTAGGGGAATTCCTAGGTGACTTGGAGGTAGCACTCCAAATGTCGGGAGCTACCATGCAACACACGTTTACCTCGACTGTCGTGTATATGTGTCTCAGGTTGAGTTGACGGGATCTATGAGGACAGGGCCAAATTGAATTGTCCGTCCACCGGGATGGTGGCATAGTATCATGGCCTCCTAACCAAGTACTTCAGAGTTAGAATGGTACCACATTGTGAAGTAGAGTCTAAGCTCATGCATAGCATTGCATTTCCTTGTGATTGTTTTGTTATGACTGATATGTTTCAAAGGTAATATTAATTAGATGATTTGATGTATATTATAATGAGATGATTATTTTACTTGAGTGACTTTGATGTTATAGTATGATACTATTTAATTAAATATTTTGATATATCGTAAAGTGATTATGATACGGTTCTATTATAATTGTTTGCGTGTTCTTCTTACTCATATTATACTATTAACATGATTTCAAAACTCACCTCCTTCGTTGTTTGTGTTTGACTGGTCGGGTCCTGCGTTTGCGAAATCGCAGTTATTGCAGGTTAATGAGTCTTGAAGTTCAAGTTTTTGAGGAACCCCGCTCTGATAGGTGATACCAGGAATAAGGGTTTTAATTTGTATTTTACTTATTTAATTTGAATTAAATTTTTGTATGAAAACCTTAGAAGTACTAGTAAGTTTTTAGAATTAAATCAAGTAATTATACTTAAATCAAGTTCATTGAGATTAAATTGTTTTATTTGAGTAATAAAATTTGAATTGTTGCATGTGTACTTTGATAAACGTGATATCCTAAATTAGTTACAAAAGTTTTTATTTTCTTGAATAAATAATTTTATTTATCCGCTGCAAATTTTATAAGAATATGATATAAATTATTATATATATATATATATATATATATATATATATATATATATATTATTTTGGGATTTAGGGTTTCACATGTACTGCCACTGTTGCCATTCCGACCACTACTTAACCCCTTCATGATTACCAATGATCTTCAACCAGTTTCTTCCAACCAGCTTGTTTCTCTATTTTTGTATTAACAGTCAACTTCTTCCAACGTTCCTAGAGAAATTAAATTCCTCTCCAGTTCTGGAACATGGCTAACCTTTGACAAAAAATTCATGGTTCCATCTTCCAGCTTCAGCTTGATTGAACCAATTCCAACTACCTTGCATGCTGATTTGTTCCCCATAATCACCTTGCCTCCATAAGTTTCTTTGTAGTCAAGAAACCAATCTCTATTTGAGGTCATGTGAAATGAACACCCTAAGTCACGCACCCAATCATCATCTATGGTTTCAATTGAATTTACCATAAGAACTTTTATACTTTCATATCCTTCAAAAGCTATAGATGCATTTCCAAAATCATCATCACTATTTGATCATTTCTTACCTTTAAAATATGGGCAATCTTTCTTGAAATGCCCCTCTTTCTTTCATATGAGATATCTCAATTTTAGACTTGTCCTTTTCTTTATTCTTGAACTTATTTTTCTATTTTTGATTCTTCTTCCCTGCCTTAACCTTGACAAATGATCCCTCACCACCACTACTTTCTTGTTTCCTATCTGACTCCCTATTCAATTCTTTGGAGATTAGTGCAACTTGTACTTCTTCTAATGACAAAGAATCTCTACCGTAAAGAAGTCTATCACACATATTTTTAAGAGAGCTTGGTAATGAATTTACCAACAACAAAACCTGATCCTCATCATCCAATATTACATCTATATTTTCATGATCTAACACAATCTTATTAAAATGATCCATATGATTTTCAATTGAGCTCATAGGTTGCATCTTGAAAGTATATAATTTTTATTTTAAGTACAAACGATTTACTAATGGTTTTGTCATGTATAAGATAGTGGTCATAATAAGGATAGAAAACCCTTTCAATTTGTGACATCTTGAATCGCACACGAAGATTTTCCAAATTTTATTAAATAGATGTGAGATAGGCAAATGAAATGGAATGACCACATTGAGCCTTTGAAGGATTGGAATACCAAATTTGGGAATATTTTTCAACGAAAAAAAGAATCATTGATGAGATAACTTGAAAAAGTGAGTAAACAAATTACTTACAATGCTAGTGAGTTTTTGATACAAACAAAACCGGATTTGGAGAGAGTATGATATTGTTCTTCAACTTCAAAAGTCTTATACTTAATGGATTCTTCATGGGGATATGAATATTTGATTTTTTATGATGTTATTGTGGTTTGTAGGAAGAGAAATACCTATGATATATTGAAAAATGAAGAAGGTTTGTGGGTCAGTGATCCTAATGACTTGGAAGAGCATGTTATTGAGTACAAAATGGTGTTTTCTTTCTTAAAGTTTCTTTTAGGTTAATTAGAAAGGTTTATTGATGTTGGGTGCAATGGTGTCTAGAAAAGATATAACAAACATTGTTTGTAATATGGGTGCCTTTGAAGTTCCAAGTAGGCATGGTAATTGAACCCAAAAAACTCACCTTAACCATCTCAAATCCGCCCCACATTTAACGAGAAAAAACTATGTTTAATGGATGCGGGTGTAGGTAAGGATTTCGTCAAATCCGCTCTGCACATGTACCCGCACTCACACGATATAATTGCAATTACTTAAATACACTTATATCTCATAAAATAGTAACAAAATCCTAATTTTGTCAATCTTCCTTCTATTTTCTTGTTGTCGTTGTCCACCTTCACCCTCACTTTTATGTCATGCCCATCCTCCCTCCTCTCTGTGCGTTGTCTTCTTCATCCACTGTGTATTGTCTCTATTCTATTATTCTATTCGCTGCTATAATTTTAAGGTTCGTTTTCAGGTTCTCTGCATTTCCGTCTTCGTTTTCAATCTCTTTTGTTTTTTGGTTCGGTTTTATTTTCGTTTTCAGTTTTTTTTTTTCTTAATTTTCGTTATCAGATTTGTGTATAACCATTCTGCATCTCTGTATCTTGGGATTTTTCTGCATTTTCGTTATATGTTTACTGAGTTTTTATCTGTAAATACATATTTTCTTAATTTTAATTCTGATTTTGCGAGTATTTATCTGTCTAAATTAGAAAATAATGAGCTTAATTAATTTAATTTATCAATAAAAAAATATGTAGAGTTTTGTTTGAGTAATGAATTTTTGTTTGTAAATTATTGATTCAGTCCTCACAAGATTTTTGTCATCATTTTAGTCCATAATAATGCCATTATATTGGTCCTTTAACTACAATCTGGTAGAACTTAGAAGGCTGTCTAATAGGAAATTATGTGGCAAGCAAATAATGGACTAGCCTTCAAATAGAAGATAATAAAATGATTACACTTTCAATTACTGAGGTAAAATTGACAACAAAAAAATCAGGCCCCAAAAAGATGATGCTTGTATTGTATCTTTGGAGGATGAAAATAGGGGTTTATATTATATGCTATTTATGTTATAGTTATTTGTACTTTGTAGCAATAGATAGAAAATTCAAGAAAGACCAAAAGGTAAAAGAGACGGGGGAAGTTCATAAATAAGTTCTTAAGTCTAATGTTTGTAAACAATAACTTGTCAAAAGTAGAAGAAATTTGGCATTTATGGGGAGGGGACATGAAGAGACTTTAAGAAATGTGTGTGTGTGTGAGAGAGTGTATAACTTATTTATGAATCAATGAGCTTAATTTATATTTATGTGCAACTTTACATAATATATAAATGGAAATTTAAGGCACATTTCAACCACTACCATGTCAATTTACTTCAGAAGAAAGTTCACATCAACCAACTATGAATGAAAGTTATAATTCGTTAGTTAATGTTTCCACACCAAATGAAATTGTGCAAACACCTCATGATGAGACAAAGGATAATATGACAAATGAAATAATCGAAGATCGTTCCAATAGACTCAAAAGTATTGTATGGGAGAATTTTACAAAGGTCAAAGCTAAATGTAATTATTGCAATAAATTGTTTGGTAGGAGAGCAATAGATGGGACGTCACACTTGTGCGTACATATGAAAATATGTACTCCACATTTGTCTACCATGTGACATAATAACGAACAAACATTTCTTACTATTAAGGTCTTACAATGTTAAAAAGAGTTGGGGACTAGAATTATGATGCTGAAAATGCTACGAAAGAGCTTGCACATGCAATTATTTTACATGAATATCTACTTTTAATAGTGGAGCCTATTGGTTTTACGAGATACTCAGCCTCTGTCCAACCATCATTTCAAGTTCCTAGTAGAAATACTATATATATAAAAATAAAAATAAAAAGATATACAAAGTGTATGAAATTGAGAAAACTATAATTTTGAAGTTGTTAGAAACTCTCCCACAAAGAGTAGCTATTACTTTTGATATGTGGACTATGAGCAATCAAAGAAAATGGTATATGGTTGTCACTAGTTTGATTGAATATTATTTATATTATTCATTGAATGTGAATTTTATAATGTTAGGTTTGTTTATGTTCCTATCCCTCATACAAGTGAAATACTTTGTAATGCATTGGTTGAATATTTGATGGATTAGAAAGTTGATACAAAATTTAGATAATTGTAGCATTAATAATGCAATGATTGAAAAAATTAAGGATAAACTGCAATTGAATACATTGTTAAAGGATGGGGCTAGGCATGGTAACCGGGTGGGGCGGGGGCGGATTTCGTCTCCTCCACACTCGAACCCGACTAATCGGGAAAAACCCGCACCCACCCCCGTTTCATAGTGGGTATAAAATTTAGGCATCCATCCCTACCCGCACCCACTCATATATATAAAATTATAAATTTAAAAATCATATTTATTATAATAAATAATAATTATTAAATAATAATAAAATTAAAAAATATTTTATATAGAGATAAAATTACAATTTTTAATATTTTAAAAAATATTAAATATATATGTATATAAAATTTAAAAATTACAATAATAATACTTGTGGTGCAGGTGCGGGGGGTGGATATCACCAACCCCAAACCCGCCCCTGCCCTCGAATTTTAATGTCGGGGAAAATCCGCATCCGCACCAAATTCAAGCGGGTTTTCCTCGCCCAAATCAAGCGGGTTTGGGTGGATATCCACAGGTGCAGATTTTATTGTCATTCCTAGATGGGGCCTTACTTCACATGTTTCGTTGCATGTATATACTTAATTTGATAGAAAAAGATGAGTTAGAAGTTGTGAAAGATGAAGTGAATAGAATTCAAGATAATGTTGCATATAGGACTACAACACCTAAAAGGAAGGGAAAGTTTATGGAGACTGCTAAACAATTATGAATCTCTTGCACCAAGAATTTGGTTTTAGATTGTCCGACTAGGTGGAATTCAACTTATAAGATGTTTGATGTTTCCATTTTGTATGAAGATGTATTTAATCGATTAAGACAACGTGAATCCCAATACACTTGTTTGCCTACAAATTTGTATTGGAAATTTGTAAAAGATATTTTTGGAAAATTGAAATTGTTCAATTCTATCACTGAAGTATTTCTGGCACTAAATATCCCATTTCCAATCAATATTTTTCTAAAATTTGTATGATTAAAATTGAAATAAATGAGTGGATTAAATCCTCTGATGCATTAATAAAAATAATGGCAAATAATATGTTGGGAAAATTTGAAAAACATTGGATTGTGGTTCATGAAATAATTGGTGTTGTTTTTGTTTTGGATCCTAGGTACAAATAGAGTTGCTTGAATATTATTATGTTAAGTTGTATGGGAATGATGCTAATGACCAAGTTAAGCCAGATCCCGACAATTGTGTTATGATTTGCTTTATGAATATCAATTAAAAATGGTGTTAAGTATCCATCAATTCAAACCATTGCAAATGATGTATTAGCCATTCTTGTTTCTATTGTAGCTTCTGAATCTGTCTTTAAATTTGTGTGTTAGAAGTTGGTTATAAAGTAATGAGAAGTTGATAATTAATTATTTAACTTGTGTATGAGAATCCAAAAGTAGTTCACCTTATATTTGTTGATTTTATTATTCTTTCTGTGAAAGATAGCGTGGAGCTTGTGCATATAATTTCAGTCATTTTTAATGCTTTTTGTAGTGCCAATAGTTAGAAAGTAAAAATCTCACATTTATGTCGGAAATAATGTGCCTTGGGAAACCAAAATTTTTATATTTGAAGTTTTCCAATTTCAATGACCGATGATTTTGAGAAGTATCTATGGATTCCTTTGTTTCATAAAAGAGTGACTAATAATATTTTTAGTTTACTATTGACAAGGTGGACAAAAGGCTTATGCACAAACCAACATGAACAGAAACTCACCGAAAACCCATAAGAAGGGTCCAAATGGTAGACATGTAAAAAGTCCATCAAAATAGAATGATGCCTCAAAGCAACATCAGGCAAGTCTTCTTATGTGCCGAAAATTTCAATGCTAACACAATGAGATTCTAGAGCACATGTTAATCCCCCTTGTATCACTATTAGTTGAGACCACGTAGTATTTGAATATATAAGATATCACCATCTCCATCTACTTAGCAAAGCAATGTTAAACAATTCCATATTTTTTTATCCCAAAACACCGTCCTCATGTGGAGTACTAATTTTTTTCTATCGAACAAGATCTATAATTATATTGAGACACCAAAGTCAATAACTGAAATTTTAATAAATCAAAGTTAATTTATCAATTTAAATCAAACAAACACTGCAATAAGATAAAAATTAAACCATGGTGTACCAAAATGACAAATAGAATGTTGCATTCAGACGATAAAATCATAAACAAAACGTGAAAGAAAATCTAAATATACATAAAATACATTTATTTAAATAAAGGAGAAAGAACAAATGTGTATTCATTTTACCTTGATTATATATTTATGAAATAGTCTTAAGTTTTAGTTCAATTGACAAATATCGATATTATTACGATAAATATCATGTATCGGGTTTGAACCTCAGACTTCGTAGATGTATGAGTTAATTATGATGTTATTTACAATTTCTTCTAAAGACAAAAAAAAAATCATGAAGTGAATCATTGTCGGGGAGAAAAATCTAGAGTTCTAATTAATAAAGATGTATTTGCATAAATATTAAAAACGATTTTTTTTTATATTATCATTATTTCTAAAAATGTAAAAAATTAAACAAACAAAAAAGTAGATAAATGTTCAACTTAAAAAGATTTTAACTTATTAATAAGTAAAATTAACAAAATTTAAAAAATAAAAACATAAAAGATTTCAAAGTAAGAGATTATTAAAAATTGAAAGGACAATTAAATATGTTTACTTCCAATAGAGACTAACAATTTACAAGATGATTTTGTAAAACATCAAAACATAGTATTTTTTACCAAGGATTAAAAGAAAAATTATAAAATTTTAAGACTAAAACTATAAACAATCAATCATATTTCACAAAAAATATTGTCATAATATCTTATTTTTTATCTATAAAAAAGATAATAAATATTACATAAACTCATATAACTACAAAATATTAAATTTGAATTTGAATAAAAATGTCCAATCTAATAATGTCGTATTTATGGGTTAACAGCAATACTTTCTATTCATAAGATAAAAAAATTCTTATATTTATTGATTAAACAACTATATACGCAATACACCTCAAACTGAATCAGCAACTTCCGCTTTGACAACAACCTTGTAACGATATCGTTTAGCACAAAATATGACATAAACAAGATTAATTGCACCCAATCCTGAAATTAAAAAATAATAGTAATCCAATCTTCCAACATTGATGTCATTATTAAGCCAACCCTTTCCACCATTCCTTTGAGTAACTTTATTCACAATGTTGATCACCAATACTCCAGCATAAGATGAGCATGCCAACATAAGATATTGCAAAGAATTTCCTATGCTTTTCATTTTTTGAGGTGATTCACTATTGTAGAATTCAATGTACCCAATTAATAAAAAAACTTCACAAAATCCTAACATGATATATTGTGGAGCTAGCCAAAATGCTGATATTGGTTTGGTTCCATAGCTATTTGAGATAGCCATATTCCTTCTATACCGTTCAACCAAGCCAGCACTCACCATTACGAGAATTGAGAAAATATTACCTGTTGGAGTTTAGGAAATGAGGAATTTAGAGGAGATAAAGTTAGATAAAATAATTATTTTTTTATTATTGTTAGATAAAATTTCTCGAGTTCTTTAAACTCAAAACGTGGTTGTTATGTGCAAAATTGTTTATCATTTTACTTAAACAAAAAAAGAAAAAAACAAAAGGAAACATCCATCAAAATACCTTCTCATTTGTAAAGTGTTATTCAAAATGGTCGATCCATTAATTTTTAGGGCAAAACTTAATTGGACATTTTTAAGTACTTTAGTAGGGTTTTTAACTTAATCAACCATGATTTTTTAAATTCATAATTTTCTCAAATAACTACAAAATGTGTATTTTTAGTTGGACTTTTTTAAGTACTTTAGTAGGGTTTTTAACTTAACCAACTATGATTTTTTAAATTCATAATTTTCTCAAACTTTGTTATAACTACAAAATGTGTATTTTCTAATAAAAATCATATAAAAAATATATAATTTTTTTTTTTTTATTTTTATCATTGAAGACTATGACGTAATAAGTTAATTGAATATATTATTGCCATTTCACATGACAACTTATTAAAGACTAATTTATTTATAAAATTTAAGTCCACCTTAAGAACAAATTAGTCAATAGTTGCTATTGTACAAAGACTAATTACTAACAAATTATTCCTTGATATTTAAATTTCATAAACAAATTAGTTTATATTATTGTGACATTAATGTGAGATTCAAATGACAACTTATTTCTTTAACATGTTAGCCCTAATTTCTAACGATAAAAATAAATAGATGAACTATTTTATCTAATTAAAACTTTATAATTTTAATTATGTATTTGTCAAATTGTTTTAATGATATATTTACCAATTATCAATTCACAAAAAGAAAAAATAAAAAACTATTTTAATTGATATTTATAATTTCGAGAACTAGTTAATTTTCCTGTTCACTCGAATACCATGTTAAAGTATTAGACTTTGGACTGGGCTAAGGAAAAGGGAATCCAAACCCTTACTTTAGGCCTCTCCTCTAACTCAATTTAAGAATAATTGTGTGTTGGACCTCATTTATCATATAATGGTCACAAGACTCCCCAAATTAAAAAATAGTAACACCTTGCTTTAGGCCTAACATTTTCTCTAGCAACCATGACCGTACACTAGTTGGTACTAGGTTAGGGTGAATCTGAATTCTACCACACACACCTTGTAAATAACATGTTAATATGAAATATATGACTATTTATAGTGTTAAGGTACTATAAAGGTTCTAGAATAATAATCTAGATCTTTTCATTTTATAGAATTTAATAAAGAAAATCATTTAAATTTTTTTACATTGACATTTAATCAACTCAGCAAGCTATTTAATTTTTACTATAATTATATTTAAAATTATACAATAATAAATTATAATATGTCGATTATGTAAAACTTTTTATACTAAACATAAATGAAAATGAAACTATATAATTCACAAAATAAATATTGTTAGCAATAGTAGAAAAAACTATAATTTGCATTAATTTAAACATTACCTATAACAATCTTTTGAAGGCTTTTTATCCCTTCAATTTGTTTGGTGAGTTTTGCAAGAGCTGGTTGAAGAAATAAGTCATAGACTAGAAGCCATATAGTCATGGTAATTAGGGTCACTGTGCTACATGATGCAGCAGGAATTTCAAATGATCCAATGTGCCTGTCCATTTTCATGGCTTGGGTTATAGGAAATATTCCTTGTTGTACTATTGGTATTACACCAAGAAATCCAGAAGCCCAAATTGGAATTATTTTAATCAAACATTTTAATTCTTCAACTTGTTGAATGCTGCAAAGATTCCATGTATTTATTACTCTGCCTTCAGGATTAATTTCATTGTCTTGTATCATAGCTGCTTTGTTTAAACACCTAACAAGAAAAAAAATGGCTTTTTAATTACATAAGTTTATTTTGGCTTTTTAATTACACAAGTTTATCTTTTATAATTCTATTTTCATCATGTTTTACCTTTTAATAGCAATAATACATATTGTTTTTACTCTGTTTTATGTTTTAAAAGGCAAAAAAAAAAAGTATTTTCACATTTTCTTATACATGTATTTGAAAACAAGAAATGGAATGAAAACAGTGGTTTTTTACAATTAAAAATAAATTAAGGAGGAAAAAATAAATTATTTTCTTAAACCAATTCTCAGTAAGGAAAAAGTTATATTTTTATCGGATTATAATTAAGACTTTTTTTTTATAGAAAAAGGTATAACTATACAACTTTTTATCACAATATTTTTTATATAATGATTATAAACTTTTTTATTACCTAAAAACTACTTTTTTTTATACTACATTCTAAAACAACTCAAGATTCAACATTACAAAGAACTATTAAAATGAAAGAAAAAAAAATTAAGGTTCAATTAAATTATTAAAAAAAATTAATAGTGAAAATTTTTAAATAAAAATATTTTTCACACACAAAAAAAAAAAAAACTTAAGATAGAGGAATTGAAGTACTTTTTTTTAAAAGGAATTGAAAATATACAAATGGGATTGAAGTACATATTACCTAAGTTGTTTAGTTAAAGGCATTTTAAGTGCCTTATCATCTTCAAGTGGTGGATCATAGTAAACACATTCCCCTTCCTTTGAAGGAAATTGAAGTTGATGTTTCCTATAAGCTGCAACAATCACTTTTCCAAAGCCAGAAAATATACTCCCCTCAGCTGGAATACAAAAATAAGCACTTTTTCCAACTAGAAATATAATTATTGCACACAACATGAGTAAGCCTAGTGTGCCAAATCCCACAACCCAATTTTTATTTTGTATGTAAACTATCAATGTTGCATTAATCAACATGACAAATGTTTGTGTTGTGTAGTACCAATTATAGAATCTACTTGCACCTTTTTTTCCTTCAAGGGTATTTGTGTCAAATTGATCAATTGCAAAGGGAATAGCACAAGGTCTTATTCCACCTGTCCCTATAGCTAGCCAAGATAGGCCAAATATTAAGATGGAAATATGAAAACTTGTTGGAGCAACACACACTTGATCATGATTGCATGTTGGTGGATGAAGTTGTGGTAACCATGCTGTTAGTGTTACTATCATTATTCCCTAATTAATCAAACATATAGCAAAGGATGAAACCATTAATTATTTGATGATCACTATATAGTTAATAATCAATAGTAATAATACAATAAGAAATGAGTATTTATGATAAATTATCACTGTGCCTCTCTTATTGTGTATTAATATGTTTTTTTTTTTTTTTTTTT
>JBBPBS010000170.1:7620669-7640273 GCA_037974835.1 Cicer judaicum
AAAATAAAAAAAAATAAAAAAAAAATATAAATAATAATAAAAATAAACAATTAGACTGCCTAATTTTATCAGCTCTTCCTTTTTATTTGCAGAAAAAATATAATAATAAATATTAAGCATATTTTTCAAGTTAAATAAAATAAAAAGATTTAAAAAAAAATATTAATTTTGATTTAATTTATTATTTCTAAAAATGGGGTTAAAAATCATACCTTAACTGATTATGGTAGATTTTTGAAATTATTGTTGTTATAGAGTTATTTTTTTACTATTCTATGCACGTATGATATTAACAAGAAACTCTTTTTAGTTTAACAATCAAGTTTAACAAGGATCAAGTCAATTGTTGTATAATTATCTACTTCTTTATCAAATTTGTGATTCATTATCTCTATTTTTTTTTTTATATTGTACATTAGATCTTAAACTCTTTTGTTATTACCGCCGTCAGTTCGCCCCACATATGCGCCGCCGACTCGCGGATCTGTTCTTAAATTTTTATCCTTTATAAGTTGTAAAATTCAAAAAAAAAAAATAGTAAAAGTATTTTCTTAAAATAAAACGATATACAAATTAATAAATAATACGTCACTCCTATTATTATTATTATTATTATTATTATTATCATAATTATCATTATTATTATTATTATTATTATCACCACTATAGTGTGAATTTATTTTTATATAAAAATAAAAATTAATAATAAAATCAATCAACACACAAATATTTTCTACTCAAGAGCTACATGAGTTTTGATTTCCCTATTGCACATGGAGATATGTAGGAGCAAGGTCTTCCCTTGTCAAACCAAATTAATAAAAAATATTTTTTTTCTTTCTTTTATTAATGTAAATAATTTATTTATTTTTTACTATTCTTTTTGGGGGTAAAAAATAAATAAACAAATAATTTGTATACAATGAATTATGAGGTAACCGTTTTAACGGACGTTATAGGGTGGTAATACTTCCCTATTCGTAATCGACTCATGAATTCGAATTTCTAGTTCAAAAATTATTATTTTAGGTTTTATCTTATTTTTTATTTAATAAAAATAAAATTGGTGGCGACTCCTTTTTTCGCGGACAAACCGGACGCGACAGCTGGCGACTCCAACAGGGACTTTTAAGAGTCAAGCCTAACCTAATTAATTGTGTATAATTATTAATTTATTTTTATTTATATTACCTATTTTTATTTTTATGTGTTTTAATTATTTTGTTATCTATTTATTTTGAATATAATTATGGTGATTCATTTTTTGTTGATTTTATATGTTTTCTGATAATATATTAACTATATGCGTTTATGGTTATTTATTTTAATTGTGGAGATTTACATGTATTTATGTTAATTTGTTCTAATTGTAGTAATTACTTTTATTTATTTATTTATTTATTTATGTATTTATGGTAACTTACGTGTATGTGTGTTAATTTGCTCTAATTGTAGTAATTCCTTTATTTATTTATTTATTTTATGATAACTTACGTATATTTATATGATAATTTGATCTAATTGTAGTCATTTCTTTTTTCTATTTATTTATTTAAGTTAGCTTACATGTATTTATGATAATTTATTTTTGATTGTGGTAATTCCTTTTTCTATTTATTTATATATGGTGACTTACATCTATTTATGATAATTTATGTATTAATTCAATGTATTTATAGTAATTTATGTTATTTAGTCTCACCTAGAGTTGACCTTTTTTATAATATTTTCATTTTAATAGTTTACCAATTATTTGGATTAATATTTTATAATTGAGTTGTGTGTTCTAGGAACCAATTTAGAACTATAGAGCCACACATGGTGGAGGTTCACGTTAAAAATCGTAGAGCAATTAAATTAGTAAAGAATCATGTAGGTCATCATTTTATTTCCATTTTCGTAACATGTTATTTTAAAAAAAATTCATTGCATATTAGATAGTAAATTTTTTTAGTTTATTACATAATCATTGCATTCATTTTTTCCATTCTCGTAACATTTTTCTTCAAAAAAAAATCTACCTTATTAATATCTCATATTTGCATCATCATGCATATTTCATCATTTTATTGTCATTATGTAACATGTTATTTTTTTTAAAATAAAAATAAAAAAATCATCGCATATTAAGAGATAGTAAATTTTTAGTTTATTACATAATCATTGCATTTATTTTTTTTACATTCTCGTAACATTTTCCTTCAAAAAAAAAAAAGAGAGAACTACCTATCCTATACCATAGTCACCTTCTAATACTCACACATCCTTTTTCAATCTCCTAATTTTTTTTTCTTCATCATTTGTATTTATCATGGCTGCCATAAAAAAAAACATTACGACATCATTTTTAGAATCATAAAATCTAAGACTTATTGTGAATATCTTTAACTATAGGGATCATGGGATCAAATGGTGGCTAAAAAAAAAAAATACTCTCTTAAGAAATATATTGCCACTAAGAATTCTAAAATCAGATGTAAGCAATCTTAAGAATCTTGCTCGAAAATTGAAAAAAGTGCAGCTTGTGATCTTTACTTGGAAATTCGGGAGAATCCTCGATTTGCTTGAAGTTAATGTGCAAGTGAACGCCCTTACAACGTTGGCACAATTCCAAGACCCTCCCTTCAGTTGTTTTACTTTTAGGGACTTTCAATTGACCCCAACATTGGTGGAGTTTGAACAAATATTGGGGCATCCAATAAAGGGGAGTGAACCTTACCAGTACATGGAGCACTACCCCTCAATGAAAACAATTTACAGGACACTTGACATTCCTATAAAAGAGATAGAGGAAAATAGAATCGACAGAGACAATTTGATTGGATTCCCGATAAAATATCTTGAAGAGAAGGCAATAAATTTAGCGAGTGATGGAAAATGGGACACTTTAATGGATGTACTTGCCTTAATTATATACGGAATTGTTTTATTCCTAAATATTAAAGACTTTGTGGATTTTACGGCAATAGACATCTTTATGGCTCATAAACGTAGGAGGGAGAATCCAGTACCAGAGTTCCAGCTGACATTTATTGCACTCTCGACCACTGTCATGAGAAAGAGGGAGGCTTGATTCATTGTTGCTCGCCGATACTCTACATGTGGTTCATCAAACATATCTTTTAGGCCGAACATCAACCAAGAACTAGAAATAAAAGGGAATGGGCCAATACCCTAGCAAATCTCAACAAAAAAACAATCCAGTGGTACTCGCGAAGTCAAACTGTAAGTGAAGTGATTTGTAAATGTAGGAGCTTTATTGATGTCCCACTCATGGGAACCAAGGGTGCATAAATTATAACCCTTACGTGGCATTGAGACAATTGGGTTATCCTATAAAAAAAGCGTCAATCATGGATATAACAAACTCTTTTGTCATTCGGGGGCAAGATACTCACAACGATGGACTACTAAGAAGAATATGTAGATCTTTAGAAGATGTTGTCCGTAAAGGACGGGAGTTAGGGCCTAGAAGCTGTAGTGCAGGAGAGGAATATCGTAATTGGGTAAAAAAGAGAGTACAAGAGATCAAATTTCCTTTTCACGCAGGGACCCTGGACCCATAAATAGTAACAACATAGTCATTTTTTAGTGCTAAAGATTTAGAGGTTGACTTAGTTCTAAAGGAACAAGAAATCGAAAAATTACAACAAGAACTGGAAAAAAACTAGTCAGGCCTATAGGAATATGAATTATGAGAATGTCCAAAACTCCCTCGTCCTTGATAAAATACAAAAGAGGGCAAGGGAGGATGAAGAAGGCAAAGAGAGAACTCGGACATGTTTGCGAGGTGCAAAATAACAGTTGAGGCTCAGACGTCAAGAGAGGGATGATGCAGTGATTGAGGGACTTAGACTTAAGGAGTTGCTAAAAAACTTTAGGGAGAAACACGAAATCTCCCGTATCCAAGAAGCAAGTCTAAGGCAACAATTAGAGAAAGTAAAGGCAGAATGCAAAAGTAAGATCATGGTAGATAGGCAATGTCAAGAAGAGATCATCAAAGAATACCAAATTGGGCTCGCAAGAAAGGAAGACGAGGTGCGTACGCAAAAAGACACAATTGAGAGACTCGTTCAAGAGGGGATGTTTTGGGTCGATCATCTTTCCAAACTTGTTTATTTGACCAATTCAGCTATCAGAGATGTCCCACCATTATTGAGAGCTGCTGATGGGATGGTTATTCCTTTCTCTATTCCTCAAGAGATTGTCACTTTTAATGAACATTGTAAAAGTTTACTTGAGCAAATGAAAAAATTGATTGCTCACTAGGGTTTTAAAATTATTTTTAGGTACTGTTTTCGCTTTAGTTAAACACGACTTTGAAGATATTGACTATGTTCTCCTATATATATCCAAGGGGCAAGGTCATCAATGAAAAAGTTATCAAGTTTCCCCATGATCATTAATGTTATTTGATTCTAAAACATCGATCTTATTGATGTGCCTAAGGTTGTACGATACTTTAATATAGAATCGACACACTTTTGTTCCTCAATATTTGGAAAATAAATGTATTTTGTATTGTTTCCTTTTCCATTCCCACCCATCATATATTTCACAATCTCTTACGAAACATTACTTTTCTTTCCCTTCTTCAAACCATATACCAAGCATATTTGCAAGTAGTCCATTCATAAATAAGTTTACTAAAATCTCATACATAATTTCGATCATGATATAAATCCCACTGAACGGTATACATAAAATCCACTATCTAGATGAACCTCGATATGTTGGGGGTAGGAAATTAACGTCATGTTAATCCCATAGAAAAGTGCTTTTTATATTAATCATTGTCCAAATGTGTTTTGAATATATCATTCACGTGAAGAATTTGAAGTTTGTACTGTGGATATTCTAGCCGCCTACAAATCGAAAAATGAAGATGTTGGAAGTATACAAGGCATGAATATAATCCCAAACCAACAAGATCAATAATGGAAAAGCTGGAATAAGAAGATGATCATTTTCCATCATGTCTCTCAATAATATAATCAACTAGCTGGTCGTAGCTACTTTATCTTCAATATTCAAAGTAAGTTATGATGAAGAATAGTCGTTTACAAGAATGAAAGTCACGAATATCCTAATTACCATCAAATGTATAAGAAAAGCTAGATGGAAAGTTCCTCGTAATCCTAGAATACCTTTCGTGAGTATTAGACTATAATTGGGGCACCCCTTTGATTCTTATTATATAGAATAAAGGCAGTGCGACCCATTCCAACAAAAATCCTGTTATCAAGAGTAAACGACGTGCATTGACCGACGATATTCAATTCAAGGGAAAAGTTGACTACCTCATGTTACGAACAATTATTTTGAAAGATCTTAAAAGAAGAACATATGAACTTTGGAGCTTCAAAAGAAGGAGTTAACATGAAAAATGGACTCCCAACTATATAAGTCGCGATGACAAAATAAAATACTTTCAAATGTGGTTTTGATCTACACCAATATGAATCAGGAAGACTTATCACTACGTGCACACATTTATGCTTCAAAAGTGTTACATTTAAATGAAGACCCGCTAGGTTGAAAATCCAAAAGGATGATCTAGGCAAAAATTAGGGTATAAAAATATGAACAAAAACTCACTAGGTTGAAAACCCGAAAGGGTGATCTAGGCAAAAATGAGATGCAAAAATCAATGAAGACTTGGTAGGTCGAAAACCCAATAGGGCGACCTAGGCAAAAGTTAGAAGAAGAAAAAACCATTAGGTTGAAAACCCGAAAGGGAAATCTAAGCAAAAATTAGGGCACAAAAAAATATAGAATGAAAAAGGATGACTAGTTTGAAAATCTAAAAAAGGGATGACCAAACAATTCGACTTACATACACACATCAAGGTCAAAGTTGAACATGTTCCGAAACACTGTGAATATAGATTTGAGCAAATCATACCTTCCAACGTATGTCAAAAACATGATTGAAATTGTGGCATGAGTTTTTAGCACGCTTCTTTCATGAAATACTAATAATAAATTGATTCATTTACCCATAAGAGATCACCTTATCTTCTTTTCTTTCTACGAATCCTTTTTTTTTTTACCATATATTTTCTCATTAAAAACCATTGTCTGAACCTTCCCTCACCATTTTCTTGTCATAAATCTTTTTTTGTCAAAATGCATTTTTATGATAATCATATGTTGGGGCATGAAATATGAGACATCGGTGAGGCAAAAGAAAACAAGATGTCCAAGATGGCTATTATGGGATCCATATGAGGGACATACCATGTCTAGAAAGATTCTTTGAGCCAGCACCTTACTCGTTCTCGATGTTGGGCATAGACGTCATCGGAATGATCAAACCTAAAACATCAAATGGATGTCGCTTTATCCTGGTGGTGATCGGTAACTTTACCAAAAGGGTAGAGGTCGTTTCGTTAACCAATGTAACCAAAAATGTAGTAGTCAAATGAGTTGATATATCGTTATAGCCTCCCAAGCAAGATCGTTATTGAAAATGATACAAACCTGAATAACAAAATAATGGATGCATTGTGTGTCACCTTCAAAATTCAACACCATAACTCGTCTCCGTACAAACCAAAAATGAACGGAGCTTGTGAAGCAGCAAATAAAAACATCAAAAATTTGGTAACATATAAAGATTGACATGAGATGTTGTCGTTTGTACTACAAGAGTATCACACGTTGATTCAACTGGGGCAACCCCTTTTTCCCTAGAGTATGGAATGGAGTTGTGCTACCCATTGAAGTAGAAATTCTCTCGCTAAGAGTATTAATGGAAGTCAGACTAGAGGAATCAAGATGGATACAAATCCATTTCGATCAATTGAATTTAATTGAAGGAAAAAAGGTTGACAGTTTTATGTCACGAGCAGTTATATAAAAAAAAAAGACTGGAAAGAACGTACAAGAAAAAATACGTCCTCAAGAATTTCGAGAAGAAGACTTGGTACTAAAAAAGATCTTACCCATTTAAAAGGATTATCGTGGGAAATGGAACCCTAACTATGATGACCCACACGTCGTGAAGGAAGCTTTCTCAGGTGGGACTTTGATCCTCAAGAATATCGATAAAAAAAGATTTACTCCTCTCGATAAACTCAGACGTCGTAAAAAACAAATATATAATGAATACCCGCTAAGTTGAAAACCTGAAAGGGACAACTTAGGCAAAAAAATAAGGTACAAAAAGTAATAATGAATACCCGTTAGGTTGAATACCTGAAAGGGACAGCCTAGGCAAAAATTAGGGTACAAAAAGTAATAATAAATACCTGCTAGGTTGAAAACCAGAAAAGGCGACCTAGGCAAAAAATAGGGTAAAAACAAAAAATACTCGTTAGGTTAAAAACCTGAAAAGGTGACCCAGACAAAAATTAGGGTACCAAAAAAATATAATAAATATCTGTTGGGTTGAAAGCTTGAAAGGGCAAACTCGAAAAAAAAAATGACAAAAGCAAAAACAAAGAATATATACTCAAAAGGACATGATCAACAATATGAATAAGACTATAACACGAGAATAAAGTTTGTTTATAGTACAAGGCAGACAACAACATGAGATCCAACTTAAGATCGCAGAAGATAGATCAGAGATATCAAGTTCAAGAAAAGTGTATAAATGCTTTTCTCATCTATGATGGTCATGTCCAATAAAAATATTGATAAAAACCAACATATTCATGCTCCAGTGCGGTAAACCAAGGGCTAATAAAAAAAATCTTTTTCTCCAGGAACCAAGGGCTAATAATTATGATTGGAACCAAGGGCTGATAAACAAATTTCTCCAATGCGGTAAACATTTTTTTTCCTTTTTTCTCATCATCTATTTTTGACATTATTGTTGTTATAGAATTATTTTTTTTTTACCATTCTATACATGTATGATATAAACAAGAAATTCTTTTTAATTTAACAATCAAGTTTAATAAAGATTAAGTCGATTATTGTATAATTGTCTACTTCTTTATCAAATTTGTGATTCATTATCTCTATTTTTTTTTATCTTGTGCATTAGATCTTAAACTCTTTTGTTATTACCGCCGTCGGTTCGCCCCACATATGCGCCGCCGACTCGCGGATCTATTCTTAAATTTTTATCCTTTATAAATTGTAAAATGCAAAAAAAAAAAAAAAAATAGTAAAAGTATTTTCTTAAAATAAACGATATACAAATTAATAAACAATACGTCACTCCTATTATTATTATTATTATTATTATCATAATTATGATTATTATTATTATTATCACCACTATAGTGTCAATTTATTTTGATATAAAAATAAAAATTAATAATAAAATCAATCAACACACAAATATTTTCTACCCAAGAACTACGTGAGTTTTGATTTCCCTATTACACTTCGGGATACGTAGGAGCAAGGTCTTCCTTGATCAAACCAAATTAATAATAAAATATTTTTTTTTCTTTCTTTTATTAATGTAAATAATTTATTTTTTTTACTATTCTTTTTGGGTGTAAAAATAAATAAACAAATAAATAATTTGTATACAATTAATTATGGGATAACCGTTTTAACGGACGTTATAGGGTGGTAATACTTCCGTATTCGTAATCGACTTCCGAATTCGAATTTTTGGTTCAAAAATTATTATTTTAGGTTTTATCCAATTTTTCCTTTAATAAAAATAAAATTGGCGGCGACTTCTTTTTTCGTAGACAAACCAAACGCGACAGTTCTCAAGAACTAAAAAATTAAAACATCGTTGAAGGATTGTTCATAGTAATATTTCAATTTATCATTTGTGGTATAATTCTTGAAGAACAAATAATTTCATACCAAATATCCTAGTAAGATTGTAAAATATGTGATTTTCAAAGTAATTATTTATAAAGATTTGTGATTCAATTCTTAAATAACTACACACTTAGATCATGATTAAAATCTATAAAATCTATTCTATAACACTCAAATATGTTCCTGAAATAGAAAAATCAAAAAAATATTTTAAAAGTTTAGTTATATAAAAGAGTGTGTTAATTTTAAGGGTGAAAGGAAGGTTACGTGATCAGTTGAACTTTATTCCTATATTGTACTAGTATAACCAATGTTGTAGTTATGATGATTGATATAGTAGTGATTACTATTAATATGATACATGTGGACATGATTAAATATCTTTAGTATGACAAATGATTATCATCCTTACTATTCTAAATAGTGTTGTAGTAAATTTAATGAATATAGTGGTGTATTAATTTTTACAAAAGTGTGGTTGTTTATAATTGTAGCGTTTTTAATTTCATTTATATTTTGGTGATTTTTAATTCACTAAGTTTAATTTATCTTCTTACTTATATACATAATTTTATATAGAAACATCATTTTCATATAAAGAAATGGTAAAGAAAAAAAAATCGTAGAGTTGGTTAATTCTTAAAGAAGTAAACTATTTTATATTCTTAAATTTTTTGATTTTTTATGAATATAAGGACATAGTAACTCATATATTTGATTGACAAGTTTAACTCCTCTTCTTACTTATATTTGGAATTCTAAGATAATATTTTATAAGGAGAAATAATAAGAAGACTCAAACTATTTTCTTTTGTTATTATTTTTGTTGTTGTTTTGTATCAAATGTAAAATGATATTGATAATTACATGTTAGTTTTATATCAAATTTTTACTAAGAATTAAAAGCAAGATATTTTTCTCACAAATTCAACATGTAGGCGATGAATAGTAATATATGGGCAATCTTTTAAGTCTTGTGATTGATATCTGTAATTAGTTTGATTAAAAAAACGTTTGAGATAAATATATAAAAAGAGATAATATTTATTTTGAGAATACAAATTGAGTATTTGAAGAGTAATATTTTTTAAATCATATAGCTTATGTTAACAAAATTAAGGGCTAACATGGTTCTATGGATAAATCACTTTTATTATATATTTTAATGGTTCTTAGGTCAATGGATGTGAACAAAGTTACGTGCAAATTATTTGTCTAATCACCATTTTTGGTATGTAAATTGTAAGTGTTAATCAATTTGAGACTTTAAATTTACAAAAGTATCAAGTTGTTCTCATGATTCTTGAACTTTATAACCGTAGGCAAAAAAACTCCATAAAATAGTTGACAAGTAGAATTTTATCTATATTTAAATAATTTGAAATAGATTTAAAACATACTTTTCTCATTTAATATGGTCCATGTAAAATTATTTTTCATTGTCAAAAAATTATAACTATTGAATTATTTAAATAGTTTGAGTTTAAATATAACAACTATTTGATTAAAATCTTATAATGAGTGGTTCTGATTTATCTGCAATATAAATTTTTATACTTATATAAAAATTAGTTTTTTTAGATATATGCTTTTTAAAAGTTCTATAATTTGAGACATTATTTTTTAGCAAATGTTTAGATTTTTACTTTTTAATTAAATTCTAATCACTATAAAATACATAATTTCCAGTTTATTGTTTATTAAAATTTATGCTTTTTTAGTCTTTATATTTCAATTTATCTTCTTCTAGTTTTTATATTTTACTAAAACAAGGTAATTTTAGTCCTTAAAGAAAGAATAAAAGGACAATGTCTTTGTAAAATGTGGATAGATTAGTTGATATTACTTATATTTGACTCTAATAAATATAAATTATTTTTTATTTTTTTCTATGCTAAAAATAATTTTATTAAAAAAAGGGTGACAACAAATGAAAAGTAAAAACATTAGACATATAAAGTGGAATCTCTTCGGTTTACATAGAAAAAAATAATATTTATGAAAGTTCGTAGTTTTTTACTTATACTATAGTCACCGCATCAGAGAAATTAATTTTTACTCTTTAGGAAGGTGAATGTATAAATAATTGGATTTGTGGCAAATACCATAAACGTACTGTTTAATAAATTAAAATATGTGTCAGAAAACGAATTTTAAATTTTAATTATTAAAAATAAAAGTAATTGCAATTTAAATTATTTATGAAATATTTATTAATTTTCTTGAAATAATTAAGGTAATAACACTACAATATTTTTGCTTTTTAATAATATTTTAAAAAAATATTGCTAAAGAAAATAGGTAACATTTTTCGTATAAAAAAAAAATAGAAGTTGAATTTGAAAAAGACAACATAGATGACAAATTTGAAAAAAATGGTGTAAATGATAAATATAAAAAAGACACAATTGAATTATTTAGATGATGATTTTAAATTATCGTTTTTTTATGATGTTTTTTTATTAAGCATGTACTTGATTGAAACATCATAAGTTCAACAAATTATATATTTTGCTAGACTAGTACTTTAAATATTAAATTAAATTAAACAATTTGTTTATTACCATTTATTTGAATACAACTTTGTTAATAATTTGTGTTAAAGTTGTATTATGTTTTCTTTGATTCAATTTAATTTCATACACAAATTAAACTAAGGAAAACATAATACAACATTAACACAAATTATTAATAAAATTGTATTAAATAAATGGTAATAAATATATTGTCAAACATAATTTAATACTTAAAGTATCAGTTTAATAAAATATATAATTTGTTGAAGTTTTGATGCTTCAATCAAGTACATGTCCAATAAAAAAATATCATTAAAAAAATTATAATTTAAAATAATCATCTTTAAAAAAATTATAATTTAAAATAATCATCTAAATCAATCAAATATGTATTTTTTATATTTATCATTTACGTCGTTTTCTTTAAATTTATCATCTTTGTCGTCTTCTTTAAATTCATCGTTTTTATCGTCATATTAAAATAATTCACTATTATTTTTATCATCTTTATTGATACCTTATTGTATATTAAAATAAAAATAATGATAAATGATGAAGCAGAACTCACAAAATCCCCATTAATAGATAACTCCGTAATCTCTAACTTTCTTGAAGTCTATGTGCTTGAAACCCTTAAATTTTCCTTTAATATTCTTCACTCCACATAAACCACTCATATCTTCCTCCATCTATGCTCACGCTTTCCATGACAAAAAGGGGAAGGTTGTATTGACTTTTCACTCTCTTAAATTGAAAGCGTAGAAAATGGGTTTTCCTTTTCAAAATCTCTCTCTCATTCTCGCTCATCTTCTCAAAGGATTGGGTTTGTTTAGTAAAACTTATGAATAGTGTGCATACTGCCAAATAGACTTAAGTAAACTAATTATATATTTCTAGTCTTTCTATATTCTCACTTCCAAACTTTATCTCTTAATAATTATAAAACTATCTCTAAATCAGGTTCCCACCCGTTTATGAGTATCTTAAACCCAGAACCTATTTTTTACATTTTGTTAGAATTCATAGTAAGATAATAATAATAATAATAATAATAATAATAATAATAATAATAATAATAATAATAATAATAATAACCAATTTTTTTTACCGTTTGCAAAAATTATAATAGATAATATAAGAATAGTTTTGTTTTATTTACAAGTCAATAAACTTTTCTTTTAAATTTTAATAAAAAATTAATATTTTAATATGTATTTGAAAAAATTCATCTAACAAAAAATCTCATCAATTTTAAATTTTTTAAACAATATTTTAAAAATATAATCTTTTGTTTGAAAAAAATAATAACTAAAAAATATTTCTAAAAATACCTAAGGGGACGATTATCATATATTATAAAAAAATTATGTACTAAAAAACGTTTCAAAATTATTCTCATAAATATTTTAAATAACGTTTATATAATATTAAATGAACAGAAATGACAAGAAATCTAAAATCTTGCTTTATCTATTTTTAAGCAATATTTTATACACATTGTTTAATAAAGATATTGATAGAGACCACAATTGTTATAAATGTTGTAGTGTGAAAAATTCAAATAATTTTATACAATATATGATATTAATATCTAAACTTTAAAATAAAGATAAAATGAATTACCAAAACAGCATTATAAATTTAAAAAGAAAAAACACACCTAATACTCTTTGTAAGAAATCACCTAATATTTATTATTAAACTTTTAACAAGTTTTTTTAACATACTTTTCCATTAAAATAAATTCACCTAAGATTTTATTAAATTCTATATGTCCATTCCTCATTTGTTTAGTCTGATTAACTTTGTTGATAATGAACATCTTGAAAGAGGCTGGTAAAGCACTCGAACCTCCCATGATAAGATTTCAATCGAGGTTGAAAAATGAACACCAATGTCTATTACATCTCTTACTCAAAGTGGATTTTCTCATTTGAGTCATATATACTATATGTATGTATCTTAATATGTTTGATGAAATTATTATGCGTTTTTGAAATTATGAATATAAAAATACTCCACTTATTTCGAAAAATACTCCATTCATTTTGAATTTGATTCACAGTATAACTTTGAAAATTATTCCTTATCAAAAAGAAATATTTAAAATTATTAATGTATCTAATTAATACACTATTTTAAATAATTAATTTATACTTATTAATTTCTTAACCTCAGACATAACCATGCTAAATGGATAAATGGCCGGATATTACATAAAAATGAGTAGGATTATAATAGGTGAATGCAAATAATTCATTAATCAATTTATAATTTATTATGTGGATAAAGAAAATTCAATTCACCATCGTCCATTTTATAAAAATCAACCCAACCTAACTCAATTCATTCATTAAATTATTTAACAAAATATAAAATATTAAAAATATAAATTTTAAATGTTTCAAAACAAATTAAAGTGGTTACCACTATCATCGATATCAATTCAATAAAAGACGATGAAGATCTTCATATAATTATTAGGATTTTATTTTTAACAAAATATTATTCTAAAAAAAAATATTAAGAAAAAAAATATTGTAGCTAGCCATGTCATCTATTTTTAATTAAAAAAAAATATACACATTTTAAAAGATAAAAGACTTACATGAAAAAAGAAAAAATAAACAAAAGACCTAAAAGTTGTTACTAAATAAAATAAATGACGAAAATTATAATTTGACCTAAGTTTTATATTGTAAATGCTATTTTAGATCTATTGGGGTGTAGCCACGTTTCTAAAAAAACTTTAGCTAAACACAAATTTTCGAAATAGTAATTGCTATCTTAAACATAAAGCAGAGATCAATCAAATTTGAGTACATATTTTTATTATTTGACTTGATCATCAATATAAGCTTATGTCCTCTATTTAACAAATGTCTTGTACCTATAAACACGAGCACATGACATGAAAAAAATAAAATTGAAAATTCCCAACCCTGCCACAATGAAATAAAAATATTCCAATCTTCCCTTGTTGACATCACTGTCCAACCAATCAGGTTGACCTTGTTTTCCACTAAAATTATGTATAATGTTGACAATGAAAGTGCTTATGTTACTAGCAACTGATGTTTGAAGAGAGAGCAAAGAATTCCCTATACTTCTCATTTTATCAGGAGATTCCTTGTTGAAAAATTCTGTTTGTCCAACTATAGAGAATGCTTGATTAATTCCTAGAAATATGAATTGAGGGGCTAGCCAAATTATGGACATTTGTTTAGTTTCATTATTAGATTCTCCTAATGAAGTTGATGAAACAACCCTTCTTTGATGTTCAACAAATCCAGCAATTATCATTGTTACAATTGCAAAAAAATGTCCAATTCCTATTCTTTGAAGTGTTGTTAATCCTCCTTCTTGTTTGGTTACTTTGGTGACTATAGGGGAAATTACTTTTTCATAGATTGGAATGATTATAGCTATTGTTAGCATTGTTAGTATAATCAACCAGCCAGGTGGGATTTCAAAGTTTTTTGTTAGGTGTTTGTCCATTTTCATGGCTTGTGACATTGGAAATATTGCTAGTTGTCCTGTTGGAATGTAGGTTATGATGCCTGTTAACCATATTGGCATGATTTTAAGTAAGCATTTTAATTCTTCAATTTGTTGGATGCTACAAAGTCTCCAAGGATCATTGTTTGATCCATCATCATTTAATTCATTCTCCACCATAAGTGCTGCCTTGTTTAAGCACCTAAGAAAATAAAATCAAGCATACAATAGGATGAACAATTGAATAGGCAGCATATAATTTTACTTGAATTGTCCTTTAGGTCAACCTGGTCTTGTCCTAAATTATTTAATCTTAATTATGTTGTCAATGCATTGAAGGTTCTTTGATTGAAGTTGAATGGTCCAAATTTAAAATTTAGCAAATAAATAAAAGACACTTCGGTAACTATTTGACTGAAGACACAAACAAAGTTAGAGAGTAAGATATTACACAACAAATATAAATTTTGGCCCCGTAAAACCTTAAACATTTTAGACAACATGATAACTTTGAAAGGGATATTGTACTACTCACCTGAACTCCTTTGTGAGAGGCAGCTTTGGTTCCATATTCTCAAGTGGAGGATCATAGAAAACTCTTCCTGTTTCCCCTGTCGCCGGAAGACAAAGGTGGCGCTTGCGTCTAGCCGCCACGAAAACTTGAGTTATCCTTGAAAGGATGCTTCCCTCAGGCTCAACATAAGCATAAACTTTAGTACCAGCAAAGTAAAACACAATAGCAACAAACATGAAAAAAGTTGGCAAAGCAAAACCAAGTGCCCAACTAAAAGAGTCTTGGATTTTGACCACAAGAGTCACATTGATCAATAGAAGCACAGTTTGTATGACATAGTACATGTTGTAGAAGCTTCTTGTTCCTTGTCTTCCTTCAATAGTTGTTAAATCAAATTGGTCAATTGCAAAGGGAATGCTGCATGAACTAATTCCACCAGTTCCTATGGCTAACCCAAAGAAACCAAAAAATAAGATGCCAAGTTGTAAATTTGTGGGGCCATTGCATGAGCCAAGTTGTTGTTGTTGAAGTGAGCATGGTGAAGGATGAAATTGTGGCACCCATGCTGTTAGCATCACTATTGCCATGCCCTGAAAATTTTCACAAATAAATGTTACAATATTCCAAATTAGTAAAATTCACCTAAAAATCTTTCAAATACAACTCAAATTAATATCTAATGGAAATCCCAATGTGTCATACATACTTTAAAATAATTTTAATTATATTCCTTGTAAATTGAGGCAAAATTCATAATTAATATTTTGAAGATAATCAAACATTTAATTATAATTGTTAATTATATTTATGATCTTATTAATTATTAACTTGTGTTTTTGATTGTATTTATTTAAACAGAAAATAGAAAAATTTACCTTAAAGGCTGCAATAAGAAACATAAGTACTATGGCTCAGGGTAAGTTAGAGTGAACTATTTTGATAAATTTAACTAGATTTACATGAGATATTGTCTTAATAATTATTTTAATTGGTTATTCATTACCGCTGAGTGGTGAAGAACTTATGGACATCGTGTTATTAACTTGCAAAAGATTGAAATTAGAGTATTGAGTTTGATATGTAGTTATTTAAGTTTTGAACGCAATTAAAGTACTTTTGACCAAATAAGTAAATGTCATTTGAATTTAACTTATTTGAAATGATTGATTGTTTAATATATTGGTTGTCAAATAAGTTAATATTCTTTTTTTTAAAACTTTAAAATAGATTCATTCTAAAGTTGCAAGATTTGATTTTTGTGAAGTGTAACCAAAAACTTATAAAACGCTTTGAAATTCGTGAGTTAATTAATCTCATTATCTTAAAGGATATGAACTATTGTAATGAGTGATTGATGGGAGTAATGGTTGGAGATAAAGAAGTGGTTGGAGGTGGATATAGACTATGTTTAGCTTTTTTTTTTTTTTATTTCTTTCTAATATGTTTGAATATTATATATGTTTTTTGAGCCTTAGAGATTAGAACTTATGTCTTGCTAGGATTAAATCTAGTCTCAACGATAATGGTTATAATTTAGTGGTACATATGTAAATTTCAACCAATTAAAAAGTATATTATTAGCATTTTTCAAAAATATAATATTTTCATGTCACGATGAATATCATTTAAATTTTTTGCAATATATATTAAAAAATAAAATAATTAAAAGAAAAAGATAAGTTATTCATCTTATTTATTAATAAATTTTTCTATTATCAATACAAAAAATAATAATATTTTAAAATTTATGTATATAATAATCATTGGAGGAAGACATAAAAAAATAATTAAAATTGTATTAAAAATTATAAATGACATGTTTTTTTGAGACAATTTATTTTTGTTAAAGTGACCCTAACCTTAAAATAGTAAAATAGATAAAGGGAGTATTATTCATTCCATTCTTTGTCATAATGTCAATCAAAACATATTGGAAATATACATAAAATTGCAACATACCGCAAGATTAGCAAAGGAAGCTATGGCAATTGTCATAAATTTCCCCAAATAAGCATCTGCAATGAATGCACCAATGAGTGGCAAAAAATTGGAAAAAGCATTCATAGTGTTTAAAATGTTTGCAGCATACACCTGATCCATGTTATACACTCTCATCAAGTACACCATGAAATTTACTTGTATTCCAAGTTTTGCCAACTTCTCAACTGATTCATTCCCTACATGGTAAATATAATTAATTAAAATCAAACATGATACATTTTCCATGTTGCAAATTTAAAATTTTGAAACAGAGAAATATACCTAAAATGTATGGCATTGCCTTCCATCCTGGCTTATTTGGCTTAGATTGAACTAGGCTTTCTTCATCAAGAAGTCTCTTTTGGAGTGATGACATTGAATTAAGTTTTGTCCTGCAAAACGAAATACACTATGAGCACATCATTTTTTAAATATTTTCCTCTGCCTATTTTTTGGTCTCTAATGTTCTCAACTTTTATGCATAAGTGTAAATATGTTTATTCTTTTATATATATATATATATATATATATATATATATATATATATATATATATATATATATATATTTGAATGGATTGTTCTTGTATGTGAATGCATATTTTATACTTTCTTTGTTCCATAACATATGATCTATTTGCAAAAAAAGAAATTGTCCTAACATAACTCACTATTAAAAAAAATCAGTTATACCTTCTAATTAATATTATAGACACTATTTCAGTTCAATATATTTCATTTTATATATTTTTTAATATATTTTACTTTATATTTATGATAATATTACAAGATCAATATTTAATTAAGATAATTTAATAAAAATAATATTTTCTCTTTTTATTTGTACATTTTAGTTAATCATGGTATGAAATGGTCAAAAAGAAGTTATACGTAGTAATATTGTTAGAGTATATTTAGTTCATACGAGGCATGAAAGTGATGCTGAAAACTCGAATTTAATGATAAATTATGTTTAGTTGAGAGAATAGAAAAGAAAATAATGATAATTTTTAGTTTAGTAAAAGAAGTTATTAATGAGTAGATAAACTAATTTAAGTTTTTCTATAATACCATAATTAGACTCTTTAGTACTCAAGGATACTTCGAATAATTCTAAAGTTTCAATTATTTGAGTTGACAATGAGAATAATCTTCAATTTAAAACTTAGTCACACTTAAATTTTTTTTGTTTATGAACATTGATATAACTTTTTTGTTTATGGAAATTGATAATCTCAGTCCTCCAACCTACCGAAAAACACAAAACATAAATTATCAGATGAGCCACATCCAACTAGATTAAGCTAACATAGTTATTTAATCATTTTATATAACAGTTATGTAGATGAGCTCAATGGATGATACTAAAAACCATACAATATATGCTATTTTATTATGACATTGATTTTGATAGTAAAACTTTTTTTACTATTGATCATTCACAAATCACCATTTTTATGATTTTACAATCATATAAAAAATATTTATACCGCCTGCACTTAAGAATTAAATTCTTTTTTTATTATATATTGTCTTTCATTGTGTTAAAATTTATTAAAATTCATTCTTAGTAGTAGTACTAACCTCTAAGGAAAGATACCACCACTAATAGTGGCACAAACAACGAGCACATTCTAGAAAATAATGATTTTTATATCCAGTAGTGGTTAGGGGCAGTTTTGGCCCAACATCATCCATCTATATTATATTTTATTTTTATTTGTCTTATTAATATATTTTATTATTTTTAATTTAATTAAGTGATTTTTATACATATTTAATTTATCTTATATTTTTTTTTAGTTTTGTTGTTTCAATATAATGTTAGGTTTGTTCATCATTTTGGTGTTTGTTTTATTTTTTCGTTTTGTCACGGTGTTTATTTTTCTCTTTTTATTGTAGTATTTTTTTTGCTTAGATTTATAGACCAATTTCGATTAAATACAAATTCAATCGATAATTTTATTATCAACAACGTTACAACTTTTGAGCATGAGTATTCTGGACACCTCAATTTTATTATATTTGTATGCTTTGTTATATTTGTAGCTATTTTTATGTTACATACTATTAATTTGTGTTGTGAGTTTGTTCACATATTCACCCTTTTCAAATTTAGCAAATTAAAATTGTAATATTCTTTATTAACGTAAATATATCAATTTGAATGAATAAATAGTGTAATTTAATAAATAAATAAAATAGTATTACCATTGAACTCATTTATCACTTTACACTTTAAATCTTTCTACCAAACCAATTTTATATCCTTTAAAATAATAATAATAATAATAATAATAATAATAATAATAATAATAATAATAATTCCCACAACTAGAGATGTCAAAAAAATTATAAG
>JBBPBS010000170.1:7645505-7655691 GCA_037974835.1 Cicer judaicum
ATTAATATTTTATTTTTTAAATAATTAAATTAATAATTCTAATAATAAACTATTTTAAAATATAACAAAAAAAAGAAGAAAAAAAAAAAGCAGTTGGAGGTCGATTCTTTGAAAAACGACGTCCTATCGAAATAAAACAAATTTCTCTTAAGATGATTGCTTATTTAGAGAACGACTTACGGTTAAAAAAATAAATAAAACATTTAAGGAAATAATTTTTAGAGTGGGATAACTAAAAAAAAAATTTAAAATTAAGAAATAGTTGTAAAAAAACTCCCAAGATTCGTGTATTTTATTCCAACTACAAATTTGTCACCTCAATATCCAAACAATCATTCATCAATGTATAAATATTTAATTGAAGAAGGAATACAAATTTAAAGAAGAAAAGATTATATTTTGGAATATTAAAAATTATAGCTGTTGGATGTCAAAATGCTCTATGCGACATAGCTTACATATGATCAAGTTACAATGACATTCATCATACATCTTCATATTTAAGAATTATTTGACGAATGAAACAATTTAAATGTCATAGTTCCATTTGCATTAAATTTTCACAATTTAGAATTTAAATTATCAGCTATTAACAATTTTAAGTTTTAATTTAACGTATATTTTAGTATCACATAATCGTAATTGAAAATTACATTAAGTCAATGTAAATCTATGTAATACCGACTATAAATTAAATAGTTTCCTCCATTTTTGCCACTACGATAAGGTCCTCGTCACGCCCTCTTGTCAATTTGTAATCGACTAGCCCTAGCAATTGAGAACATGGAAGTCCAAAAAGTTGTTACTTTTGGTAATCTTATCTTTAATTTCTCATAAGTTTGTAAGGCACAATTTTGGCATTAAAATCTCATCCACCAATTCCAATCCAACCACGTGATCGATTTATTACTTCGCTTTCTACTCACTTCACTTCAGTACCAGTGAAGCTTCGTCGACATTGAAGAGAAAAATAAAAAGAAAAAGAAAAATGCCACTGAATAAAAACAACTGTCTCCTCCTCCAATAAATAAATGTGGACAACAATTATGGAAAGTGTGCAATAAGAATATTAAAATTAAAATAAATCTAGATTCCTTTTAAGTCAGTGTAGTTATTATTATCACACTATATTATTGTTCGTTGCTTTCTTCGCGCGCTGCACTTTGTTTTCTTGAACACACCGCGTAAGTGTTCGACGAAATGCCTGAACCATGCAATCTAACACCGCACCCTTTCCTTCGGTGTTTTTTCCTCATTTGACACTTTCTCTTTTGTCCCCTATCTTTGTGTCGTTCCCTTCATCGAGGAGGGTGCAACGGTTCGCGGTTCTTAGCGAGTTTGGTTTGGTTTTTGGGCGAGAGGGTTTTTCCCTCAGGAAAGGGAATTGTTACACTCACAAGGATTTGTGTTGGTCTTGCTCTCGATTGTTGACGAGGTGTAAGGATTGGGTTGGAGATTTCTCGTCTCTAGAGGAGGAGATTTTGGAGTTTATGAAGAATTCGGATAACCCAGAAACGTTTCCTTCAAAGGAAGAGTTGATTAAAGCTGGGAGATTGGATTTGGCTGAAGCTATTGTGAAAGAAGGTGGGTGGCTTTCTTATGGGTGGGATTTGAGTGATGGGTCGGTTGAAAGTGTTGATTTTGAAGGTGGGAGTCGCAGTGAAATTGATGGGAATGGAACTAGAGTTTATGGGCTTGATGATTCTTCCTCTTCTTCTGAAGATAACTCTTCTCAACCAGCTGAATCAGTGTGAGGATCCTGTTATAATGATGCACCTGATCTTAACTTTTGCTTTTCAATATTCATTTTGTTGTAAATCTGTCTTGCATTTACATTTTTGTGGCTTGAGGTGTATATGAATTAGGGAATGGTTAAGGTGCCTAACATGGGTTTTTGAGCTTTTATTTTGGAGCATTTTTACTCGCACCTTAATCTTGCAGCAATGAGCTAATGTGTTGGTAGCTTAGTACATTTATAACGTTTATAACTTTCTACTGTTTCTACTTAAGACCGACGATGTTGTATCGAATGGACTTTTGGACAAAAAAAACCAACACGATAATATAATCAAGATAATAGAGATGAGAATGAGGAGTTGGAAATACTAAATGAGAAAGAATTAAGAATGATAGCAATAGAGAGATAGTTTGGGTATCACCTATTAGAAAAGGTGTTGAATCTGGGTTTAGCCTTTATGTGCTTTGGGCATGTATGGAGGAGACATGTAAATTATGGAGAGTTGATTACACAGCGAGTAATCCAATCGCTAGAGATATGATAACCAAGAAAAATTGTAGGATAAACTATTAAGAAAGACTTAGATGTCAATGGTTTGGCTAGAGATATGATACACGATAGAACACTATGATGTTGTTTAATTTATGTAGCCAACCGCACCTAGTAGGATAAAGCTTCGTTGTTGTTGATGTTGTATTATTCTTATCATCAAATGGTCTGTGGTTTTAAGTAAGCTTTGTTTGGTTCTTGGGCACAACTTGGATTTTGGAGCTTTTCATTCCGAACACTTTGCATGCTCTTTTAATCTTGCAGCAATGAGCTAATGTGGTAGTTTAGTCACATTTATAAGTTTCTATTGTTTTTATTCCATGCCATGTTATTGTTGCTATCATCGAATGGATGAATAATATGTAACTTTGAGCGATGCCCTAAGTGTTATATTATGTTAAACAGGGAAGTAGAAGTTGAGGAGTCTGGCATTGAGGGTATACTATATCGGCTGGAGAAACACAGAAATAGTTCTTTTGGACGTGGATTCGGAGAGAAAGAAGATGGTATTTCGCCTGACAATAAAAAAGATAAAGAGGAACTGGATCATAGAACCACAACAGACGGAGTAAGTAAATATTATCATCCTCTTTAATTGCTGTAGGTTGTTCCTTTAGTTTCTATTTGTATTACACATGTCAGAATTAAAAAAAATGTTGGAATTATGAAACACTTCTAATATTGGAAAAAATGTAACATTCATGTTTTCAATGTTTCTTCAATCAGTTAAAGCTAACTACAATATAGTTTTCTGTTCAAGGACGTGTTAGCGAGCTGTCATGACCAGAAATTGAGAGAACCAAATTAAAAATATTTGACTGTTGCTTTTGAGGCCCCTCACTTACTCGACTGAAATTTTGAATTGTTGTTAATTTTGTTATCTCCTATGTTGTAAAGGTAGCTACCAATCTTGACAATAATAGTAGACCATGTGCATTGAACCCAACAACCAGTCCTCTCAGTGGTTCCCAGATCAAAATTGATCAGCACAGATCTCAATTAGGTTCTGATAATTCAAGAAACTCAATTAAGCCAGAGACGTGGAGAAGTTGGATTGTTCAGAGGACCGGTTTTTCAGAAGCAGATTTTGAAGGTAATCCATTTTACATTATTAGGTTGTGCCTATCTTTGTATTATAGTCAAGATCAACTAATATATTTGCAAATATGACATATAGATGCTGAAATTGTTCCCAGTGAAATTCAGAAAGGAGGTATGAACAATGTTTCAGGTCAACCTGGAATGGTCAAAACAGGATTAGATTCTCTTGACATAGTTGGAAATGCAAATTACAATGACATAAAATCCCGTATCCAGCTTCTGGAATCAGAGCTATCCTCCGTGCTTTACTCATTGAGGACTAACACCAATGAAGTTACAGTGCTGACGGTAAGCCGTAAGTGTAATAACACTATAAGCTAATAATAGGACAATCATGTAAATTACTCCAATAAAAAGTCAATAAATAACACAAGATTTTCACACTGACTGAGAGTCTCACAGTCTCATTTACCAATTAGTATCTTCACATTTTCACACAGGAGGGGTGATTTTAATATACCAGTTATTGAAGAAAATCCAAAAAATATATAGATATATCAGAATTTGTCACCACCTCTGTTTGATAGGGGGTATAAAAGGTATATTCTACTATGAAAAAGGATAAGAAAAGTAGAATTCTCTTCCACTTCTATATTGGGGAGAATAGGAGATTTTGTCTCTGTGCCACTTGCCCGGAGCTGGGATAACCACACAAAATCACATCAAAAGAAACAAAGACAAAATCTATTTACCAGTTTCATCTTATGCTTTAATATGTCGAGCAAAATTGTCTGCGATGAGTTAATCCATTATTGTTGATGAGAGAAGCTTAGCCTTTGTTTCTTTATCCAGTTTTGACACCTTTCATTTTATGGGGCATATCTCTTTCAGGTCTTAACACGGCACATGTACCTTTCATTTTAGTGAAAAAAATTGGTATATTAAATTATTAATACATTTTACAATAGTCATGTGATTTAATTGATTTTGTAGTAGCTACTAGCTACCACAAATGCACATTTGTTTACCAGAAAGAAACTAGAGCCTAGAAGAATGTTACTTTTTCAATAGAATAGTTTTTCATTCACTGTCAAGTGTCAACATCACATTGAAAGCCTCTCCTAGTTTCCTTAAAAAAATCCTAAAAATAGTCTTGATTTGTCTACTGTATATTCTTCAATAGGAGCCAGAGAACTCTTCTGATGATCTCGCAAAGCTTTCTGATGTGTGGGAATTCCAGGAAACTGAAATCATGAATGCTCAAGCCAGACTGCGTTCATTACGTGCTAAGCTGGCTGTGTTAGAAGGAAAGATGACATTGGCAATAATGTATCCTCAGACACCATTCAAATAATTTCACACTCACACACACACAAACTAAATCATGACAATATCATATTCTTTTCTCCCAGGGATGCCCAGAAGGTCCTGGATGAGAAGCAGAAGAAGATTGATCATGTCGACAAAGCTTTGAAACTTCTGAAGACTACTTGTGTAGTTTGGCCTAATATTGCTACAGAAGTATTATTAGTAGGATCATTTGATGGTTGGTCCTCCCAGGTCTATTCTTTTTCTGAGAACTTTTTATTTAGGTTACTGTAGATATGTTTTTTTTTTTTTTAAATAAGAAAAACTTTTGTAGTGCAGTGTCTTTTCTCATAATTTTGAAAGAGTAGTGTTTTTTTATATATAAAAGCTATTGAAATAAATGTGGTTTTGTTTATAAGTTTATCAAAATTCATCATTGTATTATGCAAGCTCATGCAATGTTGTTAATAGTGCCGCAATCGCGAAGCGGAAATGACCTCTGATGCATGTGACGCCTTTTCTAGATGGGTTTGGTGGTTCTCACCTTTAGAACATATGGTAAAGTCAGAGGTCTTTTTCACTTTGCAATAGTTTTAAAAGACACTCTTTCATACCTCGCTCTTTAATAACTATAACAAGTCAGACATTATTTGTCTTCATTGTGTTGACTTTGGATAAATAGTTTCCAGTGACCATTTTTCTTGAAAATACTTTTATGATTTTGAAAATGTTATGTCAGTCGCTTGGATGCCATGTCAAATGTCAGGTCAAGGTTTACGAACAATCTTGCTTAGGATATGTGCATACAATATAGATGAAAGTTCTCTATAGGATGAACCCCAATTTTGCCTGTGTTATTCTCTTGCATTCCTAGGGTCAGTTGCAAGTGTTTAATCAATTAAATAAATATGCCTTTGCTTATGTCACTGTATTCTGCAAAAACCGATTCTGATTTGTCTGTTATTTGTAGAATGAGGAATGCAGCATAACAATATTTTTGTATATGGACTCTCCTGATGTTGTTCAGATACCTATAGTGAGCACAACACATTTTTAAATGATAGTTAACAGAGTGTATAACATTGCAGAGAAAGATGGAGAAATCAGAAACTGGTATGTTTTCTGTGTGTTTGCAGCTGTATCCTGGAAAATATGAGGTATGCCCTTCCTAAAAGTTTGATGTTTTGACAAAATAAGATATATGCTGCAGGTGATAAAATGATTTGGTTTTCTGTTGCAGATCAAGTTCATCGTTGACGGTGAATGGAAAATTGATCCATTGCGTCCGTTGGTTAACAATAATGGCCATGTGAATAATCTTCTTGTCGTTCATGATTGATGTAACAAAAGGTCAAGTGCGGATGAGAAAATATCTGTAGAACACAGGAGAGGATTACATGCATTAGGTTAGTCACCCAATTTTTTAGCCAATTTTTCACTCTTGTACAAAGTACAGAGTAGCTCATTCTTTTACTTGGTCCTTGTAACACTTGTAGATGTAGATATTTTGAGTGATCACAAACTAATCACATTCAATCCTTTTTAACACGTTCATATAGCTGTGCAACTGATGTCACACTGTAACGATACCAGTCGATGTTAGTAGTTTGGGTTTCAATGTTGTTCTTAGCAGACTCTCTGATTAATTGTGGAAGATGAGAAGGGGTTTAATTGAGTATATTTGAATGGTTCTAGAAGTATTCATGCTTTTCAGAACCAGCTTGATCTTTTATTTTTTTTTGTACATGTTTCTTCCATTGATGAACGTAGAGGGTTGAAGAAAACACTGGTTTACTTTCTACCTAGCTATTCGACAATCCAAAGTATTATAATTATAATATAAGAAACTCTTGCAGTAAAAAGGAAAATGAGTTACCACCAACTTATAAATTTACAATTGTAATCTAGAGGAGAATCTCAGCCGTGTATTAGCTCAAACTAGAATTTGTGAAACCGGCTTCCACAGAGATCAGTGTCTTTATACACCATAAAGTATAGTAAATTGAGCTCTCTATTTCTGAGGTACCCCTACCCATGTCAGAGATCCTTTTGCTTCCTAGTTCTCAACTCTGAGGAGCTAGAGGATTCTGGCTTCCAAGTGTAATGCAGCCTGAACCCAAAACACCATATGAGTGCAAAATACTTTCTTGAAATGTATTGCTCAGCCACGTTCTACATCCCCTAAATGCGTATCTATACAGGACAAATTATCTGGAAGCACATATTTTGAACGCACAAATTTGGTGATTTTTCCATATGATAAATTTGAGGAGAAATTAGGACTTGGTTAAAGCAAATGTGAAGCCACTTCCACAATAGACTCGGGTTGATGCAGCTTCATTCAAATCATAACCAACTCTTACTGTAACAGGACTGATTCGATCATCAGCATCCCCTAACCCTAGTTGACCATGCTCACCCCAACCCCATGTCTTGATTTCTCCATTTTCTAAACATGAGAAAGAAATAAGTCAGCACATTAATGTGATTGTTAACTTTCTTAGGTATAAGAGAACTACATCTTACCTGTGACAAGGACAGAATGCTCAGCTCCAGTAGCAATATCAGTAACCTTCGTCCCATCAAGACCAGGAACTTTCTCCAAATTGGCTTCTCTTGAATCTACTACATGATAAATAAGTTTACTTTAGAAAAGTCTTGTGTATAATCAGTACAACAATTATGATGTCTTTGAGAATCAAAGTAACTCAAAAGCATTACCAGTTAACTGATTAGCTTGACATGCACTGTGAAGATCGCTAAGCACTCCAAGGTGGTTGCCACCAAGCATATAAACCTCTCCTTCACCTATACACAAATTTAACAAACAAAATTCAACCATCTTAAACAGGGAAGTAAAAGAAGTGAGAAAATCATTAAATGTTGATTTAGTGTCAATAAATACCAGTCATAGCTAAACCGTGGTTCCATCCTAGAGTGGCTTTTGTAAATTTCAACGTAGAGTTTAAACTTTGTGGAATGTGAGAATCTTCAAAGCCCTTGAAGCCTCTTCCCCAGGTAAAAAGATGTCCATCAACTGATGCAACAACAACCAACAGAGCAAGATCATGAAACTGTTTATAAAATAATATAATGTGATTTTTTGGCCAACTACTGCTTTATATGAATTTCACTGGATGACTTAGTTAATCTTATTTTTGAGAAAACTGTAAACTACATATCAAAGGAGAGTGGTGGATTTACCAGATAATGCAGCACTATGATCTCCGTTTGCAGCAATTCCAACTATTTCAACATCTTCGAAGCCACTGATAACTTTAGGAAGATTAATAGATTTGATTCTATCTTTGGAGACACCCAGTTGACCACGCTTCCCAGAGCCAAATCCATAAACTTGATTCAAAAGACAACCTGCATCATCACCAATGACCTTTGGTAATTGAAGAATAAGCAAACTTACGGTCACGTTTTAAATCACAGTCCCAACCGTGATTGTGATCATGACATCAAGGTTACTAATATCTCTAATACCACAATTGTGATTTTATCTGCCATATTTTACCACAACCTTTCACAATATGAAAGACTTTAATATATGAAGCATCAACACATACACATATATCAAACATGGCATTGACACATAGATCCGGATAATAATTTATAAAAATAGAATTAATTGAATATAACTACATGTGTCAGTGTCATGTTGATGTCAGACACCGACACATGTTGGACACTGCACATTGCTGCTACATAGACTTTGAGAGTGTGAGAACCTTTACCTTTCAACAAGACAAGAGAATGGCGCATTCCACATGCAACCCCTACAACATGTTGATCAACAAAGAATGACACTTTGATCGGTGAACTGTGTGAAGCATAATCCCCATGCCCAAGTTGACCAAAGGAGCCATCCCCACAAGTGAACAGGGACCCAGTATCTAGAAACCAACCAAAAGCAAATCAAAACACTTAAGTAATCAACTTTCCTCAGAAAACCAACCTCATTTCCAAAGACATAATGGAGAGAAAGAAGCAAACCTGAAACAAAACCTGAGTGGCTCCATCCAGCAGAGACATGTGATATGAAATGTTCGTCCAAAGATGTTACAGCCTTGGGATACAACATGTTACTCACAACCTCTCCATGGCCTAGTTGACCCCTATTGCCCCTACCCCATGACAATACTTTCCCACCTGCATTTTTTTATAACTTTTGGATATTAGCATCAAGTGAAAACCAAGGGAAAAAAAGCTTAATACGTTTTGATCTTCTATATTGGGTAAAATTTTATTTTGACCATTGTAAAAATGCTTTTGAATCTTCCAACTCTAAAATCACTATTTTGATGGAGATTATAAGTTGGACCACCTTTTTACCATGATACTTGTAAATAGTTCAAAACATAGCGTCCTTTAAAAGTGGAAGCACGATCGTCTTCACTATTTTAAATGAGATTGTAACTTGATTGGTATTAACTTAACAAAAATAACAATAAACATATATGAATTGAGTTTTGTCAAACTTGACACATTATATCACTGCCTTAGATGTTACAACAAGAAGATTTAAAATTAATTAATTTTTGTATGATTCCCAAAGCAATCCGTTAGACATGAACTAACCCGTTTGACCTGAACTAATGCGGAGCGAACAAAAACTAAATGAAAATTCTAGTTTTTTATTTTTTATTTTTAATTAAAACTAATACAAAATATTTTTAGAAAAAAATGATGTACCTGATGTTAGGGCGATGACATGAGCGGCGCCACAGGCAAGTGAGGAGATATGTGAGTGAGAGGAAAGAGAGAGTTGTTGAGGGATATGTTCATCATGAAGTTTACCATTTCCTAATTGACCATCTGTTCCAGCACCCCAACTCCACAATCTTTCATTTGATTCATCCTTCTCTTCACTTTTCACTTCCATCATTCTATCTTCCCTTCTTCTTATACTCTCTACCAATCCAACTACTTTACTTTAGTTTACACTCCTGTTTTTCACTTATATACTGTTTCCTGCGGATGTTCGGAGGATCTTTGTTCTCTTTTTTTTTAAAAAAAAAAAATTCGAAATTAATTTTTAAGTAATTATTGTTATTAAGTTTTATTTGCGGGCGGAGGTTTTTTATAACTGATTTACATAATTTTATTTTTCTAAAAAATATATTTGACTTTTCTTTTATAATTAAATTTCGTAATTGTATACACATTTCTTGCAGTAACTATCTCATTCCATTTATACACAAAAGAAGTATTACATTTATCACTTATCAAATTATTAAAGTTTACTTGCCAAACTATTTTTATTAGTAGTAATTACACTTAAAATATGAGATATTTTACTTTTATGTCATCTTGTTTTTTTAAAATTATCTACTATATTCTATTGAAATTTAATAATAAAATATTTTACTTTTTTATTTTATTTTGTCACAAAACATGCTATTTTTGTCTCCAATAAAATGTTACATCCCACACGACTATTTATTGTCATTTTTTATTTTTTTTTATAATAAAGATTAATTGTTAATTTAATAAATAAAAATAATTAAAAAATCAAATTATATTGATAAAATCATACAAAAT
>JBBPBS010000170.1:7656142-7668725 GCA_037974835.1 Cicer judaicum
AACCTAAAATATGTATTTTAAAGTTAAGACATCTATCATAAGTTCAAATCTTATGGCCTTCATTGAAAAAAATATTGAATTAGCAAAATTTAATTTTTCAAATCAAAGTTAGATAAGAAAACTTGAGATCTGTTGAGATAACGATGAGCTAGGGTTAAGAAATCAACATTTACTAAAAATGATATTATGAAATTATATTTATATATATCTTAAGTTATAATAATTAACTGAAAATGATAGAGACTCGGGACTTGTTATTTAATTATTAATGTAAAATAACATCTTTTTTAAAAGAATTAAAGTAAAATTTTAATCATTCCATTAAAAAAATTATTTCTTATATAAAAAGTTACTTCAACGTGATTTTTTTTTAAATCAATTATATCCTAATTTTTTTTCTTTCTTTTTTGATGGAATTATATCCTAAATCAATTATATCCTCTACCATCATCATCCAATATACTTTAGTCATTTTGTCCACACAACAATTAGCTACAGGATAAATATATTTTATCTCAATCTCAACTTTTTCCATCCATTATAACTAGCGATTCACGGAGCAGCGAAATTAAATAAAGGTTATAAAAATATCTGATATTAATCATGTCCACAACTATGAGAAAGTTAATCTCTACTATCAATTAATTGATACTCATACTATCAGTCAATTACAGCCCATGAACAAGACCCAAATTACTAGTGAAACTGCATACAAAATAACCTATAGAATCTCTAATAAGGTTGTCACAAGTTGATAAATAAGAGTGACCAATATGAAAACAATTAGTATCGAGCTTAAAGACATTGGGTGGAGGCGTTAATCACCTAATATTAATATCATGTTTATTATTGTCTATATAAGAGGAATGATAGACAAAAAGATGGTGATGGATCGAAGTAAGATACCTCCAAAGATTGATAATGAACTGCTAAGAATCTAGACACGTCCCAAAGAATACAAGTTGGTTTCTATCCAGCCACAACATACTATTCGACCACAATATTTTTGTCATAATACTAAATAAAGTAGAGCATTTACAACTATTGGGGCCAATATAAGTGGTTTCCAGGTTGAAGCTCACCCACTGAGAAAGTCCTTGACTGAAAATAGGGTCCCAATGATTATACTCTAGATAAATAAATTTCTTCCATGACTCCTTGACCGCTTCACAATCTCTTAAAGCATGCATAATCTTTTTAGGAGTTGGAAGACAACACAAATACTCATCGGAGTCAGAAATACCACGGTACTTCCTTTTTCGCATTTGTAAGGAGTTTGCCATGAGATACTTTCTAAAGAAAGGTTTGATGTTAAGGAGGACTTTACCGCTTCCATAAGAATTTAAAATTAAGATCATGTGTAGTATTGGATCATTTAACTGACAAAGCATAAACAAATTTGATGGAGAAAAAAAATTGATTAAAATATCTCCAAATTGAAAAATCATCAAGACCCGGAGAAGGAGGTTTAATGTTGACAATTAAAGTACTCAAATGACATGGAAGAGATTGATTAATGAAATTCCAATTTTACCCTAAATTAGAAGCATAATCGCTAACAACAAAATTTTGATAATGGAAGGGGATTGTCGTACCACTATCACAAAATTTATCCACTCTAGGCAACTAATCATCTAGCCAAAAGTAGATTGATTGGCCACTATGCACTTTCCAAAAAATACCAGTGTGAACCAAATGTCAATTATTTGCAATACCCTTCCAAATGTGAAAAGCATTAGACCCACAATGAATAGATGAAATTGTCAAATTACCACACTTGTATTTAGCTCTCATGATTCTAACCTATAGAGCATTAGGTTTTGTCAACAATATCCAACCAAGCTTCATCATGTATCTTATCTTAACACTTCTTCGATTATGAAATTCAAGACATTCATCCTCCTTTGGCGTACAAATAGTTTTCCAAGAAATAAAGGGGCACCTTTTAACATTGGTTAAAATTTCCAATATAAAATTACAACAAAGCATCTCCAAATCATTGCAAATAGACATAGGGATAATAGTAGATTGCATCACATAATTAGAAAGACTCATGATACAACTCTAACCAAGACTGGTCCGACTAGCCATAGGGATAATAGTAGATTGCATCACATAATTAGTGGTCTCAATACTCATAATATTACTTATGGATTCTACAACCAACTGAGGAGTGTTTTAAGAGAAAAAACTCTAGATGTGGAAGTACTAACATGTTGACCTAAATGTAGACAAAAGGCATCAAGAATAGTTTTGATTTTGATCGCTTGTTCAATGGAGGCCTTAACCACAAGAATGATATCATCAACAAACATCAAGTGAGACACCAAAGGACCATTACGACCAAATTCCATTGGCTTCCAAGGGCAATTATGTAAGACATCAAGGATATAGTGGCTAAGCCGCTCCATGACAATAACAAAGAGATAAGGGTACAACGAAAGCCACGAGTAGGAAAGAAATATATCGTTAATCTAAAACAGAAATATATCATGTTTAATTTCATCAATATTTTACATGTTTTCAACAATATTTTAAAAATCGAACCGGACTAGTCAGATCAACCGAGAATCGAACCCATGTCTGGTTTGATTAGCACACAAAAATAGCTAATTAGTAAAAATTGGGAAGAAACGGGAAAACTGGGTTGAACCAATCAGATCACTGAACTAAACTTAATTTTGAAAAACCATCTAGTTTTTTTAAAACACCTAAATTTTTTATTTTTGCAAAAAATAAATAGTTTTTTAAATTAAAAAAGAAAACTCTTTTTTCACTTAATCCATAAAACACCCACCCGTATTTGATTTATTGATGTCATATTAAAATTTGTATGCAATGTGACAACAGATTTTTAAAATTTGTAAACACTATGAGCCTTAAGCCGTTCCTTAATGCTGGCTCAAAAATTATAATATTATGCAAATTTATGATTAGAAGATGTTAATTTCTTGATTCAGGCTATTCTCCATACACACATTTTACCATTAACGTTGATGATCGTTCAACTAAATGTCTAATTTAAAACTCAATATTTTAAATTATAAAATAAAAACTAATATTTTTTAAAGGTTCAATTAAGATCTTAATCAAACGGTCACAAACACATTAATGCAAAATTCCATCTGGATAATTTGAAACACTGGTTACACAAATTAGAAAAAGTGTTCCAAGCATTATGCATCACAAAACCCTCAAATCAACCTAGTCGACCAAGTCAACCTTGTAACCAATTACCACAAAATGTAAAACAGTAGGTTTGTTGCTAACCTTTGATTTGAGATTCATTAGAGTAATCACAAAACAACATCTTAGAATTTCAAATCCAAATAATCAAGAAGACAACATAAGTTAAACAAACTATTTACTAAATTATATTTATAACACATCAAACATAAAAAACCACAAACTAAATTACATGATTAGCTAGCTTATAAGTTACTTTCTAGAAGCTCATTCGTTGAGGATCTTCCTCAAAGCAAAAAAAAAAAAAAAATACATAGATCTAACTTCCAAAATATAAAATGGAAACAAATAATTGATACAAAATAAGATATCCCAATAAAATAATTAAATATTGATTTTCAGAATTACATGATATCGTCATAAGCAACAATTTCTCTGCCCCTGAAAGGTACTTCAAGAACTGAGCTACCAGAACTATCTTCACTACTTTTGGTATTCCCTATAGTTGAAGCAAGTTTATTACCTCTTCCATGTCTCCTCAAAGGTACCTCAGCTCGCACAAGCTTAGACGTCGATACACTATCCTTGTTCTTACCAACTCCTTCCCTCCACATAGCCAGAGGATCTGTTGCCCACAACACTTGAACCTGTTAGACACACACCAATGTCATTCTTTCATATTTTCCACAAACAGTATTAGAAATATGCAATTCACCCCTTTTCCCCCAATTTCACATGAAACAAACAAACTAAGCATAGATATATAGAGAGGATAACATAACACTCCCCAGCAAAAATAAAAACAAAAAAACCAGAGTTGTATACATGGAAACTACCAGTGGGCGCACAGCCTAAGAAACACAAATACTGCACACTAGACATGAATTAATTGTCACAATGAAATTGTCACGATACCCATAATAATTTAAGAAAATGAATTAATTGAATGTAATTGACATGTCCGTGTTGGACCCTGAGACACACACATTCAACCAAAAGTGTCAGTAATACATAATGCAAAACCCCATGTGAAGAAAATTATCAACATGGATATTTGTACCATAACGAGCCTAAGCTATGGAGATATACTAGGGTGCATATTGCTAGTTAAGCACTTTAATTATCAATGTTTTAAAAACCCAAACACGATGGTTCAACTGTTGGCATCATGAACGTGCATCTACAGTATGGTTATTTGAGAGGTTTAATTGTGATTTCATCTCAATTGGAGTGGTTTAAATCAGTTGAACCAGGGCTTAAAAGTCTCATCAGTTCAATGTTCAGTTCGGTTTTTAAAAAAAGTTCCTCAGTTTCATCTTTCAAGCATTACCCCATAGTTGTCTTTAACTTCAAGTTTCAAACTTTCACCAAAATTTGAAATAATTAGGTAAAAAAAAGTTGTTAACTATGTTCTATTTCAGGCTTTAAAAACAAATTATGATGTAGTAATAAATTGAGCTCAAAACGTATCGATTGTGTTCGATTCCATACTTCACCACGAAACTGCAGCGTTTTAAGTGGTAATCTCAAAACCCTAGATGACAACGGAATAAAAGAAAAGGAAGCACCTTTTTGGAGTTAACGGTGACTCCAAAGGAAGGGTCGTGGCCAGCGGCGATGGCGGCATCGGCGGAATCCTTGTTACGGAAAGTGATGTAGCCGACGGCGTCGCGGTCGATACGTATGCGAGAGATGGAGCCGTAGATCTCGAATCGAGACTTGAGATCGAGGACGGAGCAGTCCAACGGGAGACCTATGACGACCACCGCAGACGGAGGTGTCGGCCTCATAGTTGGTCTGTAGTCCTCCGCCGGCTCCGGCAGTGGGCGACGGCGCTTGGAGTCGTGGCGGGAAAAGTAGGGTTTGTCTCTCTTGCGACTCATTGCGGTGTGGTATCAGAAAATAGCTTGAGATTTGTTTTTTTGACTGTGAGACTAGCTGAGATTGACCCACCCATTATTTTCCCTATAATTATTTATAATAAAACTAAAATATCAAATTTTTGGTCCATGGCAAACATAAATCAGGACATCAATATGAAGATACATTTTTTTTTTATGAAAACAAAAATTACATAATTGAACTAACTTTTAAATAACCAATCATAGATACTCTTGAATATATAAAAAAGTTAGAGTGAAAAAAAGTTAATGTATTTATATTGAGGTGAATATGAATTAAATGTTAAAGAATTAAATAATTTTGGTTCAAATCCATTTGAAAAAAACAAATGTTAATATAATAATTAATTATTAATCTTGACTGTTTAAAAAAGAATTAATTTAAAATTTAATGCATCTATTTGTTTTTTGTTGATTCAATTCGTTTTATATGTAATATTAAATAAAGTATAATATTTATTTGAGTTTAAAATAAAATAATTTTTAATTTAAAAAATTTAGAAATTTGTTTAAAAATAATATTTTTATTTTTCTTAAATGATTTTTAATCTTATTTTTATATAATTTTATAAAATAATTTTTTAAACTACAAAATTACCATAATTTTTTTAAAATAAATTAATCTCTCCGTTCCTATGTCATGTATACCTGTCCCTTTTATTTCTATCCCCCCTCTATCACTAAGTTAGCACTTTTAGAATCTTTGTTATGTTTGAAGTATTTATTGTGAAATTTATTATAATAGATCAATTGAAATATTTAAAATTGACACTTTAATTTTTAAGCTTTTCATTTTTTTTAAAAATAATAATTTTTTTAATAAAATGATTTTTCAAAAAACATGAAACAAACACTATTCAAATAATAAACAATAATTTTTATTTTAAAAAATTAAATTTTTTCTTGAAAAAATCTAAAAGAGATAATTAATTTTTTTTGTTGTTGGAGAAATATATTATTTTTAAGTTTAGGTCAAATGGAATTTTCTATACTTTATCACTAAAAATATTACTTTTACAAAAATAACAATTTAAAAAGATTTATTTCAATATTTTTTTATTAAATAAATATGTTTCTAGTCCTATAAAGTTATAGTTTTTAAGTTATAGTTTTTAAGATTAGTTCTTAAATTTTTTATTAAGTTTTAGTTCCTATTTAAATTTTATTGGTGTTTTTTGAAGGACTAAACTTTTTTTTTTAGAATTAAAATTTTATTTAATCTTTTTAATAGTCATTATATTTTATTAAAAAGAAAAATTATTAGAAATATTCTCCTAACAAACTTGCACTTTATTTGGGTGATTCAACAAACTTGCACCTTCAGTCAAAAACAATAAAACTAACCGACACCTAATGATTCATATCTTTCAGCAAAATAGGTGCGTGCACAAGAATATGTCTTGAGTTTGATTCAGTAAAAAAAAATGAACAAAAAACAATTTCTTGAGCCGATGAAATCTTTATAGCTTTCTAAATATTAAATACATTATGATATGTCTTCAAAGCAACCTACCTAATTAGAAACAAAACATAACCATGGATTCACGTTGAGCAAACTTAGACACTTAGACTCACATGCTCTTATGATTATTGAGAAGAAGTTAATGGAACCAATGTGGGAATAGTACTATCTATATAACATGTTCGGAAGAATTTCGATAATTAAAACTTTTTGTTTAGGCTTTTCTTTTTTATTATTATTATTTTTTATTTTATTTCAAGAGTTATAATTAATAATTAGATAACTTAGTAGTATAATAAGAGGCTTGTTTGTTGAGTAAAAAAATATATTTTATTATAATACGAGGCAACAAACAAAAACAACTCCTTGTATATCAATTTAAAATTTTATGTTATGTTTTCATTTAACAAATCGACTCCTATTTAAAAGAATCTTTAATACAAATGATGATAGTAAATAATAATAATAATAATAATAATTGTGAGATATTTCCAAAATATTGGTAATATATGTATCTATAATTTGTTATACATAACATGATATTGTTGTTGGTGTAGTGGTTGTGTTGATTCTTTCCTAACATGCAGTCCCAACAGGCATAACGTTTTGGACATAATGCAAATAACGAATTCAAGTAATTGTCATCCATTTTCTTTCACTCATTCTCATATACTAAGTCAACTTATTCTTTTCTAATGCATGAGAAAAGAATAGGTAACATTATTTTGTAACATACAATTGAGAGATATTCTTGGTGTGATAGTGCAAATCATATCAAGGTTTCCAAAGTAACGAATTCAAGTAATTGTCATCCATTTTGTCAACTTATTCTTTTCTAATGCATGAGAAAAGAATAGGTAACATTATTTTGTAACATACAATTGAGAGATATTCTTGGTGTGATAGTGCAAATCATATCAAGGTTTCCAAAGTAACGAATTCAAGTAATTGTCATCCATTTTCTTTCACTCATTCTCATATACTAAGTCAACTTATTCTTTTCTAATGCATGAGAAAAGAATAGGTAACATTATTTTGTAACATACTATTGAGAGATATTCTTGGTGTGCCTGAAGGGGATTCGCTGGTAGTCTCATTTGCATCCGATTGGTGGGGGCGAATCGAACCTAAAGGCTAGTGTAACAACACGCTTTGGAATTTGCTACATAGAATCTTCATCAACAACTTCACCATTAAAGTCTTGCAGCAATTGTCACGAATAAAGTTCCAACAATCTTTAGGTTCGATTTTATATTCAATCAATGGCTGCATCACTCAAAGAAATGACTTCTAATTTTGTGAAGTTGGAGAAATTCGATGGAGGAAATTCCGTTAGCAGAAAAAGATGAAATTTCTCCTTACAACATTGAAGGTGGTGTATGTTCTAAACACTACAAGACCGTTGGAGAAGGAAGTGGAAACATTAGCAAAAACAAGAGAAAGGCAGAAGTGGGACAATGATGACTATATATGCATGGGCCATATTCTTAACGGAATGTCTGACTCCTTGTTCGATATATATCAAAGCAGCACATCTGCAAAGGAACTATGGGAGAAATTAAAGTCAAGATATATGCAAGAAGATGCTACAAGTAAGAAGTTTCTTGTTTCTCAATTTAATAATTATAAAATGGTTGATACTAAATCAGTAATGGAACAAATGCATGAGATTGAACGTATTCTTAATAACTACAAACAACATAAGATCCACATGGATGAAATCATTATTGTATCCTCCATAATAGACAAACTTCCACCTTCGTGGAAAGATTTCAAAAAATATATGAAACATAAGAAAGAGGACATATCACTTGAGCAATTGGGTAATCACCTTCTTTTAGAAGAAGAGTATCGTAAACAAGAGGATACTAAAAACCAATTTTCTCATGAAAAGGTTTATGTAATGGAGGAAGGAAATTCAAGCAAATCTTTTAAGAAAAGAATTCGAGATTTTGATAAATCTCATAAAAAACACAATGGTAATAATGAACAACGAAAGAAAAGAAAAGGAAGTTGTTATCATTGTGGAAAACCAGGACACTTTAAAAATGAGTGCAGGTTCTTGAAAAAGAAGAACAAAGAGAAGAATTCAAGTGCAACAAAAGATAATCTTGTTGCTGTCATTTCTGAACTCAACATGATTGAAGATGTTGAATCTTGGTGGATAGACTCTGGTGCTACCCGCCATGTGTGCAAAAACAAAGAACTATTTAAGACCATTGATGAAGAAGATGGAAGTATTTTGTACATGGGAAATGCCTCAACTGTCCAAGTCAAAGGAAAAGGAATAGTGGAGATTTAATTCACTTCTAGAAAAGTACTTACTCTTAAAGATGTATTTTATGTTCCTGATGTTAGGAAGAACTTGATTTATGTACCTTTACTTAATAAGTTTGGTTTCAAAAGTGTATTTGAGGGAGATAAATTTATTTTCTCTAAGGGTGGTATGTTTGTAGGGAAGGGTTACCTTTGTGAGAATATGTTCAAATGTAATGTTGTTAGTAACTATAATAATAATAATAATATGATTTCTGCTTATATTGCTGAGTCTTGTGATTTATGGCATATACGACTAGGACATATTAACTTTAAAAAATTGAATGATATGATGAAATCAAATTTAATTCCGACTTTTGATAAAAATTCAAATTCATGTACTACTTGCATGCTAACTAAAATCACTAGACAACCTTTTAAAAGTGTTGAAAGAAGTTCTAAGATATTAGATTTAATTCACTCTGATGTGTGCGATTTACATGGTTGGCCTACAATTGGTGGTAAAAAGTATTTTGTCACTTTTATTGATGATTACTCTAGATTTTGTTATGTTTATTTAATGCACTCTAAGAATGAAGTTTTAGACAAATTTAAAATATTTAAAGCACGAGTAGAACTTCAACATGAAACTTTTATTAAGTGTTTTAGAAGTGATAAGGGAGGAGAGTTCTATCATCCTGAGTATTTTGTGTCCACTGGTATTGTGCATCAAACAACTGCACCATATTCCCCACAACAAAATGGAATTGCAGAAAGGAAAAATAGGGTATTAGAAGAAATGGTGAATGCTATGTTATCCTATTCTGGTTTATCTAAAGGTTATTGGGGGTGAAGCCATGCTAACTGCATGTTATTTGCTAAATAGAGTTCCCAATAAAAGGAACAAGATAACCCCATATGAACTTTGGAAGAAAAGAAAACCCAATCTTAACTATATTAAAGTTTGGGGTTGTAGAGAAATTGTTAAGGTTCCTGAACCAAAAAGAAAGAAATTGGGAGAAAGAGGAATTGAAAGTGTATTTCTGGGCTATGCTGAAAATAGCAAGGCCTATAGATTCATGGTTGTTGAATCTAATGCCTTGTGGCACAACTAGATTATTTAAAGATAATCGAATGCTTGATGTATGCCATGACCTGTACCAGACCTGACATAGCATATGTTGTAGGCAGATTAAGTCGGTATACTAACAATCCAAGTAAAGAACACTAGCAAGCTGTTAATAGAGTATTAAAATATTTAAAAGGAACAATTAACTATATCCTTCAGTTTTGGAAGGATATATAGATGTCAGTTGGGTAACTTATGTTGAGGATCATGCTTCCACAAGTGGATGGATCTTCAACCTTGGTGGAGGTGCAGTTTCTTGGGGATCAAAGAAACAAACTTGCATTGCCGACTCCACCATGGCTGCAGAGTTCATTGCCCTAGCTACAGGTAGTAAAGAGGCAGAATGGCTAAGAAATTTGTTATATGAGATACCAATTTGGCCAAAGCCAATGGCATTGGTATCCATACATTGCGATAGTCAATCCACACTATCCAAAGCATACAGTCAAGTATATAATGAAAAATCTAGACATATTGGTCTAAACATAGCTATGTAAAAGATTTAATTTTAAATGGAGTAATATCCATAGTGTTCGTAAGAACTGAAAAGAATCTTGCAGATCCTTTGACAAAAGGTCTGACAAGGGACATGGTGTTGAAGACATCATTTGGGATGGGACTCAAGCCCATATCTAATTAATCATCAATGGTGGAAAGTCGATTCACACTTGAGTAACATCAAGTCTTGAGTTCAATGATAAAGTACACTATTAGAATGATTGCAAGTACTTGAATATAGATACATCCCAAAGATTGAAAGTACTTGAACCATAAGTGTAAAGTTGGAAGGTTGGGTTTTACTCTTAATAGACATATAGCATAATTTTGCTGAAATACATATTATGGGTGTATTTCTGATATAGTCTATCTATGTGAGGATGAAGTGAGGCCGCTTCGAAGAGTTAAAGGGCTTGACTCTTAAATTCTCATGAAAAGGGTACATTACACAAGGCTTTCACAAATGTGTCATCTTTATAATTCTTTCGATAGTACCGAGATTTCATGTGTAAGTTGTGCACACTTGTTCTAATGAATAACTAGTTCAAAGCTTGTCTACCAATCTATTCGGGATAAATGGAACCCATAGCTTACTAAGTAGTGGTTCAAATCATAAGATACCATTATTTGAAACCATGATATTTCCAAAATTATGGGACTAAGTATATTTTGAAAATGGTGGGGGATTGTGAGATATTTCTAAAATATTGATAATATATGTATCTATAATTTGTTATACATAACATGATATTGTTGTTGGTGTAGTGGTTGTGTTGATTCTTTCCTAACATGCCGTCTTGAGTTCAATTCTGCGCTTTGCTTTCTTTTTGGAAATATTCCCTTTTGAAAAGGCACAGCTGTTGATTTAAAATGAAAAGGTGCAAGGAGGAATCAAACCGGGGTCATGTGCGAACAGACATAACGTTTTGCCACCAGACCATTACATAACTTCAGTTAATATATGAACGGTAATTATATATGACCCTTCGCAAACAATGGCAGAAGAAGAATTGCAACTCTTTCCCAAGTGACATTATTTTCCTATAAATAGGGCCACTTTGGACAGAATGCAAATAACAAATTCAAGTAATTTCCATCCATTTTATTTCACTCATTCTCATATACTAAGTCAACTTATTCTTTTCTAATACATGAGAAAAGAATAGGTAACATTATTTTGTAACATACTATTGAGAGATATTCTTGGTGTGATAGTGCAAATCATATCAAGGTTTCCAAAGTACCCTGAAGGGGATTCGCTGGTAGTCTCATTTGCATCCGATTGGTGGGGGCGAATCGAACCTAAAGACTAGTGAAACAACACGCTTTGGAATTTGCTACATAAAATCTTCATCAACAACTTCACTATTAAAGTCTTGCAGCAATTGTCACCAATAAAGTTCCAACAATAATTTTATTTATATATATTTCTATACTTGATTATATATATATATATATATATATATATATGGATTTTTGTTTAATTTTAATAAATATCAGACATGTATACAATGAGTTTAAGGGTAAAAAAAGTTAACCTTTTGAGAAAAATAAAATTTCAATCAGATTATACAGAAATGTTATCTATTGAATTCGTTTAAATTTTTCAACTTATAACATAAAATAAAAAGATATCATCTCGAGTTTCTTCTGCATAAATTTTCTTTCTTTATTTCTTGCTGCAGGTGTTGTTGGTTTTTTTTTAATTGCCCTGTTTCTGAAATTTAAATACCTAAATGCCCCCTTTTGAAATTTATGTACTGCCCTTTTTTTTTTCAAAATTTTCCATCCTCACAAGTCGCCATTTGCGATTTCCTTAAGGAATGCCACTTCCCAAATGGCGACATCCAACTAGTTTTTTTTTAAAAAAAAACAAAAATTTTGATTTTTGATTTTTTTTATTTTTAGTGAATTTATATATATAATTAATTATTATCATACATAAAAATACATAAAAAAAAATAAATAGAAATTTTAAATATGAAAAAAATTTAGTAAATCTAAGTTTTAATAGGCATTTATTAAATTATTTTTTCTTTAAAAAAAATATTTTAATTTTTATTGAAATAACAAAAGTAATATATATATATATATATAACTAAAATAATTCATAAAAATAGATAAATATAAATTTTAAATTATGAAAAAAAA
>JBBPBS010000170.1:7669131-7736733 GCA_037974835.1 Cicer judaicum
AAATAGATAAATAGAAAATTTAAATTATGATAAAATTTTAGCAAACCGAAGTTCTAAATGCTGATTTTTTAAAGGTTTTTTTTTTAAAAAAAAAGTTATTTAAATTTTTATTAGAATAACAAAAGTAATATATATATTTATATAATATAATTCATAAAAGTAGATAAATAAAAATTTTAAATTACGATAAAATTTTAGGAAGTCCAAGTTTGAAATGCCGATTTCGCAAAGGTTTTTTTAAAAACATTTATTTAAATTTTTATTGAAATAACAAATAGAAATTACATAAATAGCAATTTTTATAATAAATATAATTCATAAAATTACATAAATAGCAAATTTAAATTACGATAAAACTACACAAATAGAAATTAGGATAATTGACTATTGTTACGTTTGGACAATGTTTTCAAGTATGGCCAGTTAATCGACATAATCCACATTTTCTCGGTACTTTTTCTTTAACATCCATTTCAGTTCTAATACGGATACTATTTGGACGACCTTTTTAATTCTCTGCATCATAGGATTGTGATACAATGTTTCACCTTCATATGTGGGCCAATATCCTTCATTAGGTATAGGTGGAAATTCTTCTTTGTAGATGTTAAATACATTAACAACCTTGTACACGTCAAATATAAGCACTAAATAGTTTTGACGAGCATAAGAACATGCAGCTATGTCATGTGAACAAGGAATATGTATAGCTTGAAATTTTCCACAATCACACCATTTTCTTTGAAGGTTGACTTCGAAATGACCAATTGGTCGCACCTCTCTTGGGTTTACTGTTTCATGCACCATGAAAGAATAATGATTTCGGTCGAATTGCATGACTTAGTGAGTATTAGATTTACCAACTTCACATTTAATCTTGTCTATGCAATCGTCTATGTATACTCGACCAGAAGCTAATGATGCCTGATGTTGTTGTCCCCTTTCTGCATATAAAACTCCCAATCTATAGTATGTTGATTGTACCAAAGCAGTGATAGGGAGATTGCTTGTACCCTTCAACATTGTGTTGATGGACTCGGAAACGTTTGTTGTCATGTGTCCCCATCGTCGACCTTGAGAATAAGCCATAGTCCATTGTTCTAGGGGGATATTATCGATCCATCTTAAAGCTTCTGGATTTTCCATCTTGATTTCATTGCGATAATACTTGAATGATGGCTCATTTAATGCACATCCTGTAAGAAATGATGTAAAAATTATCAAATATGATTAAGTGATAAATGAAAAATATACTAAGAAGAATTAGATCATTACCCATACAAATGAGTTTTCTTTGAAGTCCCTTGTCCTTGAACTCTCTCATGAAATTTTGTACAATGTGTCGGATGCAGTACACATGTGTTGCTGGAGGATCATGCCAACCATTATTTGGATTATTATAAGCACTCTTAGTGGATTCGTGTCTATCTAAAATCAAACAAATGTCGACTTGAGGTGTTATATACCTTCTTAGATTTTTCCAAAAAAAGCTCCAAGCACCCCTTGTCTCACCTTCCACAAGTGCATAAGCAATGGGAATTGTATTTTTGTTTCCATCTTGTGCAACAGCAAGCAAAAGAGTCCCCTTGTACTTTTAGTACAACCAAGTTCCATCCACTGAGACAAATGGTTTACAAAATTTAAACCTAGATAGGCACGGAGGGAAAGCCCAAAATAATCGTTTGAATTTTTTTGCATTATCAGGATATGCAACTGATACTTCCATTTCCACAATAGTTCTTGGAAGAAATTTTTGCATAGTCAACAACCACCTTGAAAGGTCATTGTAAGACTTTTCTTAGTTCCCATAAATCGTTTCGATAGCTTTGTTCTTTGCCATCCATGCATTTCTATAGGTGATTGTATAATTATATCGTTCCCGAACATGTGCAATGATCACCTTGACTTTAATTGATGGGTCAGCTTTCAAAAGCGACTTTATGCTTTCGCATATGATGTTAGAGTCGAGCTTATTATGATCCTGTGACATAGAAGAATTTGCGCAATTGTGGGGCCCTTTCAAACGACCAATCACCCATTGGTTACTTTTTGACTTAATGAAGCCCTGCATTTGAACAAGCATTGTGGATTCACACATTTAATTACATACCTGTATTGATCAGATTTCACTACACGGTAATTGAGGGAGTGTTTTATGTGATAATGCTTAATTGCAAGTTGACAATCTAGTTTGCTATTAAACTTCATTCCAATCTCAAGAGATGCATCTAATGGAGGTGGTTCATTAGATGACATATCAAATTCGGAGGATTGGTAAGTATAATCCAAATTTAGATTACACATATGGAATGGTTGATCGTATGTTAGCTCTAGATCATCACCATTATCGTTGTCACCTTCATCGTCCTCGTCTTCATCAAAGTATGTTTCTTCTTCACTCTCTTCATTTATTTGTTGTTGATCAACATTGACCATATCACCCTAGTGGAATATATGGTTCAGGTTCAGATGTTTCGGCCTGGTCAAAGAATGGTTTGGGTTGGTATGGGTTGGGCTGGTAAGATTCATTATTTTGAAAAGAATAAGTGTTTTGTGTTTCAAACTGGTATTCAGGGTGAGGTGTGGTTGAGGATGATGGTTGACCAATATCGTATAATGGATTACCATCCTCAAATGTGACATATAACTCGATAGATCTGAGTTGCGGCCACTGTTTATGAACATCAAACATGAGTTCAACATCTTCGTCGTCTTCAACATTTAACAATTCATAATGAACTAGGCCTTGTCCAAATGAGATAGGGTGTCGAAAAATAATGTTAGACACCTTTTGATTTTCTAACCTCAACTTTGCTTCAACTTTTTTTTCAAGTAGGTAAGGTTGCATCCAAAACTAACTCAAATAGGTTTTTTTTCGTCACTTTTGAAATATTTACCAATATCTTGCCTTTCACATATTTCACCATTGTAATAAATTAAAAAAACTATATTTTTTGATGTCATTGATATGAAAATGAGATATTGAGATTGAGATGAAATGCAATGAAATACATGCATACTTATAGATAACCAAATATGAGACATGCAATGCGGTAAAATACATCCAACACTTGTCCAATCCGATTCAATCCAAATGTGATAATTCAAAGCTCCTGCACTGCAATTGTCATAGTTCAGACGAGCATGCATATACTACCTTACAAATCGCCTTTCCCAAAAGCGACTTCTTTCATAAGTCGCCATCCCAAATGGCGAGTTTGTGACAAATGCCTTTGATAAATCGCCATTCACAAAGCCGACCTTGGAGTTAGGCATATATTTCCAAATTATTCTATCATTTTTTTTTCTTCACCTTTTCATTCTGGAGATTCTCAAACATTGACAAAAGAACCAAGAAGATATTATTTATCATTTTTTTTTCTTCTTTTCTTCTTTTCTTCTTTCATCTTTTTTTTTTGTGAGGATCACTTGGCAACACTTTATAGAGAATTGTGTCGTGCATCTGAACTCGGTGTTATGTCGTTTGGCAGATGTTCACATCTACTTCAAACGTGAGCATGGTACCATATGCCGTTTCTTGCACCAATAAGTAATCTTGAGTCTCGTTTTCCATTCGCAAAAAGGTAAATATAAAAAAAAAGTTAAATATTATATTTATTAAACTATCAATTTATTCACTAACATATTCAAATTTATTTTCGTAGATATAGTGGAAAGGGTATGAAATTTGGGGATACACCTCGTTATCATACCGCAGGATATCGATCAAAAATTGATCATATGACCGTTAATGATGTAATATTTTAAAACATTACATTATTTCTATTATTTTGTTTTTCTTTTGCATATATTACTAACAAACTTATTATATATCAGTTTATCTGGAGGCCATATCTATGTCTAACATACGATCATCCAGAAGACAATTGGCTATGGAATGCATCTACATATTTAATTTGTTTCTACATAATAGAAATGCATCAAATTGATAGAGTGAAACTACAATTTGGATTACCCCAAGAAATTTCACATCCTCCGAGGAACATGAAAAAGTATCATAAGGTAGATTTGCATAAACAAGTTGACTATAGTTGGGCATTATTCTACGAAAATGAGAACAAAAAGTGGAATGAACGAGAGAATCATATTCTACATGGTCAACCTCTAAATGTTGAATTAAAACCAAGTTATGAATACATGGTTTGGTTTTGCAAAAATTCTAAACGATTTGTTTATGTAGAAAACCAATTGGTTGACCCTTGTGCCAATCCACCTCAACCTCCCCCACAACCTCCACCACAATCTAGCCAACATTTTGTTCACCCTCAACCTCCACCGCAATCTAGTCAATTTTTTTTTCAACCCCAACCTCCACCACAATTTAGCCAACATTTTTTCTAAGAATCAATGCCTAACACAACACAACAAAATCAATATTATATACCAACACCTCCTGACACTCCACATCTCCTCATACTTTTACCTACACACCACATCAATCTTACGGGTTCACGCTAGGAGCATCTATCAGACAATATACTTTTGATATTTCAATAAAAATTAAAAAAAAAATTTAAAGAAAAAATTATTTAATAAATGCCAATTAAAACTTAGATTTACTAAATTTTTTTCATAATTAAAATTTCTATTTATTTATTTTTTTTATGTATTTTTATGAATTATAATAATTAATTATATATATAAATTCACTAAAAATTAAAAAAAAATTATAATTTTTGTTCTTTTTTAGAAACTAGTTGGAAACAAGATTTAAGTTGTAGTGTGTTTCATGATATATAATTAGGGTTTATATAGTATTTATCTTGAGGAGAGGGGATATACTAAACATATGTTGTTTTATTTTGTCCTTACCGGCAATTATTCACACGGTAATTAGCAGAAATTGTGGTTTCGTTATTCAACACTAATTACTTACTTATCAGACATTCAAATTTAATTATTTATTTAAACTCAATATAATATGCTAAAAAAAAGTATGTTAATAATAATATTGTATGTAGTATTAAGAAATACAAATAATAGGAACTATAGAATAACAAAAACAAACATGTCAAAAATAAATAAATAAAGTTTACATATTCAATAAAAAATACTATTTTTATTAACAAAATATATTGTATAATTAATAAATAAGATATAGTTAATATTATATTTTAATGATGAATCTCGATTATTAAATAAAATAACGAAAAATGATGATAATTAAATAATCGAAAGAAAAACTCATCTAACAGTGACACAAATAGGAATAATCAGAAGAAATCATCTAACAGTGACACAAATAGGAATAATCAGAAGAAATGAAGGATCCTGTAATCAGAAGAAACTCATCTAATGTAATTAAGTGATTGTGGTTGATTTGTTAGGATTGATTGTGACTGATTTGTTACTATGTAGGGAGGGATTGGAATTAATTGGCGGGTGGGGGGGTTTATGGTGCTGTACTCAAGGGTTTAGGGGAAGATGTGATTTGTCAGCTACATATGCCTTATATATGTAACCTACTAGGTTAGCAAATAAGCCTATGAGGCTAGCTACTTAATTACAAAGCATAGCCATTAGCCATGGATAGAGATTGGGCAAACTTAGACTCACTTGCACTCGACATTATTATTTCCAAGTTAATTGAACCAATTGATCACATTTGGTTTGGTTCCGTATGCAAGAATTGGCACTCAATTGCAAAGCTTAATCATCAAAACAACTACAAATTTAGGAACAATATATTGCCTATGTTGATGATCCCTTCAGAGAAAAATCCAGAAAAAAGAAGTTTGTTTAGCATATCAGCAAACAGAGTGTATGAATTTCAATTGACAATGTTTTCTAATAAGAGATTTTGTGGTTCAAGTCATGGTTGGATTGCAACAGTAGATGAAAATTATGTCATAACTTTGGTGAATCCTTTTAAGAATGTAGCTCCTATTATTCTACCTTGGATTGATGTTTATGATTCTTACAAGTTTTATGAATTCAATGTACGTAAGGTTACTCTGTCTGTTGACCCTTTAACAAATCCAAATGATTACGTGTTTGCAGCAATTTACACTAACCGTGGTTGTCTTGCTTTCATGAAAGCAGGACAAGAATTTTGGACATACATGCAAGACGAGAACCATACTGGTTTCATCGATGTTGCATTCTACAAAGATTTGGTGTATGCTGTATCTCGTTGGAGACAAATTGTCTCCTTTGATCTTTGTTATTCTACTAACCCTTATAGATTTGAAGAGAGAATTCCAAATATTGTTAGACAAAGAGGTGAACATGAAACTTACTCTCCACTAACTTATCTAGTGACATCATTGGAGGGAGATTTGTGGATGGTGAGAAGGTTTATAGATAGATTGATGACTCCTTGTGTTGGTGGCTCTGACAATAATTGTACAGTAAGTTTAGAAGTGTTTAAGTTGGAATTGGATTGCAAAGGTGAAAAGCTTATGAATATGCTCAAACTTGAGAGTTTGGGAGATAATGTTTTATTCTTAGGTGACAATGATTCAATGTCTATATCAGCTTCATATTTTTCAAGTTATGTACAAAAGAATTCTATTTATTATGCTGATAATTACATGGATGATGAACCAAATCCTTATCCTCAAGGCCCTTTTGATATGGGAATCTATAATGTAAAAGATGGAAGTTTTGGTATTCATTGCCCTATCAAACCTTATTTCAAGGGTGTGGCACCTCCTGTATGGGTTATGCCACCTTTTCAATGGGATTGCTAAGTATTTTAATGAAGTGATCTTTGTAAATTTCAATGAAGTGTCAAATGATTTTAGATTTAAATAAAATATTTTACGATATAAATTTTTAGTTTAATGAAAAATTTGAAAAATAAAATAAAATTACAAGAGAACGAAAAATTAACGGATAAATTAAATCATTTTTTATAATAATATATTCAAATATTATATTCATGTTATGAATCATATATTTAATTCTCAAATCAAATAAAAAATTGAATCTTGAAACGAAAAAAAATTATTCATCCCAAATCGATTCACTTATATATTAAATGATGTGATCTTTAAATAAAAGAATAAATAATTCTACAATCAATGTTTTTAAAAGCAAAAGAAAACAAATCTTAATATTTTATAAATAAATAAACAAGTCTAGAATTTTTAATTCTCAAAATAAAATAATCAAATTTTTATTTTCTATACAAAAATTTATTCACGATATCTTGGATTCTTATAAATGATATTTAAGGCATCAAATCTTCCATAAATATATATAATAAGCAAATATATATAAAAAATTATGTGCGATAATTATAAAAGATATGATTTATGTACAAAATATTTTTGAAAAGAAATTAAACTGCAAAATATGATATTTATTTGAAAGATTATATCCAACTAAAAAAATTGATTTTATTTCAAAAATCTGAATGAAATCAAATCTTTATAAGAAATTATTATTCTATGACAACATATTGTATCTTGGATTAAATCCAAAATTTGTGGAAACTTATAGGGATCCAAAAAATCAAAAATCAAAGAAACAACCGCAAGATATAGAAATTAAGTCAGACTTAAATATTTGTTCTAAAACCAAATTAAACCAAAATTTAAATTCAAATATTAATTTTTCTAAATTTTTCAAAATGTATTTCAATCAATACCATATAATCGAAATTATAAAATCTGGAGTCAACAAAGAAATTACATGAAATTATGAAAATATTTTAACTGATTTACCTCAATTAAAATATATTTTTTCAGATAGAATTTTCATTCATACTTTTCTTCTAATATGTTTTTGACTTTTTTAAAATTTCTTATTAGCACATTGTTTTTTTCGTTCTCTCTCTTATTTTTTATTGACTGAACGATTTCTTTTTAAATATAGAGAAAAAATGTCAATTGAGAATACTACTAATGGAGAACTTCAATCACCATTTAAGAACGATCAGTCTTGAACACATATATATATATATATATATATATATATATATAACTGATTTTGTGTATCTTCAATTAAAAAGGCAGTTTATCAGAGAATTTCACTATCATAAGATGTTACAAAAGACGAGTTCAGATCTCCTCCATTTTTTAGTATCCATTTTTTATCAAGTTTGCTTTTTAGATGTGCGACACATGGCAACTAAAATTTTAATGGTTGAGATTTTATTAAATATTAAAAATCAATTTTAATTAATTAAAATAAAAACATAAAACCACAGTAAAAAAACAAAACCCTTTTCCTTCCTGCCTTCGCTGCTCCCTTCCATCGCGCGCTTCCTCCCTTCGCAGCCCCTCCACTGCAATATTGTCGTATCACTGCAACACTCCGCACCGCGCGCTTCCTCCCTTCGCAGCCCCTCCACTGCAATATTGTCGTATCGCTGCAACACTCCGCACGCTACATCACCGCCACGCCGTTGCTGTACCGCCGCTCCACTACAACATTACTACATATTTTTGTTCTCGTTGTCTCGCTTTTGCTGCCACGACCTACCTTCTTGCTTCTAAGCAATTTTGATTCAAACACATGTATTAATGTTGCAGTGGAGTGGCAATACAAACACTTGTAGTAATTTTGATTGAATTATTTTTTCTTTTCACAGGTCATGTGTTTCAACCAATTTGATGGCATTTTGATTCCATCAATTTCAAATAAATTGGTCCTCCAAAACAACTTAGAAAAATGGTCCTTCAAAATTTCCAGAGAGTAAGCAATTGGAATTAATCCAAACACCACTGACATATGAGAAAATAGTAACGAATTGGAATTGGACTGTAAGGAATTGGAATTAATCTTGCTTATTTTGTCGGTGCTACGGTGTGGCGATGTTGACGCCGACACGACGAAGAGACATAGAGGCGACAAAATTCCAGTACATAACCAAATTTATCAATTCTAGTACAACAACGGTGCGGCGGCGATGATGTAGCGTGCGGAGTGTTGCAGCGGCAAAGTGCAGCAGCGGTGCAGTGGTGCTGCAGTGGAGCGAAACCGTCACGACAAAGAGATAGAGAGGCGAGCAACACAAGGAAGAAAGCTGAACCTGTGATAGGGGTGGTGAAGGGACGAAGCGCTATGGAAGGGGGCATTGAAGGCAAGAAGGAAAAGGGTTTTGTTTTTCTACCGTGGTTTTATGTTTTTATTTTAATTAATTAAAATTGATTTTTAATATTTAATAAAATCTCAACCATTAAAATTTTAGTTGCCACGTGTCGCACATCTAAAAAGCAAACTTGACAAAAAATGGATACTAAAAAATGGAGGAGATCTGAACTCACAAAAGACTATCAGACAATTAACAAATTCAAGATGTTGACTAGAGGAAAGACAAATTTGTCTTCTTCAGAGCATTGACTCTCATCAGAGTCAGACGATACAATGTTTGTCACAGTTATTAGAGGCAGACAATCATTTTTTTTATACACTTATCATTAGAAGATGATCATTTTGCTTGACACACTTATCGAAGACATATGATCATTTTGGTTGACACACTTATTGGGGGCATACAATCATCTTGCTTGACGTACTTTATTAGAGGTAGAAAATCATTTTGCTTAACATACTATATCAGAGGGACACTAATTATAAGGGCATTAAATTAGAAGATTAAATGTATTTTCTAAGTGTGCGGATTAAATTAGAAGACAAAGCTTTGTACTAATGACTTATTTTTTGGTAGCATAAGTTATGAGTAAGTTAGAGACAATAATTTAGGTGTTTCTAACACAATATTATGACCTAATAAACAAGTAATTCACAATGTAGCAAAAAGAAGAATTACAACATGCGAGCTACAATCTAAGTCAAAGCATTAATTAGAAGCAAAAAGAAATACAAGTCATTGTTCTGGTAGCTATATCCTCTTGTGACTGCATTTAGACAAAGGAACACCAAGTCTCCACTTCTATTCTCCATCATAAGTCTAGTGAACGCTCCTCTTTGACTTTGATGGTGCAAGCAATGTTCTGCTTCAGTTTCCTTTGGTAATGTAAGAAACGCTCTAGCTCAGTTGCCTTTAGAAATGCAGGCAATGCTCTAGCTTAGTTGCCTCTGATTAATGCAACAAGTGTCTATTCGACTGCCTCTCAAGAAAGTCAACATTCTGATCAAAGTTAATGATCGAACCATAGCCAATGCTCTGAAGAAGAAGAAGATCGTGGATCCTTTAATAATCTCCCTGAATTTGTTAGGTCTGATGGTCCATTAGACATCCTCTAATTATCGTATTCTCTGTCTATTGTATCCTCTACTTCCACTGTATATAAAGACAATGACTACAAAAAAATAACTAATAAACAATAAAGGCATACAATAAAGAAAATGAAAGGAGAAATAAATATAAAAGAAGTAAGAAAAATGGCACAATTAATTATGTTAGGCTTGACTCTCTATGGGTCCCCACTACAAGTACCTCTAAGGTATTTGTGAATCCACTTCATTGCTTGTTAATGATCTTTACCAGGATTGGAGAGAAACTGACTAACAACTCCAACTGCGTGAGCAATATTTGGCCTAATGCATACCATAGCATACATCAAACTACCAATTGTGGATGCAGAATGAACATTTGATCAGAATTCAACTTGAAATAAGTAACAAGTGGAGTACTAAGAGGTTTCAAATTACTCATGTTAAACATCTCAAACACCTTCTCAATGTAATTTTGTTGAGACAACCACAATATATCATTCTTCCTATCATGAGTAATTCTCATGCCCAAAATTTACTTTGCATGACCCAAGTCTTTCATTGTAAAAGACTTGTTTAAATCTTTCTATAGAGATTGAATATTCTTAGTGTCATGACCAACAATCAACATGTCATCCACATATAGATAATTTCTCGACAAATACACAATGGTTAGAAGTGGTTTTACTGTATTAATGTTTGTCCATGAAAGAATCAAATTCCTAGTACTATTGTGGAGATGCTTGCTTGGACCCATACAAGTTTTTCTTCAAATTACACAAAATCTGATCTTTACCTTTGACTTTAAAACCCTCTAGTTGCTCCATATAGATCTCTTCTTCTAAATCTCCATGAAGGAATGAAGTTTTCACATCAAGTTGTTCAACTTATAGGTTCAAATTAGTTTCTAACATAAGCACAACTCTGGTAGCTGACATCTTCACCACAAGTGAAAAAATTTCTTCAAAGTCAATACATTTTCTCCACAACCTTTCACAACCAATCTTGTTTTGTGTCTTGGTTTAGAACTATTATCTTTTTGCATATCCATTTGCTCTTGAGTGATTTTCTATCCTTACACAACTTTATCAACTCAAATGTAATTAATCTCTTCTTGCATTGCCTTCAACCACTTTTATTTATCAACATGTGTAATAATCTCTTGGTAGTACTCTATCTCTCCACTATCAGTGATCATCACATGTTCATGTTGAGTGCATCTTTAAGAAGGTTGACGTTCTCTAGTAGATCTTCTCAACTAAAATCAATTAATGGCTCAGTTGAAACCTGTTCATCATAATGAGGTACATGATCATATATTACATTCTCATCATCTACATATATATCTCCCCCTGTCAACAATAGTTTCTACAGGAGGCTTAGGCGCAACATCAATGAATTATCTAGAATTTGATTTTTGTTTCACAGCTTTATCAAAATCTTCAATAGTCTGGTCTTCAAGAAATATCATATCTTGGCTTTTGATAATTTTCTTGTCAACCAGATCCCACAATCTATAACCAAATTCATCACCACTATAACGGCAAATACACACTGTTTGGATTTACTATATCAAGCTTGGGTCTCTCATCTCTTGGAATGTGAACAAAACAAATGCAGCAAAAAACTCTTAAATGACAATAAGAGACATCTTTTCATGTCTACACTCTATTTGGAATCTCAACATCAAGTGAACTTGATGGAGAAAGATTGATCAAATCCAGTGCAGTTTTCCTTCACCCCAAAAGGATTTCAATAATTTTTCATGCGATAGCATACATATGATTATGTCATTAATTGTACGATTTATTCTCTCTGCAAAACTATTATGCTGATGTGTCTTTGGAACTGTTTTATGAAGCCTAGTTTCATGTTCTCTACAATATTCTTCAAATAGACCTCTTTATTCACTATTGTTATTTGATCGAACACATTTCAAATGGACCTCTATATTCACCACCGTTATCTAATTTTACATATACCACCACAAAAGTAAGTGTGACAACCCTCAATATCCAAGATTTGGACCAAAATTAAATTAATATGAATACCATGAATATGTCTAACATTCTTCAGTTGAAGCCTGCAACCAATCCTAGTTTAAACCTAAAAATCACCTATATCGATAATTTTACATACTCCTTTATCTCCCATTTTTACCGTGCCAAAATCATCAACATTATATGAAGAAATCATGCCTAGGAGAAACACGATATGAGACACCCGATTCAATAATCCAAGTTGAATCCTAACATGCAAGGATTATGGAATTATCATCACAAACAATTTACATATCACTAACAGATGCAACTATTGTTGTATCTTTATCATATTTCTTCTCTTTGTCTTCATCTAGTTCCCTTGATTGATCTCTCTTAAGGAACTTGCAACTTCTTTTATGTGACATATTTTGCCACAATTATAGCTATCACTTCTTTTCTGGTCCTCGACTTGCTTATTGACTTGATATGACTTTCATAGTTGTCAATCTATAGAAGTGTCTAGATTGACTTCTCCCTCATGACTCTATAACTAGTGCTTTTTAATTTGAGGAAGAACCAATCAAAATATGTTCCTTTCTTCGAGCTTCTTCAGTCAACATGCTCTCTTTAACTGTTGACATTTTTAGTTTTCCACGCGGAGTTGAATTGACCAATGTCACAACATGGACTTTCCAATTATCACACAAGGCACTCAACAATAATAACATTTGAACTCATCATCTAATTTAATATATGTCGTTGTCAAATGATTCACTATATTGTGATAAATACCCATATGTTCTGTTATTAACTCCCCGTCTTTGTATTTTATATTCACCATTCGAATTAAGAATGCTTTATTTTTCACATTCTTTCGTTCATACAACTTTTTTAATTTCTCCCATATATTCTTAATATCTATTTCAATTTCAACATTTAGATATACACTCAGATCCAACTATTATCTGATCAAGTTCATTGCCTTTCTATTCATCTTGAATATTTGTTTCGTTAAGAACATTATAAAACCCCTCTACCAAAATTTAGAATTTTTTTTTTATCTTAAATAAATTGATTATAAAGTTTTTAAATATAAAAAAATCGTATTTTGAGTCCATATTTTTTATTTGAACTTTTTACAATTTTATAAACATGTTTGCAAACACATATTCAAAAACATATGTTTGTTTAACAACAAAAACTAAAAGTACTTGCATGATAATTTTTTATGGACTTAAAGTTGTATTTTTTGTTTACAAAAAATAAAATTGAAAAGTTAAACTTTTATATAAACTAAAATTCTATATAACCCCATTTTGTAATGGTGCAACTTTTGGTTTAAGAAAACTTATTTCAACTACTTAATGTATACTGCACTTTCTCTAATGTGTGGTGCAAAGCATATATTTCTATTGATTGGTTTGCTTCAACTATTTGTTGATTTAATTTTATTTTATTTTTAAAATAGGTACAACTTGAATTTTTGCAAGGATAAAACCATGTTTTATGTCTTTTTCATGAATATTTAAACTTCAATGAATTAATTAGTCAATTGTTAGAAAACTTACAATGTGATGTGTTATAGAATAAAATGAAAACATTTGCATTTTGCAAATACTTAAAAGATTTTTCTTTTTTACTAGATTTAAAATCAAAATTTTTACTAGTTACATATTTAAGTATAGTTATAATTATGTTAAAAATAAATAATTTATTTTACAAAGGTATTTTTTTGTACAAATTATTTATATTAAAGAACATCAGGTGGTACCCAAAAATACTGCAAAATGTACTAAAAATTTAAACTCGACGTAGGTTTATTAAATAGGTCTCATAATTTTAATTTATATATTAATATTTTATTTATATTTAATTTTACAATTTAAAATACTAATTTAAATATTTCAATTAATATTATTATACATTATTTTAGTTTAAATTTAAAATAAAATTGAACTTAAATTTTTATAACAATAATAAAAATAAAAATAAAAATAAAAAGCTAATGATAATAAATTAATAAAAAAAATAACAGTAATAAAATTATTATTATTAATAAATTAAAAAGAAATTAATAGTCATAAATTAATTAAAAGAAAGTAATTGTCATAAATTTATAATTATTAATAAATTAATAAAAAAAAATTATAAATTTATTATTATTAAATTATGAAAGTATATGCAAACTTTGCATAGCTTTGCTATAGAGTGGTGATTCATGAGTTTTCAAACATAGAAGAGAAAAGACAAAGGAAGGGATCAAAGGGAAAAGAGAGTGATTAATACATTGTTGTAATTTATTATTATTAGTTTTTTTTTCAAACAAAAGAAATTGGTTACAAGCATTTTCAATTTGGATCTTGCATAAAAAAACAAATGGATACTAATAAATTAGTGAAGCAAAAATAGCTTAAAAGCACATAGTTATTATGAATAAATAACTCGAAGTGTTTATTTAGATGTTCAAATAAAAAGTTGATTCTATTAATTTGCAAAAATAAAAGTTGATTCTATTAACTGTAGATATGGGCCTTACGAAATGACATTTAAGGCCCGTAGATATGTGACAATTGAAATCTAGTAGTCTCTTCTTTTCTTTTTCTCGGTGAAATCTTGTATACAGATACAAAATCTAATATATTCTATTAATAACCCAATTTTTTTTTTACTGTATAAAACTAATTGAATTTTTTCAATGATATTATAATACTTTATGATAAATATTAACCTTTTTTTTTAATATTTGGTATATTTTAAGATTTTAACTAATTATCTCATTTTTGTAAAAAAAAACTAATCATCTCATGAATAGTATACTTTTTACATTATATTACTGATATATTACTGAGAGCTTGTTGTGTGTTGGGAAAAAAATCATTTTTCTTTTAATTGTTATTCTTGATATTATACGAAAAACTATTATATAAATATAAAATTATATTTCATCATTTGTCATGTTGTAACTTATTATATAAAATATTTACACAATTTTCTTTATAATCAATATATAATAGTAACTAATTTTGAAATAGCCACCTCTAGAACTTATTTTGAGATAGTAATTGTTAATAACTACGTATTCATTTCTATTAGAGAGTGGTTAAGCACATCACCTCTTAATCACTCAAACTCCCTCCAATCACTTTATGACTTCAATAAAGAGTAGTAATTAATTTCTCAATAAGTATTAAGGCATACAAATCACTCCCCATGCTAGTAGTTTTACACTTTCAAGAATAAAATTTACATTCAAAACATATTGAAGTAATACGGCCTCATTTCTTGATTTCTATATTGTCTTAATTGTCACCTACCAAACTAAATTGATTATTTGTCACATCATTTAACTAAATAAAAAATAGATCATCAAATTGATTAACATAATTGATTGCGTCATCAGAAAATACAGTAAAGAAACTTAATCAATTCAAAATTTCAGACCACACTAACCCAAATCGATGACAATAAAAAAATAAAAATAAAAACTAATGAAAATTGTTTCAATTTCACCATAACTTACCACATACAACCATGATTCATATGACATAATTCCTCGACGAAATAAATTATCATTTTTTTTAGCCGATTCTGAAACATCCTCCATGCAAATAAGGAAACCTTTGAAGGGAATATGAATGTCAGGCTAACACAAGAAATGGAGGCGTGGAGACACCAAAGACAAAACCTCCCACAACACAAGATAAGCTACCTTTACCGAATACAATCATTTTTGTATACTATTTCACAACCACATATTAGTTATACTAGCCTTGAAATGGATGTCAGCCAAAAAAACCTTATAATCTTCCACTAAGCCATTATCCCACACAAGTAGCTATGAAGTCCAAAAACTTAAAAATTAAGAGCGTATCTATATCGAATACATATTCGATATCGATACTCCACAAATACTTGTGAATACGTAACTTAGAAGTATTGAATTTATTATTTTTTCAAAAATAATTTATTAAAACTTCTAAAATATATTACAGATACATGTGGATACTTATCCTATGAAAGACAAAGAAAAAAAAATGAAATATATTTTTATCTGATTTGACACTTTATACTTAAATCTACGATCTATAATAAATCATCTCACAAAATTTTTACAAAAAGAGAAAATTACAAACCCTCACACAATTTTATATGAAAAAATTGTAAATCCTCTTAAAGTTACGGATCAAAACAAAACGTAAAAATAAATTAATATGCATGTAAAATTGCTCTGAATACTAATTAACATGTGGAAGAAATTAATTATTAATTTATGTTTGTATTTGGTAGACTTCTCAGTCAACTAAAAAAATATTCTCACTTGAGTTGCTTATTATATATATAGGAAGGATCAAATTACACCAATGTAATGTTAGATTAATGTTATACCGCTCAATAGAGTTTTGCTTGATACATGTTTGTAAATTTGATTGTTATTGAAAGATCATATTATATGGATCATGTCTATAAATTATTACATAAATATAACATCATTTGATACATTATTGAGGTGTATCATGATTTTCATATAATAAAAGTATTGAAGTTAATTTTTATGATCCTCGATATATATATATATATATATATATATATATATATATATATATATATATATATATATATATATATATATATAAATGACATATCAACTAAGATGTTGTATCATAATGAAAGATGAAAGGATTAAAATCTAAACCATATAATCATACATAGATGATCATGATTAAATGTAATTTAAGTGGTACAATTGATATTTTAGTGGATTTTTATTAAATAAGTTATGTGTAATCAATATCATGTTTTTGTGTATACCCCTTTGCCACTAGCCTTGCTTCGGATTTATCTACTTGACCAAGTTCATTTAGCTTTATTTTATCGAACCATTTGACCCCTACCTTTTTTTATCCTCTTGTCAGGACAATCAATTCCCATGTTACATTCCTTTCAATGGAAATTATCTCAGTGAAGACGTTTCATCATATGCATACTTTTTTTTGATTTTTGTCTTATTTATCTTTAACCATTAGTTAATTTAATGAGTTATTTGATATATTTTGTTGATTTTAGTTCTTTGATTTAATGAAATATTTATGTTCTTATTTTCTTAATTAAGTAGAGATTTTTTGTAGTTTTGCGTTGTTATATTGTTTTAGTGCAATACTGAATTTTGGTGAGAAATCAACATGACCTATATGGAGTATTTCATCCATATCTAGAGTTATAGATATCCAATTGGAGTCAAACCAAGTGAAAATGAAAGCTAAGATCCATAGCTACAACTTTTATGAAGACACCGGAACCAAATTCAGAAGTGAAAGAGGAGTAAAATACAAAATACGTCAGACATTAGATGTTGTGCGCCTGAAGGGTGCCAGATGCGCCTGAAGCGCGCCAGATGCGCCTGAGGTGCATTTCCAACCTTTCAGCACTGTCCAAGCGCGCCCGGAGCGCAAATCATGTGCTTGGAGCGCGCGACACGCATCACCATTCATAAAAACACAATTTTTCAGTGTTTAGGGATTTTTTTACTATTGGGAAGTGGGGAGACTTGCGCCCTAGCATATAAACTCAAATACGGCAGTTTCTAACGCCATTGGAGCAGTTTTATCAAGAATAATTCATGAATCCTTCTTGTAACTCTTCTCTAATCTCTATCTTTTTCATATCTGTCATGAGTAAGTAAACCCTATTTGTTACGGATGAGTGTAACAAGATGAAACCCTTATTTTTTTTATTTGACTTCTAGTTATATGAATGAGTTTATTGAATTATTTTTCTAATATATGTGCTTAATGATTTTTATTGCTTGATCAACATTAAAATGTTCTACGATTCGTTTTTTAAAATGGAAGTGGGCTTTACGAATGCTTGAGATGAGAAATTCATGAATGTATAGTCTAGGGATAGATGCAGGTCATGAAACCAATTAAATTAGTTGCAAAACAATAGTTTATAAGAGAATTTCTATACGGTAATGCTTAATTCTAATCTTAAATCTACTAAGGAAGTAGGGATTACCTTGGAATTAAAGATTTTGTCACTAAGACATTAGGGCAAGCATAATAAAGAGAATTCGATAATAATTCAATAAAGGAATTCAGTAACTAGGATCAAATTAGACACCAAGGTTGGATTCGAAGTGAAACTCATCCCTGACATTTTTCTCATTATAAAGGATCAATTTTATTAATGTTGTTAATTTCAAATATTATTTCAACCAACTTGGGAACTTTTTGTTCAATTTTAGTAATTAAATATAATTCGATAGTAAAATGCAATCCTTGAGTTTGACACTCGGTACTACCGTTTTATAATTACTTGCAACGATTCAGTACACTTGCTGAAATGCTATCACTCAGCATAGTCAACTCATGCCATGTTGGTTTCTTCTTCTTATTTATCTAAAAGTCCATGAATACTTTCATAATCATCAAACCATCCTGGAGGTCTTATGATTCTACATTCATTGTCATTTGTCTCTTATGTAATTTCCATCACTTCTGCAATACTTGAATCATCTTCTTCTGTATTCAATACTTGACTAGTCTATCCCATTGTTCACTTCCATTGTTCACTTTCTTCATATATTACATATCTACTAATTACAATATTTTTTCCAACTCGATCATATATTTTGTACCCTTTTGATTCATCACTTGCTCCAAGCTAAACACACTTTCACCAAACTAAAGGCACTTGCAACTCTTATTATAAAGTTATGTTTTTTTAGCTTATGGTACGTGAACATGGGCAAGCAACCAAACACATTAAAATGTAATATTGAAGGTTTTCTACCTCTTTAAGCCTCTTCTTATGTCTTTACTTTCACAGCTAATGTGGCAGACCTTTTCAGCACATAGATTGTCCATTTTACAGCTTCTGGCCAAAATTTCTTTGGAATTTCCTTTCCGCACAACAATGGTCTCAACTTATTCATGATTGATCCATTCTTGCTTTATGTTATCCCATTTTGTTGAGGGATATATGCAGTAGTGAGTAGCCTTCTTATACTATTGTATTGACAAAACTAATTAAGTTCATTTGAATTAAATTATCTCCCTTTATTAGTTCTAAGACACTTATCCTTTAAATCAACCTACTTTTCAACCATACTTTTAAAGTTTTTAAAGTAATGTAAAGCTTTTGATTTTTCAAATAAAAAATAGGTCCATACCTTTCTAATGAACACATCTATAAGACACAAGAAATACCTCTTGTTGTCATTTGAAGGTGTGATAGGGCCACATAGATCATCATGAAATAGGGTCAATTTCTCCTTAGCTCTCCACTAGTTTTACTTTGGTATTGAGTCACTATGTTGCTATCCCTTCACGCACTTTGATTGAATCAAACAAATGTGAAAGACCCCTCACTATTTCTTTGTTCTCTAGGAATTTCAATCCTTTTAGATTTAAATGTCCATATCTGCAACGACGAATATATGAGTAATTTTATTAGGGAGGTCAAATATAAAGAGAAAAATTAAATATACTTTTAAAGTTAATGTATTAAACTTAATTATTAAACAAAGAAATTTACAATAATTTTTTTTGTAAAAATGTAAATTAAAGCAACATAAAGGAGATAAAAACTTATATTTCTAAGAAAGTTGAGTTCAACGACACTTCAAATAATCATATTAATCTATAATTGATGTTGTACTAAACATACTAACAATGCTTTATTTAATATAAGCAACTAAGTTATTTGCAAGACACTCATTGTCCATTTTATTTATGAGCATTGATTGACAATTTTTATTGTTGATAAAGTTATCTCCGTAGTTATAGTAGAGATTAGAAGTGTCAAAATAAAACAAATAAACTCAGCAATTAGGTAATCAACAATTAGGTGTGTGTATGTATAAACGTTTTTAATTAACATGATAGAGTTATTTTTTCAGTGGTTGTGTACCTTATGTTTAATGATAAGGTCCCGAGTTTGATTCCTATTTGTGCTTTCTTTTTGAATAAATTGTTTTTGAATAGAACGAAAAATAGGTTTCAAACCTAGTTCTTGCACGAAAAAAAGGTATCGATCAGCCATATTCAATCAAAATATGAACGACATATTCAATCAAAATATGAATGTTATTCATATATATTTTTCACAAACTGAATGACAAAACCAATAGTTGTATCTCTTTCTCAAGCGATATTATATTTATATGAATTATGTCATTTTGGACATAATGGAATGCAGACATTAGACCATTGCTATCCATTTTGTCTCCTCCATTTTATATTCTAAGTCATCATATTATTCTCTAATGCATCTATGAATTTTAAGAAATATTCTTTTGTAATATACTATTGAAAGATACTATTGGTGTATTAGTGCAAATCATACCAGAGTTTTTCAAAGTACTATAAAGGGGATCACTACTCATCCCATTTGCATCCAATTGGTGGGGACAAATCGAACCTAAAGGTTAATGTAATAACATACTTTAGAATTTTCTACATACAATCTTCATCAGCAACTTCATTATTAAAGTCTTACATCAATTGTCACCAATAGTTCCAACAATAAGTTTACTTAGGATAGCTAAATATATATAATTAGAATCACTAAATATAAAACTATAGAAATTTATTAAAAAAATTGGGTAGCCAAGGCTACACCAAAAATACACATAACTTCGCCCTTACATATTTGCAATGCCACAAATAGGGCACACCATTCACAACATCGAAGGTACAAAACTAACATCATCTTTGTCATTTTCTTAAAATTCAGCATGAGTCATGATCAACATTGTTTCATATTCATAATAGTAGGGCTCCTTATCCCAATATGGATTCACTTTTCCTCTACCTTTCCCTATTCCCTTTATACCACCCCTGTCTCTACTAGCAAACTCAACCTTTTCTTAGGAAACAATCTTCAAGCTATGCTCCTCACCACAGGACCTATTGATATTTTGTTCATGAACAATTAAAGAACTTTGAAGTTCATCAACGGAAAGGGTATTTTTATCTTTAGAATCTTTGATGGAGCAGACAATGTAGTTGAATTTCTCATATAAAGATCTAAGAATCTTCTCAATAATAGTTACATCTTTTCACCATGAACGTGCATCTTGTTTGCAACAACCATTACACGAGAAAATTACTCAGTAACTAACTCACCAGACTTCATCTCCAGAGTTTGAAAATCTTTCCTTAACACCTCCAAGAACAAATGTTTGACTCATGCATCTTGATACTTGTGTTTCATAGAATCCCAAATCTAATTGGAGGTGCCTTTATGCATAATAGTCTCCAAAATTGGCCGTTCAATGGCTTGAAACATATAAGGCCTTTAAGTCCTTAAGCTTTGGTTCATCAATTATCTTCCATTGTGAAATAATAACAGCTTCACCTTTAGCAGGCTTAGTGATCCTTATCTCTATCAAAGACCAATACTCCTTACTCAAGAAAATTATCCATATACATACTCCAATAATCATAATTAGATTGAGTTTGTGTATAGATGCTTACTAGAAAGATCCATCACTTCTATCCAAATTCGCCATAACTTGTCGTTAAAGAAATGTTAAAAATCTTGATTCTGATGTAGCTAAATACCACTAGAATGAGGTTGAATAGGGATTTTGCTGTTTAAAATAATTTTCACTTGTTTTAAAAAATATCCTCTCAGAGAAGATTGTCGACTCGAGGATGGTTATTCAAACCTTTAACTTAGAGCTGAGCAAAAGAAAGAGAAAACGTAAAGAATGACACACACAACTTTTATACTAGTTCACCTAATGAAGGCTATGTCTAGTCCTCACACACTTGTGAGATTTCACTAATGTTCAAACTGATCAACCTCTCATAGATGATGATTACACTTTGTGTATTCTTTAGTCTCACCAAGCTTACAATCAAGTTTCAACTATTTCCAATTGTAACTCATGTGGAAATTACAAATTGATATGTGTATGATAGTTTCTTTTATCTTAAAAACTTTCTAAAAAGATATTTTAAAGATCTAGTGAAAGATTATAGAAAGTATAAGGAGATGATGGATATTGCTCTTGATAGCTTTAAGATACTTGATATTTTTATGCAATGTTGTTGTATTTTTTGTGAGGAAGAGCTTGCTGCGTTTTGTAGAAGTCTTACAATGTTCCTTCCATGTGTCAAGCTCTTTATGACCGTTGGAAAGTAAATTCATAAAGCCCAAGGTCTTTCCTTATAGTTACAAAACTACCATCCAGCTGTCTTTGGACAGATGCAGTCCATCCTCGAGTAAGGGGATCAACTCCTTGGAACTTGATCTTGAGTTGTCCTTTTCTTTTCTCATTCTTCAAGACATATAAGGCTATATTATTGACTTTGTGGGCTACAACCTTTCTGAAAGTTGAAGGGCTAGGTCGTTTTCAACTTTTGAGAGTGATGTTGACAATAGAGAACCATCCTCTTACATTGTGCAACTATCCTCTAGCACGTGGTTCTTTCTTCAAGACATGTGAAAGCTTCTATTTTTGACTTGTTGTTGTTGCATTTCTATAGATTGGCTCTACATTGTTTTCATTCATACAAGAATGATATATAGATATGCTTTTAGCCTTTGCACTTGATAGGATGGGTTGCTTTCAACATTTGGGAATGATGTGGACTTTATAGAACCGTCCTCCAATGTAGTAGTGTCATCCTCGTATCTATTCTTTTCGCCTTCTAACTTCTTTATTTCAAATGCTTTATTTATTCATTCTTTAATACTGTTGTGTCTTTCTTTAATGAATAAAAAACATTTGTTTTGGTGAGGATGAGTATTATGCAAATTTGAAGCTTCATCCTCTTCGCGAGGCCATCTTCAGGAATTTCAATCCTCCATATTTGAATCAGATTTTTCTCCTTTTTGTTTTAATGATTAATAATCTATTTTCTTATATAAATTCACTCAAAAACACAGATTAATCATTAAACACAATCATAATCTTTTAAACAATTTTGTTATCATTAAAACCATCATTGAGATATTTTATCTCAACAAATTCTTGATGCCAATTGAGGCTCTGATGCCAATTGTTAAGATGAAATTATGATGAAAGTGTTACTTCTTATTGATCGAATGAATTACAATGATTTATATAGTCTTTACAATTGATAAAAAAAACTAGATGAGAAACTAACCAATTAACTAGTAACTAACTAATTGTCATCCGCCGTTAACTAGCTCACAGTAAGCTAACTCACTCATGGCCCATAACTTATCTGACTCGGCTAAAGGAGTTGACATACAAGTTGACCAACTCAAGACTTATGGAGCTGACACTAACTTATGCTTAGATGACACTGAGGCTTGCACAAGCGTACAACAAGCTTAACAAAATAAAGGTAAAGAAAAAATGAGTGAAATATGAGATTTTAGAATAAAAAAATGGTCTTAAACTATCCTATCTATAATAGAGAAAGAATAAAAACAGTCTAGAGAATGATGCTAGGTTTTGAGAAAAAAGAGATTTCTAGTTATATATCCTTAAAATTTATTAACCGCATAAATTTATTTTTAAAACTTGAAAGTTTTCCTTTTTTAAAGTTGTAACTTCAAAGTTATGGGCTTTTGTTTTTTCTTTAAAAAAAAAAATTTCAGCTCGTAAAAATATAAAATATAATTTAATTTTAGAGAAAAACTAATAATATTTTAACTGCTTGAAGAATAAATTCAAAATCTAAATTAAAACCAACTTGTGAACAACCCTCCAGCTTGACCACCACTTTTATAACAAGACAAAGAACAATTGAGGCAGTTCACTATACAAATTTAGAGGTAAAAATAAAGACAAGTCCAATTTCAATCAGTTCAGAAGCATCAGTTGTTGTTGTCAGCGCTATCCATCACAATTTAACATCGCTCAATACCTACCACCGCGTCTGAGAGCACCAGGACGTGGGCTAGCACGTGGGCTTATGGCCCACGAAAAAGACATCACACACTGCTGATTTCATATCCACAAACCACAACACAAAAAGCCCATCCTTTTCTATGGCCCATCCTTATCTGTGGTTGATAGCGACTCTTGCCTCTTAGGGCCCGCACCTTTCGCTTCCAACTTTAACCTTCCACTATATGATTCCACCACGTAACCCGTTACGAAAACTTGATCTCCAACATCGTGGGTCCCGCAACACTTGTTTAGTCTCTTATGCCAGATTTGAGATTCTATCGCACGTGGGACGCCACGAAAATAGGAAGGTTGACACGTGGTGCGCGGATATTGCCGTCGGCAAAAAAATATCTCTCGGAAAAGACGGTGTTATTTGTTCCAAAGGTTCAACATTTTCTCTCCACTTCGAATTTGAATCAATAGTTTAAAAGTTTTATTTTAATTACAATTTTGATTGATTAATTTTTATCATACTCGCATTCGGTTTTATTATTTTAAAGTTTTTATAATTTTAAATAATAATATATTATAATAATATAATAAATGATACGACGAATATAAAATAATATTCTTAAAATCACATTAAAAAAATTTTAAAATTTTTATTTTTAATTTCATAATTTTATAATTTAATTAATAATATATAAATAATTAATAAATATAAAATTTTATATATTAAAATCGAATATTACATCATTTAAAATATATTAAATTATAATTTTTTAATTTAAAAATATAAATAATAAATTAAAATCGCTAACTTTTAAAATAGTATCAATTCATAAATTGACAAAACTAAAGTGTAAAAATTATAGTTAAGTCAATATTTTTAAACACAAATGCTAGTATAGAATCAATACATGTTGATTTAAAAATAAGAACAATAATCATAAACTCTATTTTTTTTTAAAAAAGAAAAAATTGTTTCAAATTTAAATAAAAATTAACTCAAGTTTATCTTACCTAAAAATATTTTTTGATTTTAAAATTAATTTAAAAAATAAAAAACATATCTGGTGGAATTTGGGCAGCAAGATGAGATGGAAAATTGACAAGTACAAGAGAGGAATTGAAGTACATGTTAATCTTTTCAGTTCTTAACCAATTGGACTTCAAAATGGAATGGCTGTAGACATTAGTCGCTGTCTTTGATCTATTCTATCCTTCTTTGCATAGACATTTTCTTCTCAGTTTAAGAGTTCATTATTTTTGGATAAATTTTTAGCACTTCAGTTTATTTTGTTTTATATTAACCATCTTGTTTCTAAAGGATCTAAGGGAAATAATTTGGTTACTTGGAGTTTCATAGGAATTAAGAAGGTAATAATGTTGAACAATGAGTGTTTTAGTTGGAGTTCAAAAAAAAAATTTATTTAGTTTAATTTCTTCTTCTAAATAATTAGTGCAACTCTTCCATGAAATATTTTTTTTGTTTTTCTTTAATATATTTTAAGTTAATTAAGATATATTTGACCATTAATCAGAATATTACAAATTTATCAATGTCTGATATATGCTAATCAAGATTAAATAATATAGTACAAATTACTTTGGACGATTGACTTAATCCAATAAACCAAATGAAGATTGAAAGAAAAGGGTCAATATCACTCGAAGCGATAAGCATCGACTCCATGCCGACAATTGAGCTGTAAATTCAGAATATAACAAACCACTTGAGTTTTAAGGAATTTTCGTCCGCTTTCATCCAATTTGAGCCACAACGGCTCTATTAATAACAACTACTCAAATCAAGAAAATCTCAAAGTAGTCCTTACCACAACTCTTCACAATCTTTGATCGATACAAGATATTTGGCCTAATAAAAGTGACACCTTGGCACACCCTCTGTGGTGTGAAAGAAATGTTGCTCCTTAGGACAGCCATAATCTTGAAGAATGTTTGCTTAAAGCTTTTGTATGATTGATCAAAAAGGGTAAAAAAATCCCCAACAAGAAATAGAAAAGGTGAAGCATAACTTGAGTTTGTTCTCCAACTTTAAAGAGAAAAAAAAAGGCAAATGAACTTTGGATGCGATAGTATTGCAAATAAGTTCAAATTCTCTAATAGACCCTAAGTTATTAGGGTGCCATTGGGAAGGGGTAATGTTCAACCAATGCAAACCTTAGTTTCAAAAATAGAAAAAGGAAGTCTCCATTTCACTTTTGAGAAAAAAAGTATCATAAAAGCTACACCGATCTACTTCATTATTTACGGATTTCTCGTCACAAACCCGAACATCTCAACGACAACCTAAAACTTCTGTAAACCTCCTATCAAACTCATTTCTAAACATAATAGTTAAACATTTTACAACAAGAACATGATAAAAAGTTTGAACGACAGAAGTGGCATTCATAATGTTATAATCTACCCATTCACAACCACGTAAGGATCATTCATAATGTTATCATCCACACATTCACAACCAGAAGTGCAAATATTTTACCAAAATTATACATCCAACAGGAAAAAGAAAAATATCCATCGTCAATTGTAAACTTATTGTCAAAAAGAGCATCAATAGAAGGACCATTCATAATATTTTCAAAATTATACATGGGGATTTGTTTTCCTTTATCCATCCTTACCCTAGAAAAGCAAGACAATTGTGAAGAAGAAAAAATGGAAATTGTATTAGACCAACTACAACTAAGTCAAAGGTATGAAAAAGAAAACAATGAAGGAGAACTAGAATCACAAAAGACAAACATAAGATAAAAAAGAAAAAGAAATGGTTTGACATTATCCTTAATAGAAAATAAAGAGAAATTTTGAATCCTTCAAATCTAACTATTGGTAGCAAGGGACCAAATGACGTTAGGATTCATAAGAACCTTAACCATAAAAATGATCATTTCACGTCCAAAATTAAAGCAACGTATATCTAAAGACTATTAAACAATAGTAAAATCAATTGTTGCGTCCATGACATCACATCTAGAATAATGAAACGACCTCACTCAAAACACAATGGATTTGTGACATGTTCGCCTCCACGTGCTCACTCCACATTTCAAACATCTCACTCTCTCAAAGACTTAGGCCTTATGTGGTAAAGATAAGGTACATCGAAAGAAATCATCCTTTGAATTTGTTTTCAAAATTCTCATACTTTTAACTTTATACCGTTAACTATACACAAACCAACAGTCTAAGGACATTGTGTATCAATATGAGTCAAACGAGCCAAAAATGGAGATAAAATGACTGTGTAACTCCTCAAATCTCGTATAATTATCTTATGTTTATTTTGTGTTAATGTGTTTATAGTGTGTAGAATTAAAGGTAAGTGTAGGATATTTTAGTAGTATTAGAATTTACATTAAGAGAGATAAAATACAATTTAGTCAAACCATCTTCAGTAATTCTAGTCATACGACCCGTATACGTCGACGTGTGACGTAGTCTTTAATGTTCAGTTTCATTGTGTCACGTTGCAATGTAAATTGCAATCCTCGTCATGACATGCATGTAAATTTTTGTTTTAATGCATTGTATCATTGTGTGACACATGATCTTTGTTGTGAGAAATTGTCTCAATTATGCAATATCTGGAAGTTAATATTTGTAGTGTGAGGGAACATATTCACAATGTGTTTTTAATCAATCGATTCTTTGTTATGGCACCTTCAACTTCTCGACAAGTTTCATTTTATTTGTATTTTCAATAATAACAATTTATTTCTCGTTTCAACTGTTTATATCCAATTCCAATCGATTAATGTTATTATAAATATTTGATATTTGTTTGGTGAAGCTTTGAATGGGACCGTTTAGATCTAAAGAGTCAAAGTAGGAGTAGACCTTACCTTGTTAGGATTTTCAACGGAATTTTCCAAGTAAAGGTGAATTTAATGCTTTCGGATCATGGGTATGAAAGAGATATCATAAATCAGAATGTCTTATTTTCAGTTGTTCGGGGTTGGCCAAGAATAAAACATATTAACGGTAAATTAATAAATTAAATGTATCACTTAAATCATTGCTGATAAAGTAAGCTTAAAAACATTGATATATTGTTTGTGTATTTAAGTTGAATAATAATATGTTTGCGTGTTGTTCCTCATTGGAGGTGAATAATTATGAATGTGTTATTATGAAATGTGAATAAATGTTATTATATGACGTGTTGTAATTGTACTATGTGATAAATCATTGTACTATTATTATTGATGTGATACAATTGTCATATTATGAATGAATTTTATTGTGATTTGACATGTTAAGTGAACCTAATGTAGTACTTGTACCGTGAAAATGAGTTATACCTTATTCATATCTATGGTGGTTGATAAACCGATTTTTCGAGGATTTTAAGAAGATATGTAGCCTCTATTTTATCTTATTTTATAATTTTGATTTCAACTTATTCTTATTTATTTATTTATCTATCGCATTTGCAAAATTGATCATGAGATGATAAAATAATTCAAATTAGTCAATTCTACTAAGTTTTTAGTGCAAAAATATCAAGTTTAATACTCCAATTTATGAGTGCAAGAATGATGTTTGTTGTACACTTCAAGGAGATTGGATTTTATGATTACAATTTTATGCCAAAGAAGGGGGAAGGTTGATAAAATTAGGATGTTCTTGTTATCATAAAAAAAAAAAGTAGTTGCATATATCATAAAACAGGAGAAAAATAATTGTAGAGAGAAAAAAAAATCAAAGACAAATCACCTTGGAAACTTGAGAGTGCTTGGGGTAAAGTGTCCCAAATTTTAGAGTAAAAATTCATACTCTTTTAAGATTTTATTTGTTTTCCTTTAATTGAACACTTCTATTATTTCCTTTGTTTTCTTTAAGTTAATGAGTAATTAAACTCTCTTCTAGGATCTTTTGTGAATCTTGTGATTAAGATAACTTTATATTATGACCAGTTAAAGAATTAATTTAGAGAAAATAATATTACATTGAATGAATCTTTGTTAATAGATTTAAAAAGAGATTGATAATTAGGAAAATAAATAAGAATTCATATAAAACTAGGATTAGAGGTATTGATATTACAAGTGAAACCATGACCCTAGGTTTCGTTTTCATTAACTCAAAGTTAAGTTGTTATATACACTCGTTTTAATTTTTTTATTATTGTTACGTTTTCGTTATCACAAACCAATAATAATTTTTATTAGTCAAATAATATGAAATATTGATTAGTTTGGTAATGTTAAATTAATCTATTTGGATACAATAGTCTTATATACTACTACTTGGCAAACTTGTACACTAGCGGAAATTTGTGCAACAATGGTACCCTAGTTGAATTTCAACGACCACTTATATAAGTCTCAATATAAGTTGAGTGAGTTTACGAGGACATGGCTGCAAATGTAAAGGTTTCTCCACTAGTTTGATGGCATAGTTTCACGTATTCTCACCAAACACTTCAATAGTAGTTTGGTACCACATGTCTTTGAAGTGTCAACAAGTTTGCATAACATTGTGTTGTATTGCATAATCACTTGCTGCCAAGTGTTATTGTTACTTGTGACTAACTCTGATTACTTAAATTATGTGCTACTAAGTGTCATTATGTAATATTATATATGCTACGCGTAAGTAAATCATATTTGTATATTTTAAAATGTATGAGAATGTGTTTAGATGGATTTGTGTATTTATTTTGATTACTTTATACCTCAACATAATATCTATGTACTCATCATTTGTTGTCTATGGGTGTGATGTTTGCAAAATGGCAAACACTTCTTAGATTGTTTAGAGTTTTGGAGTCATCGTCTAAGTATTATGAAGTCTTGTATTTGAATAGTATATTCTTACTTTGATAGGGGACATCGGGTTGGAAAATATAAAATATTTGCAACTACAAAAGTTAGGCATTGTGCCAATTTTTATATCCATGAAGCTTTTTCTTGAAGTTATGTGTTAATGTGACATCTTCATCTTGTGAGAATTGATTGTAAATTACTATCATTTTTTATATGTTGTGAACTCAATTAAACTTTAAATAACTATTATTTTATTTATCTTAGGGTTAGAGTATCATAGTTTGTCATTGTCCAATCTTGTTTGACGAACGCATTAGCTTTGCCAGGTGAGTTGGTCACTATTCTTCAAAATGATGTACCACTTCCAAATCTCATAAGGTGGTGAATTCATTTTTAGGCAAAAATTTGAATTTTAGAATTAATAAGAGATTTGCACACCATCGTCTGGTGATGCAGGTGTCTCGCGAGGCGACACCATTGCGAACTATGTTCCTTTAAAGTTATTTTTTTTATTAGAATATATGGATATGACTTTTGAAGGCTTAGAGAGATCGGTTCTAACATCTAATGAACACGAAATTGAAGATTTCAACCTAGGACATTGGATTTGGAGCTTTCATTCTTGATCTTTTATGCATAATATTTTAATGTCTTTAATTTTATATTGAATATAATAAATAGCTAAACTCTCTATCGCTAGGGATAAGTAGAGTTTGACGAAAAACTTAAACATATAATTTAATTTTTTATCTATTGAATAAGTTTGTTGAATTTTTTCTTATCTTTGTGCTTAATATTATTTGTTGATCGATGATCTATAAATTAATTTACTATTCATATATTAAAATAGAAGTGCACTTTATAGATGTTTTGATATAAGAAATTCATGATTTATATATTTGTACTCTAGTAATAGATATAGACACATGAAGAATAAAAATGGATGCTTGTGTACTTTATACTTTATAAATGCATGCATTTTCATTTTTTGCCCATCAAATCCTATTCCTGCATCATCCAAGGTCCCTCATGTAGGAAATAGTTATATCCTTCTCCTAAGAAAATATTTATAAATAAAAATAATGGTCTAATATATCAAGGGTACCAAGTGAACTCTCTTCTCCCAAACTTTCTCCTTAATTAATTTGTTTTCAAGAATCTAAAAACTAACTCAGACACCTAAAACATTGAAGATAAGATAGTGTTTCTTGGATTCTAATGTATTTTCTCTCTTTCTTCACGATTTTGTATTTTAAAAATAGATATTGATTTAAAGCGGTAAATGGAAGGTGTATATAAGTTCTTCACAAATACTGCCCTTGCAGCAATAAAATTGGGTGTGAAGGGAGAGATAAAATATGAAAATAATGAAGAAAGAGAAAACATTTTATATGGGGGGTAGAAATATATTTTTATTGCAAAGGGATAGAATGAATTAATTTCGGAAGAATTTCTAGATGATAAACAAGAATCCTAATTTCTTATAAAGTAATCAACAAATTTATTAAAAGTATAAAAATTTATTTATACAAAATATATGTCAACATTTTTAAAAATATATTCATGATGTCATCCTTTCTAATGTTTTGAGAAATAGTATTAAATTTTAAGATCTTCTCTATAATTGATCATATTAAGAAGAAGAAAAATTTACCACAAGATCACAAAGGAAGAGGGTGATTAGGGTGAGAGATGGTAGGGTTAATTAGACACGAGGTGTACTACCTCAACCTTTTTTTTTTTTTTTTTTCCTTTCTTCTAAATTGGCCACCATAACCTATGGGGACCATTCATTACTTAAATATTAAAAAAATTATAATAGATAATCAAATCATAGTTATGAAAAGTCAATTACTACATCCAATTTTTTCTTGTGTACCTTATACAAGGTCTTCTTAATTCTTACCAAAATGAATAATAACGAGCTTTATGACCATACCATCATTTTCTGGCTGTCCTTATACAAATTTACAAACTATGACATTGTACATTTTTTCCCCATCATTACATTTCCTAACCAAGCTTTTGAATTAATTTGATAATAAATTCATATCAATCAATTTTCTTTCTAAGCCACAACTAAGAATGATTGTTAAGTACACCTGGTATGAGACAATGCCCTTACCCGTTTATGGTACACAATATAATCACGACAATGATAATTAATGAACCTTGTGCTTCAACTTTGATCCTTAGATCAAAAACTAGAAAGGAAAAAGAAAAAGACCCCAAAGAGCTTCACTTAACATCACTTTCACAAAAATTCAAATGGCAAATTCAGCAGTGTTCCTCTTTTGAGGACCACAAAAACTTTTGACCTTAGCTGTATTAGCCTACAAAGCAATATGACATTTGAAAAATCAGACACAAGAGCATGACATTTTTGACTCCTCAGTTAACTTCTCTTGTACTCTTTTTCAAGGAAAAATACCAATAGTCATTTATGGTTTTTATGATTTTTTATTTATATTTATTTAAATATTTTAATTTTATATTCAATTTATCTCGAAATGATAATCGTATTTGATTATTTCACATAAATTAAAAAATATAATAAATAAAAGAAATATAATAATGATCTTTTTTAAATTTTTTTATTAATTATTGATGTATTTCAATTATCATAAAAATAAAATGAAAGAATAATAAATTAAAAGTTATGTACATAGTATTAATTTGAAGTACAATTAGAAAGAGAAATTAAAATTATTTTGGAAACTAAAAACAATATTATTTTAAAATAATTTTTTTTTATTAATATTTATTTTGAGATGAATGAATTTTTTTTATATCATTAACTTCCAAATGAAAACAAATTCTCTACTATAATGTAGAACACATTATTGATCTCAACCGTTCAATATAAAAATTAATAGTCGAGATTGTCTAAAATTAATTTTTTAAACATTTAAAATTCATTTTCAAAATTAAGTTGTTTGATCTCAAATCAATAATGAAAATTAATTATATTGCATAAAACTGTGGTATTATTAATACAATAAATCCGAGTCTGTTCTAAACCGGAGTGTAGATCCTTTCAATTTTTTATTTCACATTTCTTTATTTTTTTTAATCTACAGCTTTTGAAACTGTTTTCTTTTTCTTCTAAACTCCTCTTTTTCTCTTTTTTTAATGAAAGATGAAAATTTCAATAAATTATCATGTCACATGAAAGAATATATATCCGCTCCAAAAATAGATACGTTAATTATATTTATTTGATTCCAATTTAATACTCTTTTTTCATATCATTAGGTTCTAAGCATAGAAATATTAATTAATTAATGACAGTTACTTGAGTGTGTATTCCTTCTAGCTTAAACTTTATTTTCACGTGAATAACGTCAAGAAAGACAAGGGGCCATCCTTGAAAGGTGCCTCCATTTATAACTTGTCAATGTGTGATGCAACATATTGAGTAAAATATTAACATAGATAATATTTTAAAGGGAGAGACACTTTACAATTTACTTAGACTTTTCCATTAGCCAATCAGAAATCTACAACAAACAACATTCTATAACGGACAATTTTTTCATCATCAAGAAACCAAAAGCATGGTACACTTTTGTCTAAATAATAAATAAATAAATAATTATCGTGCGTATGTGTAAATAATAATTCAATTAAATAAAAAAAATGTGCGTATATGCAAATACTAATTCCTCGATAGAATTTTAAACTTAATCTTTTTAAATGACTTATTTTTAATTAAAATTTAGTTGAATCAAATTATTTGATATTTTTAATTAAGATGAGAGAAACTCAATCATCATCATATACGAAAATTTTAGGCTAAATTTATATTTAATTTACATATTAATTGCACGAATGAAAATTTCAATATTTTAAGCCTTAATTTAGACGAAGCTCATGTCAACATCCACAATGAGCTAACAAGGGCTAAAAAGTCCTCACAAATCCAATTTATTCTAGTGAACCACACCAAGAAACCTTGACTATTGAAGTAGGGTTAAATATTCACAATCTTTGGTTTCAACATTATATTTGTTCACAAGAGCACAGTAACTTAGAGAAGTTCAATTTAATTCGTGTGGATCCTTATGGTATTATTAAATTCAAATTTCTTATGAGACAAGTATGAAGCAACTATCACGGCCTTCAATGGGATGTCACTTCTATTTCATCCATTAAAGCAACATTTTAAATGTGAATTGGCACCAATTGGATGTGACTTGAAAGTTACTTAACTTCTTCTCTCTAATCTATCTATCCATGTTTAATTAAAGATCTAAGTAAAATAGTAATAATAATATTAAAATATTGCTTGCACACCCAAGGCTCACCAAATTTACCTTGATATTAGGAAGACTTTTTGGACATGTTAGTTAATTACCAATCAGTACAAGGTGAATTTGGCCATGGCTTATATTATATTTATGTTGATAATTAAAGTATATAATCAGTTACTATTCCTTTTCTTAAATTTTCATTTTATTTAATTTATGTCAAATATTTGTGTTTTTAAAACGTTCAAAATTAGTAATTAGTTGTAGTGTTAATATTTTTCTCATTTATCTTAATTTTAACCCATCCTCTAATTTTAGTGTGTTTGATTTCGCACAAACTATATTAGAATTTATTTTGTTTTCTCCAAAACATAATTTTAGTGAAAATTAGTAGTAACTCACGTTGATAAATCTTGTGTAAGATGATTGATAAACTCAGCAAAAACATTGTGTAAAGAGCAAGTGTGTGCTAAGAGAGAGCATCACATGTAAAATAATTAAATAAAACAGGGGATGAATACATGATGCATCATAGCACAACTTTCTAATTAATTGTAAATACAAAAGTTATTTTTAGAGTGAAGTATTTTACATGACAACGTATCACAATCATTCGTAATTATTATTTCAAATGTAGTTATTATATAAATTAAATATTTTTGAATATCGAATAATTATGATTTAGAATTAATATAAAAATTATTTATACCTAATATAGATAAATTAAAGCATAAATACAAATGTTTGATTTTTAACTATTTAAATTGGTTTCCTGTCCAAAAACATAACAATTGATTTGGTTTGTTTACCTAAAATGTTCATCTACCTTTTATTTACTATATGTTAATTTAGCTTCTGAACTTCGATTTGACTATGAATGATAAAATCAATTTAAGTCGGGCTATATATACAATTTTCGCTATTCTTTTACTCTTTCACACTATTCTTTTACATTAAACTTACATAAATTACTTTATTTTCATTCATAAGTGCAGCTTCGTGGTAAAGACAAATTAGATAGTAAAAGGTTGAAGCCATAAATTCCATTTTATAATACCCCTCTTCAATTGTACTTGGTGTGAGAGTTATGTAGCTAAAATCTTTGGGGGAAAAATTACTTTATTTTAAAATTCAGGAAATTTGAAGATTTATTTGGTGCTGTTTCATAAATTTGAGGAATTAATCTGACTAACTATTACAATTTAAATGACTAAAATTTGTGAGTTTTTATTTACATTTTTACTTCTTGTGTGAGTATATTTCGCTTGTTTGGAGATTTATCTTCTTATTATGATTACATTAAAATTGAATGTTTATTTCTTTGATAGGAGGATGAATTTCTTCTAATAACAATGTACGGTCTAAGATTAGTTGATCTAATAGAATTTTGATTGTGGTTTAGTAAAAGAAAATTAAAGTGAGATGAAAGATTCATAGTGTAGTATAGTACAAAAAGGTCGTGAGCATAATTTAATCAACATTTGTTCCACAAATTAAAGTCACTGTGTTGAAAGAAACATCTCCAAAAAAATCATGAGATTTGTTGGAATGCATGTTTTTGTCAACCTCCCTAACCAATTGATTGACTACAAAAATAAACTTGTACTAATTGAATATGGAAGATAAATGTAATATATTTAATCATATTAGAAAGTCCAATGAATTGGCATCTAGACTTATGAATGCATAAGTAAATATAAAAAATGAAGAGCAAGTGTTATTTATGTTGGGAATGTTGATCAATTTGGTAGAAAATTTCAATAACTATATTAGTAATGTCAAGTGTCATTATTTAGAAGAATTTAGTCATACACAAATTAAATATTTAAATTTAAAGAAAATTTGCAAAATCTGAAATAGGAGACAAAATATTGGAAGAGAACTCGTAGTTAATTGTGAAAATAATATATTATTTTATAAAAATAAAATTGATAAAAAAATAAAGAAACGTGAGATTTTTAATTGACAGAAAACATGAAGTATCAAATTAACCACAATAAATTTATGAATTATCTTTTATTATTTTTTTACCTCTTGTGCCAAAAAAATTTCTACTCTTTTACCTTAACCCCATATAAATTACCTTGTTTTTTTTCTTCCCATAAATGCATCTTAGACGTTAAAAAGTTGTGATTTTGAGTTTTAATTTGTAATATTCTAGTTGTATATCCTAAGTGAGTGTAAATCTTGTCGAATAAAATTACTTTAATTTAAAATTGAGTTATATATTACCAGAAGAAATTTATTAAAAAATAATATCCTGAAATGAAACGTTTACCCAATAGAGAGTCATACTCAAAGTCGTCGTCTATGAAGCGTACAGAGTTGTAATTGTCTGAAGAAAAGGAAGGACAAATGAATAATAATATTAATAATAATAATAACAGATAAAGTATCTTCCAAATAAAAGAGTAAAAACAATGGTGTGATCTAGACGAATCCATATATTGAAACAGAGTTTCCACTTTCCACATCCAAGACTATGACGGTAAGCTACATTTTTGGATTTTCATTTATCAACACAAATAATAGTAATTTTTATTTTAACATCCTTGTGTGAAATTGATTTTACTTCACCGACCAAAAATAAAAATAAATCAAATTAAAAATGATTTTAATTTAAATATATTTGGATAAAATGATTTGAACTATAAATTTTAGTATAATATGTTTGAATATAAAATTTACAAAATTTAACTGCACGCTAGAAATAATTTTAGAAGTAAAATTAATACTATTTAATAGCATAAAAAATATCAAAATTAATTTTAAATTTCTAAAATTACTTTTTGCGTCTTTAAAAATGAAACCAAACGTATACTATGTAGTTTTTGTAAAATCGCATCGAATAATCACGATTTTGCCAATATCACCCGAAAGCTTCTTGTACTTTTGTAGGAGGCAATATTTAGAATTAATTTTGTTATTTTTAGTTATTATTTAGTACGATTGATTTTGTTTCTAGAACTGATTTTATTTTTTATTTAGAATTTGAAGCATTTGTGTATTGAGTTGATTTTTAGCTTCGAATTATTCAAATAATTATATCTAAATATAAATTATTTTATGTTTAAATCATTTTATTTTCAAATCACTTTTAATTAGAATTAGTTTTATAAAATTAATTAATTAATTCCAAACCATTTTTTAACCCAGAAACACACCACTTAGAATTCTAGCTTTTGTTGCCAAATTTTGGTTTTAACATCAAATTTACAAGTTTATTTTTAAATAAATTCAAACATAAATTACTTTATATTTAAATTTATTGTAATCTGGTTATAATTCATTTGTGATTTGTTTACCATGTTATTAGTGTGGTGACTAATTGTCGTAAAAAAAGTCTTCTCTCTTGATGTTAAAATCAATAGTTAATTTTACAAAATGGATTTTTTCACTGTAAAACACTTACCAAATCAAGAATTATTGCTAATTATGACAAATTACTTTTTAAAATTAAAATTTTGAGATGTATTAATATAATGTTCCTTATTAATACCATAAAGTAACCCTTTTGGTTTTATTCCGTAGTAGAATAGAAGTAGTGATACCAATTTTATTCCTTCTAATACAGAGTTACATCTACAAGGTAATAATAATTCAGTAAGGCCAGAAACAGAAGGTTTGATCTTCAACTGGGAACCCAAAATTACAAGAATTTTCATGTGGGTCATCATAACAAACATCTTCAACTTTTGGTAAACAAGGAAGTGTTAAAAGATTATCACTCAAGTTATCATTAATATCCTCATCATCTTGTGAGAAATCTGAGTTTTCATGTTCAAAAGCATGTGAAGAATATGTTGGCTCCATGAATGAAGAAGGATAATGTGGGCTATCAGAATCAACCACATCACTTTTAGCTGAATTTGCATCTTCTTGTTTGCATTTTACCATATTTGAGAGTGAAACCTTTGACCCTTTTTCAGAATTTGCAATTGAGATTAAGTCCATTGGATCATTGTTGTTGTGTGGTGAATTTACACCATTTGGTGATGACTTGTCATCTGAATTCTCTTTCTCTTGCTCTCTTGGATTCATTTTGTTCTTTAGAGAAGTCACCTATTGTAACACCAAATTAAAAATAAATAAATTTTAAAAAACTACCCCTTGTTCAATCATTAACTCATTAGTGGGATAAATATCAAACTTTATTAAAGTAAAAAATAAAGCTCATGGCAGCATAAAGCAGAAAAAGTTGAATTAGTATGTTTTTGAGTATGTGTATATAAAGTAATGATATAGACACAAACATAGCCAACACAATTACAGATATAAGACATAACATCAACACTGACACATAAAGTTCGATAATAATTTAAAAAAATAAAATTAATTGAATTGAATAAAATCACATATTTGTGTGTCAATTTTTCTAATTTTTTTTTACCTCTTCTTTTAACTTGTCATTCTCTTGAACAAGATGTTCATAGTCATCTTTGAGTTTATCAAAGCTAGCTTTCAATGTGCCATAGTCTTTTTCAAGCTGTTTTGTTTTGAACCTTGCTCTTCTGTTTTGGAACCATATAGCAACTTGTCTTGGTTGTAAACCGAGTTCTTTAGCAAGTTGAACTTTCCTTTCAGGTTCAAGCTTGTTTTCTACCTCAAAGTTTCTTTCAAGAAACTGAACTTGTTCACTTGAGAGTCTCCTTTTTTTCCCTTGTTGATGAAAGCATGCTTCATAATCCTCATCACCACAATTCTCTTCTTTTTCAATTTGTTGAAAGAAGGGTCTATCTGTTACCACTCTGCTTCCACTACCAACATTCTCAAAATCAACCACTGACTTTGAACCTGAATTTAGGACAAAAACACCAACCATGTTATAATTCATCCATATTCACACTTTCTACTATAGGGAAGGAAAAAAAAAATGTAATGAAAATATTATTTTTTTATGGAAAATTACTATATGGTTTCTTCGCGTCAGACACATGTCAATATCTGACACCAGTGTAATACTAATTCATGTAGTTTTATTAAATTACTTTCATTTTCTTTTAAATTGTCACCAATTTCATTTTTTTTTCTCAAATTGTCATCACTATCAACATATTGGTTTTTCAAATTGTCATCTAAATCTATATATTGGTGTTTGTGTCGTATCTGATATTTGTATCAATGTTTCATAAGAGTTTTAAAAGAAGAAACTCACTTTCATGTTTTCAAGAAAATCCAATGAATTTCCTATACTCTCCGAGTTCTAAATATAAAATAAAGTTGAGTCAATAAAAATTGATATATTTAATCTAAAATTTAGATAAAAAAATTTCGACTTTTGTTAGACCCATCTATCATGATATATTTAGAGCTGGAAGGAGTATATATATATATATATGTGTGTGTGTGTAAGTAATTGTATAGGGACATGTCTGTGTGTGATATGGTCTATGATGTTGATAAAACATGAAATTGTAAAATTTTATGACCAATTGAAGAGGGTGCAAAAACAAGTAAAAGAAATTGATGGCAAGTAAAAAGAGAAGTGAGAAGAATTGAGAAGCAAAAGCTCAGACCTTGAAAAGAAGCAGGATTAGAGGTATGAACCCAAAGAGATTCAAGGACTTCAGAGGAACAAGGGAGTCTTTCATTTTGAAGCAAAAGTGACATATTGGAACCACCAAAAAGCTTACCACTTGCCATAACAACAAGCTATAATGAAACACAGCCTTATGTGGAAAAAACTTTTTAGTTGGAATTTGTGGAGCCTTACAAGGGAGTTTTTTAGATTAAAGGGTCACAATCATATAGACACTCCATAAGAAGTAAAAAAAAAAAAAAAAGTGATTTTGATTCAAAGGGTTGATTTTGATCTAGAATTTATGACGAAAGAAACGGGTTGTGAGGATTACTATAATGTGGGAATTGTGGGAGTTAGGAGAGATCATAGACATCATTGAAGAACTATGAGAAAAATTAAAGGGGGGGTGTCAGAAGTAAATAAATTGAAGGGCAGAGAGGGTGGTGTGTGTAGTTGTGAGTTTTCAAGGGGGGACAGAAGGCAAGAGAGAAGAGGGTAGAGAGGAGTTGGGGAGAGTTTGAGAGTTGGAAATATTTGTTTTTGTGTGTGTGTGAGAGAGAGAGAAAGAGAGATTCTTTCTTCTGTGTGGTGGGGAACTTTGATGTAGTTATATTGGGAGCCTTGGTCTAATTTTGAGATAGAGAAAGCCTAAAAAAATGGGTTGCAAGTTACAATATTGCCCTCTTTTCCCATCCATTCCTCTTTCTATTTAACCTTCTTATTTTGAGCACAAAATAGTGTTACATTTTATTGGACCCCGTATAAAATATAGCATGAATAAATGTTTATATCGGATCCAAAGAGATCAAACAAATTATATAAAAAGTAAAAACTGTATAGATAAACTACGATGTTAAATAATGTGTCAACAAAATATATTTTTTCTATGTTCTTGATTTTTTTTATATATCAAAATTTTATACTACAATCAAGAGAATCAACATTTTCATTTAAAATGTGTAATAAGATTCATGTAGAATTTATTAATTATTTAATTTTAAACTTCAATTCAAGTTACAACATGCAAAAAAAAAAAAAAAATTGTCTATATTATTTATAATTGATATTTTCATTAAAGTGTTCATTTATTAAGGGTCGTATCTTTTTTTAATGAAATAAGATATTTTGTGTATCACTAATAAACTCTCAATATTAATCACTATAGATAATTAAGAACTATTTAAAGGGTTTATCCTTTTAGAGTAATTTTTTTTATACATATCAATTTATGATCAAATTTCCTAACAAATAGTAAAGAAACTCGGATTATATATTTAATTGTACTTTTGATTATTTTTATTTTTGTTAATTCATAAAATTGTTTTACTATTTTAAATATCAACAAATTTGGTATTTTTTTTTAAATATTTTTTAACTAAAAAAATAACAATTTGACATATTTTAAATGATGCAATATGCAATTTTATGATATAGAACCATCTAAATATAATACATATTCATATGTCATTAATTAAATTATAAATATGAATAAATTTCCAAAGTTGAAAGTTATGTTTACGCTGATTTATTTTGACTTTATGGTTGTTAATCATTCTACATCATTGTATTATATGTCACATTATTTAAAACATGTCACATTGTCATTTTTTAGTTAAAAAATATAGAGACTAAAACTATCAGTTTTTAGAATATGTAGTTCAATTTTATAAATTAATAAAAATAAAAAAATAAAACTACAATTAAACATATATTATACTATGTGAGTTAAGTTTTATTATATTAGTTAAATATGTGCAATAATCATATATTGCCATTGTAAAATTGTTTTGCACAAATATCTAAATATATATCACTATAATGTTATATTTAAAATTATTTTCTTAAGTACTTCACAAATATTTATATACTAAGATATAATGTGTTTGTTTAAAAAGTTCAACACCGTTAATATGTAGTAATTAAATATAAACTAAATTTGATTTTAACAATTATAAATTTGTGTACTTTTTAATAAAAAGGTCATTCAAAACATAAATTAACATATAAAATTGAGTCATTCTAAATTTTGAACTAGTGCAATTTTAATTGGTTTCTAGTTTTCTATATTACATTAAAATGATGCTAAGAAGAATGGCTGAAATATAATTGAGCTTGTTGCGTGGACTTTTTAAAAGATGTCTGCAATAAGTTTTTTTTTAGAAAAAGACTAAATAAATTTAGAGTTCTAAAATTAATAAAGGTGAAGAAAAATCTAGAATAATATAATTTTAATTTTGATCAATATAAATCATTTTGATTTTAGTATCTATAAAAATTATCTTTTTGATTCATACCCTTTCTTGAATTTTTAAAATAATCGTTAAAGAATTATTTGTAATAAAAATGTTGAGTCGCAAATTTTTACTGAAACACATATACTGATTGTATTTATGAAGCTACAATGAATTGTATGATTCAAAATTAACAAATATTTCTTTAAAATAGAAAACTATCACCCAGAAAATTAATGGTCTTCTAAAAAAATCAAACCCTGCACAAGCATTGAACACTCTAAAAAAGCGAAACATAGAAAAAGCCTGCAACACTTTCTCAAATCTAAACTCAGTTAAACTAAATGATTATAATTAATATCATAATATAATTATTTAAAACTTTCTCAAAGTCTATAAACGATTATAATTAATTATTAATTTTAGATTATGATTAAATTAATTGATAAAGTATTTTTAATTTTAAATATTGAAAAATATACAGTCAGCATTATTGATAAGTCAACACATTAAATTTGGACTTATCAGCATTTTTTGTGTGTCTTATTTATCAGCATTTTTTATTCAAAAAAAAATGTGAAGGAGTTTTTTAAATTTTCTTTTGAATTTACAAAAATACAAATAAATAAATAAATAAAATTATAATGATTAAACTCAAAAGACCCATATTTGTAAGGAACAAGATAATATTTAAGTTTATAGAAAATCATCAAAAAAGATAGAAAAAAAATATTCATTTGGATAGAATTAAATGTCTCAATAAAATTACATATAGAGCTCTTATAGTAGATAATGAAATAAAATACTTAAAGTCTAAAAACTCCAACTAAACACTAACTTCATTAAATTATATATATCAACGGAGGAGTTATGTAATGTATGAAATGTATATACATATAACACATAGAATACTATGCACTTTTATCATTGTCTACTTTCAACTCATAGATCCATAGTTAGGATTAATCTGTATTTTGCATATTACCTAAATAGCACCTACACGTTTTTACGTAAGGTCGGTCCTATCGATAATTCCTTTATGATTTTCTTCATTGACAATATTTGATTTTGTAACAGAAAATTATCATCAATAACAATACTATTTAGAAGAACAAAATTCAAATTTGTAATTTGTATATCATAAAGAGTATCATCATTATTAAATACAAACATCTCTAATTTGCAACTTGCGTATTATAACAATTATAATCATTACCAACATATAAATCATCAATACATCATAAAAATATCAATCATAAAACATTATTGTTAATGCTTTCAACATTTAATGTTATAGTAAATGTTCTCAACTAACTAATCCACTTAATTCATTAGTTATCGTCCACCATTAATCATCTTTGTTAATATTTATCATAATTCTAACTTAACGTTCAACTTACATCATCCTAAATGTATTACTTTTTGTTTATACTTAAAAGTATTCTAAATTGTTAGCTGAAAACAACAAGTGTGATGAATAGAATATGAGCCAAATAGAAAGCAATTTAGACGATAATGCAATGATTGGAAATTTGTCGAGGGAAAAGGAGTCAAGTCTTGTTCAGTCAAACAATATTATTTGATTTCCTCAAATCAAATATAATTCAAAATTTTGTGTGAACTAATAATCTAGCTTGTTAGAGAAACACCAACCAGATATAAGAATGGAATATAGAAGCTATTTTTTAGGAACCACGAACGGGGGAGGCAATAACACACACGGATAATAAACCAAAGCATACATTTAGCCAGGTAAGAGTCATGATCGATAAGATTTAAGCTTTAGCATTCATTCTATAAATACTCATTGTATCTATCATTCTAAGAACATTATCGATCAAATAAAATCTATCTTTTACTCACAATTTATCTTCATTTTACACACATTTATGATTTACTTAGTTGATATCAAGTAGACATTTCTCATGGTATGAGTTCTTTAGAGTAGTTAAATAATCTACAACCAAGGGACAATGTTTCTTCTTTGACATAATCGATTGAAGTATAGAGAATCATTTGTTGAGATTTTTAGCCGTTTCAACAACTAACTTTCAAGTTCTAAAACACTTTTTTATAATTAATTAACTAATATTCATCATCATTAACCACAATTAGATAAATTCTTACAATCAATTGACTAATCAATATTATTCAATAAGCTACTTATTAACTACTTATCTCTTTTAGTACTAATCGATTAACAATATTTATCTAATTAATTAAAACTGACATTAACTACTTATTTAATCATAATTAACTCCTAATTGACTAACTAAATATTCTAATCTATGAATATAACATAACTTGGACAAGTTTATCAACTTTTGATCACGCATCATTGATTAGTTAATCCACTAATTCATCAATTATCTTACTAAATAATTAACATATTGTTTTAATCTATTAATCATCGTTCAAACCTACTATTACGTACTATTAATTCTCCCAATAGAATCATCATCATATATATTATACCAATTAGAGGTAAATCCATGATTTATCAACAATTACAATAAGCATAGATCAATTTATCATTAAATAACACAAATCATCAATTATCATGCAAAATTAAATGTTTAGCAAATGAAGGAAAATAAACATTAACTATACACATAATCTTACAAACATTATATGCAAGGAAATGTCATCCAATGAACTTGATCAATCCATGTATAAACGAAAACAACCTTATGTATCAAATAATCCTATTTTGATTCCAAAGCTCTGAGCATAAGGATCATATGTTATCAATAAAAAAAGAGAAGGAATTATTGATATGAGAAGAGATTAATTCAAATTGGAAGTTTCATAAACTTATTAAAGTATTTGAACATATAGAGATTAATATATACACTAGGTTTCAAATTCAAATGGCAGCATTACGCTAATTAAATGAGTTGAATCCTAATGAATGGATCATGGAATCTGCTAAATAAGAATTGAAATAGATTTGGATTTTTTTATTTTGATTAATTCGATTAACAATGGTAATAAATTTGACAAATGATCTAGTCGATTAAATTAACAGAAAATAACTTAAATGATTATCTACGATAGTCTAATCAATTAACTTATTAGAAATCTTGAAACGACATTTGAGAAAGTCTACTTAGACTACACCTTTAAATTATTTCTAGGGTACCCTATGTGTGTTACTCTCTACCTCCTGAAAAAAGAAAATTGTCTCAATAAATAATATGTGATAGAATTGTGAAAACAAATATTCTATTGTTAATTTGAGGTTTGATAATAGAATATGAATGAATACAAATTGACATAAACATATGAATATCATAATATATAACATTAGCTAAACATGTAAATACACTTTTAAATATATAAAAAAAAATATTTTGTAAGAAATTTTTAACTTTGTAAATTAACTCAAAAGATTGTACGTCAATTTACAAAGGTATATAACTCATTCTAGATTTTTAAAATAGTGAATCGACTCACTAATCATGTGACTCAACGCACATAATTCTTGAAGATGTTTTGAATCGATTCACACTACTTCAAGATGAAATAATCGGTTTTAAAGAAATTTATTAATTGATTCATAACCATGTAAGTCGATTCACATAACTTGCAAAATCAATTTTTGACTATTTCAAATCAATTATTTTAATTCAGATGTATTGTTAATTTGGTCAACGAACTCATGCTATTTAAATATCCATATGATCCACCATTTTGAATATAAACACTTTCATCTATTCATCATATTTCATGCATGTAAGTTACTAATATAGATTAAGCAATTTTTCTAATTCAAAGTATGGTGTTTTATTGAATCCGTGAACTATTAGCATCCTATACATATCCAACATATATATATCTTCAATTTTAAAATATTTAAACTTCATAAATGATACTTCTGAAATAGTTTTTTTTTTTTTTAAATTACATCACAAATTGAACCTGTAATAACAACAAGTTAATTACTAAAAAAGAAAAATAAAAAACAAGAAGTTAAATCAATCATATGGCAGTGATATCATGAGCAGTCCACCGAAAAAATACAAATAATTTTTTAAAAATGTTAATAGAAAAAAGAAAAAGATATGGTAGAGCATGAAATAAGGAGATAGGGGGTAAGATGACAACCATGAAGAGAGTGCAATGTTTTGTGTGGAAAAAGACACGAGCAGCCTATCTGATCAGTCCCTATCATACTTGCGCTCGGAATTTAGGGAAGAATCATGCACGAGTCACTCAACTCCCCCACCCACACCATTTCGATTTTTAATTTCCTTTCCCCCAACTACTTTTCTCACAAACAAATTTTAAGGTCAATCATTTTTAATTTCAAAGAAATCTTTACAACTATCCAATAACATTTATTAATTAATAAATATTTTAAGGATATCTGATAGTATGGTATTTGTTTCTAAAGAAATGTTTACAAGTGACCAATAATATATATCGATGAAGATATATATTATTTTATTGAATTAGAAAATTATAGTCCTCTCATATTTAAGATCGAGAAAAAAATTTAATTTGTATAAATTAATAGTATAAAAGTTTTTTATGTAAAAAATTTTATGGATTCATGATTTTCTAATTTATTGGGCTAAAATAAATTATAGTAACTATTAATTTTAAGAGGTAACTTATGAAAAGACAAAAGTTATTTAACCATTAAATATTAAAATAATTAATATCATCCGTTGATACTAATATTTGACGGATATATCAAATTAAATAATATTATTTATAAATTAGTTATCTCTCTGTTCACAAAAGTATACTCAAAATACTTTTAACTATTATGCGTGTCTTAGAAAAAGAGATAGAGAGAAACCATATTATTATATCAATTTGGTGTGTGTTGTAAGGGGTAAAGAGAGAGAAATTATTTTATTCTACCAACTTGTGTGAAATACTAAATATTTATTATGACACTTAAATTTTTACATTTTACAAATGCATTCAATTGGTGCAAATAAATTAACCTATTGAGAAATTGACTTGAATATTCATTATGCTTGATAAAAAGGAAAGATGAGTATATGTCTTTCTAAAATTGTATTCATCGAACCTATACTAGAAAAATCTTTGTCTAACCGGTAAAGACGAAAAGTATCGTAAATTTTTACTTTTAAACACTTTTCTTTTCACATGATTTTTTTACTTATTTACAAAACAAAATCATTAGACAACCGAATGATCAAATGCAACAAAATAGACAATATCATTTTTTCCGATTTATTATTAAGAAAACGGTAAAATATTTGTAAACAATGAAAAAGAAAATGATTGAATAAAGTATAATTTAGTTATAATTTCTTTGTGAATTTGGAAGGGATACGAGGACTTTGAAAAAACGAACAAAAGTATTGAAAGAAAAGAAGAACTTTAGAAGAAGAGTGTTGAGTTACGCATGAGTCGTTAAGTTCCACATTAATCATGAATAAGTTAAAAGTTGTGTGATAATCTCTTGTAGTCTTAAAGTATTTGATTTGTTGTTGCTCTTATGTCTTCGAGCTCCAAATAAGTGGTATCAATATGGTTCAGCTTAATGGGGGAGTGAGAGTAGATCATGGTATATTTGATCAATGCATTAAAAAAAAATTTGTTGGTAATAATCTTGGTGTAACTATATGATGTAGGAGACTCACACCCAATAAAATTAGTGTGTTTGAACATGAAGATGAGAAATAGTCCATATGAAGTTATCACAATAGCTAATAGATCCATGTTTTTTTATTTCTGCATGTGATTTTACATTGTGATGTATTTTTATCTAAAAAGTTTTTTAATTATAGACCATAATTTTACTGCATTTTATGTTTTATAGTTTCTTTATTTACTTTCAAGATAAAAAGTGTCACATTAAACCTAGACTTATGTTGAGATTTTCCATGATTTATACTCACTCAAGGGACTATGAATCGTTTGAGATACACCCTCTCAAATGTATGACAATGTTATTACACGAACAAACCATGAATAATACATGTTTGCCCTCTTAACACTTTTTTTCTTCTCTTTTCACTTTCTTCTCCCAATAAAACATACACCATAAATTAGTTAATTGGATTTTTGGTTTTGCACGTATTCAACTTAAAAATTGACAGCGGACTTTCTTTTTAAACTAAAAAATATTTATTATAAAGAAAAGGAAAAATAAAAATTAAGGGACATAAAACTAACCCAGTATAAACAAAAAAAAACTATTCCTCAAATCATACAAATTTTTTGACTCTTCGGCAAAAATTATATACAATAATTTACTTATATATGCATCTTTTTTTTCTTTATTTTAGAAATCACCTCTATAAAAAGTTCTTTATTTGCAATAGAATAATTTTGCAAATCATTGACATGTCTATCTTAAAAAAAAAATGTGTAAAATCTCCAAATCATAAAGGATAAATATTATTATCATTGATAATAACATTTAGATATACCATATCATTTTCAAAATCTATTGAATGTAATTTTTCTTTCGAATTCAAATGAATTTGATAATTTTTTACAGCATTAAACTCTTAAAATGCATCACTCCAAACACCCATAATACACATATTTTGATAATGAAAATCTTTTCTTTATTGTTCTATGTTAATAAATTGAATTCAAAGGCTTCGTAAATTACATTTGTGCCCTGATGTAACTCAGTATTATGGTCTTCTAAAAGGAGTGAATCTAATAGCACTTCCTCAACTGAATCTGAATTAGATGCTTGGACCCAATTTTTTTAAATTTTTCTTGATCAGAGGGAGACAATTCTTTAATAATTATGTTAATTCTTGGTGTATTTGAAGATGAAGTTGGAGAGTAATCTACATAAAATTATTGTAATAGCTAGTAGTTGGATGTGTCGCCATGTGAACTATATTTTATTATTTAAATAAATATTCTGATAAATGTGACAATTGAAGTTAGATCCATGTTTCCTTATTTCCACATGTGGCATTTACATTATGATTCATTTTTATGTAGAAAATTTTAATTACACCACATTTTTACATTTTATGTCTTATATTCTGTTATTTTCTTTCCCCAACTAAACCTAACTTCTCGAATGTATGACAATGCCATTACACGAAGAAACCATAAACTATACGTTTTTGTCCTATTTTTTCCTTTGTTTTTGTTTTCTTCTTTCTCTCTTTCCACCTTCTTCTCTCACTGAAACATACACCATATATAAATTAATTAACTGAATTTTTGGTTTTGCATGTGTATTCAGCTAAAAGCTTGATAGTTGACTTATATTTACTTAATTCACCAATTATTGATTAAATAAGATATTTCATTTTATTTTTATATAATAGATGTTATTTAAAATTATATTGCTTTTAGGATTTTCATTGGTAGAGATACTAGGTTATTTAAGTGTAATTTTCTATTTTGTAAAAATCAACAAATGAAGTAAAAACATTTTAATTTCTAAATAGTTTTCTCTTGTTTTTCATAATTTTTCATAGTTATAATAATAAATAAAAAATCATAAAATTTGATTTTGTCGTTCTAGCACTCAATCCATTCATACACATCATATTCACCTTTTTCTAATCTATACGGTTATGAATGTACATGCTTCTACGACGCATATCAATAACAATCTTAACATTCATATTTCCATCATATAAGAGCATTTAAAAACATAGAGATTATTCAAAGATCTGTGACTGAATTGTTCCAAACCTCTCGGAAATTAACAAATGATTTAAGAGCTATAGATGAGTTAAACAATTTTCATACCAATCTCTCAAAACATCATTCCAATAACCTTTTTAATCACTTAAAGTTAAAACATTGAAAGAATATTGCATTTAAATAATTCAATATGCCCAATGAATGATAACCATCCATGTGTCAGTATCTTAAAAATCTTAAAAGCATCATAATTTAAAATAACATCTACTATATCAAAAAATAAATAAAATATCTTAATTTTATAAAAAGAAAAAAAAAAAACTTAACCAATAATTCATGGATTGGGTCAACGACAAGTCCACTTTCAAAACTTCTAATTCCAATTCAAAACTAAATATGTTGTTTTGTATAATCAATGAAAAAGAGATTTAAAAAAATAAATTACAATAAAATATAATTGATTTAGTGCATGTTTGATATTACGATAGAGTTTACGTAATCACAATGAATAGTTGTGATTTTCAAAAGTTATATATTATAATTTTTACAACTTCAACCTAAACAAAGTTTCTTAGTTCATAATACTAACACCTAACATGTTGTAAATGTAATTGACATGCTTATAATAATAATCAATTAGCAAAAAGCCTTACAAATTTTGCACATGCTCTGTTCCATTCAGGGAATTCGATGCTTCAGTTTTATATAATGAGTGTAGAATATGAAATTAACATGCATATATGTCAGAAGGCTAAAAGTAGTAAAAAAATAAAAACACATATATAGAAGCATGGAATTTTGATTGTTGAAGAAAATGCCAAAACACAAAAATACAGAATTTCATCATTTTTATTTTATCTTGTTCACTTGATTCTGTCGGCTATTTTATGTATAAAGTGGAATATATATATATTGCATATGAACAAATTAGCTAAAACTTTTCGAAACAATTGAATTGAATGGTTGGAGGACTAGTAGGATCATGGGGGTTAAAAGCTAGCTTCGTACATTCTTCTTTTTATTGTGAAAATGGCCCATTAACTAGGACTCTCTTTATCTTTGTCAAAAACAAAAAAAAGTAGGACTCTCTTTATTGTACACCCCTTTAAATAAAAAATGTTATTTTATTTTTAAAGACTTAGTTAAACCAATAGATGATGATATTATTAAGTTATATATTATATGTGATGTTTTAAATTCAAGATTTGATAGTTGAATAAGAATTTATTTATCATTTTAAATTGAGAGTCGGGTGACAATTAGTATTACATTATGATTTGTTTTACACTAACAAAAATCATAATTAAATGCGATGTAACTAACTTTAATTGTGGTTGCAAAAATATAAAAATCTCAATATAAATGAGACATAGATCACGGTTGCAATCCTTTTATCCAATACCTTGCTTAATTAAGTAAGAGGGGATATCCTCCACAATAAAGACAAATTATTTTAAAAATTTTAAAATTAAATTCAAATTTTAATTAAAATAATTATTAATCACTATATTTGTGTCTTAATTAAACTTATATTTGTCAATGTGAGTTTCTTTAACAAATGTGAGGTGGAAAGTGAAGAATAATTTGTTTAATGGTTGATAAGTGGAAAGTAATGAAGGATGTAAATGAAAAAAAAAAAAACTCATCTAAATATATATTTTAATAGGAAAATGAGCATGCAACTACCAAGACATGGCCTATATTGAACTTTATGTAAATGATTCCAGGCATACCTTTTTGGTTTGCCTGCCACACAAAGGGTTGGGCTTTAACTAGATAGCTAGTATAGTGATTAATTGCTTTTGAAATTCCTCTCTGAACCTAAAACCTTTGCAATCACAACTTTTTCTTTTCTTGGAAGGGTTTCCACAATATTTCACAGTTCACGTGAGGGATTCATAGTAGTGGGTCCAATGTTGCATCAATTTGGGAATACTGCTTCATCATATTGTTGTTGCATGTGAATCACTGACTACTTGGTTAGTAGTAGCATCACTTTGAGTGGAACATAACTTTCGCCTATTAGAATTTCGATCCTCTATATATGACCTTTGTGTTTCCAAGAGTCACCTTTGACAATGAAACAAGAAATGAGTTTAGGTCCGATATCAGTTCGGTTTGGTTCAATTCAACTTAAAATTTGATTAGAATTCGTCATAAATTTAATTTTCAGTTTGAATTTAATTTAAGTTTACTAACAATTCAATTAATTTGACAACACAAATTTTATTTAAGAATATTATCATTAAAAATAGTTGATTGAATATTAAATATTATATCTCACCTTAGATTTGTTAATGTTTTAATTTTTTTTATATTTTGTTTTATTATGTTAGAAACCAAAATTAATTTTCCTAACGTCTTAATACTTACAAATGATTTGTAAAACTAATTTATTTAACAAACTTCATTTATTTAACAAACTCAATTTTCGACACAAATTAGCAATTGTTTTTGGATGGTCCGGATGTAGAGGCCCAACTTATAACATTTCCATAAAGATAGCCAACATCGAAAATTAAAATATTATAATTCCTCTCATCTTCACGGGCGATTTTTTTGGTATAACAAAAACAATTGAATTAAAATTAAACTTTATAATATTAAGTTACTGGAAGATATTTATTTTCTCACTAATATATGTTGATTTTATAGAATAATATTAATTCTATAAAAGAAAAAAATTAAATTAAATTGAAATCGTTAAATTCTTATTTGCAATCCACTAATTCCCATGACAAATTAAGTAGGCTTGTTAAGATTTCTACCGATTTCATTGATAAAAATGAAAAATATTTTTTGAAAATCTTAATTGCAATTGAATTATTAATGATTATGAAAAAAATATTTAAATAAATACAAATACATTGTTTTTGTATTCGTCCACAACATCTAAATTTTAAAGTCTGACTCTACTCAAATGCATAGGGATCCCAATATATTACTGGAAAATTTATCCCAATTATGCCTCTGATTCGATAAATATCCCAAATTTTAGATTTATTTGTAACATTTTTAAAAAATAAAAAAGTTTTGCAAAACTCTTGTAGTTAAACTAGATTTAAGATATATTTAAAAAAAATTAATTATAATATTTTGAAACACAGATTTTCTCACTCCCAGAGGATGTGGCAAGAGATGCTTTTCGAAAAATTCAAATTACAATTTCTTGGGAATGAGCCTTAAAAATAGTGAAAAGCTTCCGAATTGTAAAAACTTTATTTATTACTCTATTTGTTTGACAATGAATGTTATTCTAAAAAATAATAATATTATTTTTAAATGAATATCATTTTTAATTTTCATAATATTTATTTTTTCAATTGTATCTTTTAATTATTATTATATACATTATTTTTTAAATATTAATTCTATTTTGCATTTATACAAGTGAAAAACCTGCCAATACTTGTTAACAGGGGTAGTACAAAACTATTTTCTTTCTTTTATTTATTGTCTTTTTAATAGGTGTGCATAAATTTTAAACAATATTCATTTTAAAATGGAGAAAGGAACTAATAAAACATAACTCTTCATCAACTTGCAAAGAGCATCATAGTTTAATTATAAAAGTCCCTAATAATGTTGTTCCACGATCATCAGGTTAGTGGCTAGACTCAAATGAACGTCTACCATCTATTGACGGTTCTATGTCTGTTGCCTGAAGAAAAAAAAGTATTTATCAACCTCAATGAATATTGATAAATAGAATCAAACATTACACAATCGATATTTTTAACTAAGGACAAACAGTTTTCACATGATTTTTTAAATAGGTTTGCTATGAAAACAATTTTACTTGTTTTTCTCTAGAATTTTACATTTGCAACAAGAAAGCAATTTGCTTCTTCAACATATCAACTTCAACATCCCTTTTCTTTAGCCTATTGATTTCAGCTTGCATTTTCTCCGTCTTTTCATTAACTTCCGAGGAAGACATTGATCTTACAGAGTGAGAAGTAGATGTAGTTATTTGAGATGATGTTATTCCAAGTCCCATACAACGAACATATCCTGGATGTTCTTTTCTAAATACATTAACAAATGCTTCATTTGGAGAAGGAGTCTTCCCAATTTTAGCTTGCAATTGTTCCTGTGCAAACCAATGAAGCAAACTAAATTCCTCTTTGCAACATAAATGTCTAACTTTGCAACTCACTATTACCAACCAAATAAAAAACTTTATAGCTTTGCAACTCACTATTACCAGAACTAACAGTGGCATCTTTGATTTATAAAGTGGTCAATAAGAAATAGTTACAATCACATAATATTTCTATTATTTACACTTAAAGATTTTTCCTTGGCCTCGTCACTAACAAATGACCCATCAGACTTTTTATGACAAATTGAATACATTTCACCCTTACTGTATTTTCGACCATCTATTAGATCCTACAAGTAAACACATGTAATAAGTACTTGTTCAATTAAGTATACAATCAATAGTTGATTGAGTGAATCCTACCAACTCATCCATCTTCCTTGCAAGTGTCTTAGAGCCTAATGTATGAACCATCTTCCTACCAGCACATGAATTCAACTAACTCCAATTGAGTCAGATAGAGAAACCATTTACTACCACACAAATAGGAGTGCCTAGTCAAGATAACCTTGTTAGATAATGTTATTATATATTAGTAGTAAGTGTATTTTAGACATTTCTATTCTCCTATATATATATATATACATATACACTCATTGTAACCCTATTAACTTAAGTTTGGTTCATTCTATGTTATGAAACTCTAGAGTGGTTCTCTCTCTTCTTCCTCTTTTCATTGTTAACATAGTATCAAAGAGCTTTGTTGATTTTGGGATCTATTATAAAGAAGAGAGAGCCTATTTTGATAAGAAAGACAACCACAAAAAGATAAAAGAGAAGAGTAACCCTATTTTCGATTTTGTTAAATCAGTCTCACAAAAACAACAATTGCACATTCGTTAACTGTTAGATCAGACTAATTTTTGGATAAAAGGTTCACAACATTCAAGTCTTCGTCTTCAATGGTCGAATCGACGAATGACGTATGTAGCGGGAGAAATTGTGCTCGCATAGCACCAGATTATCCCTAATTTAGTTTGTCTCAGTGATTGTGTTTGTCGTGTTTTCTTGTCATTATTTGTTATGACCGGTGCTAAGGATGATTCTCTTCAAGCACATTAGAAAACATATTGTCTGAAATTGAGGAGAGCACATAAGAAGAATTTTAGGGGGTCATCGTCCAATGTTGTTGCTTCTGCTCCTCCTACTATTGACTCTAGTTCTGGTTCTGTATAGTCATATGAGACTGCTTCCCAAATATCTGATATTGCAGAACAACTTCAAAAACTTCTTGTCACTCAATCATATGTGTCATGTCTGCCACCTCTTCTAAAGGTTTGAACTCCTCTAGTATGTCAAGTATATCTCCTTCCATATGGATTTTTGATTTGGGAGCATCTCATCATATGACATACAATGATAATGTTATTATATATTAGTAGTAAGGGTATTTTAGATATTTCTATTATCTTGTATATATACTCATTGTAACTCTATTAACTTAAGTTTGGTTCATTCTATATTATGAAATCCTAGAGTGATTGTCTCTCTTCTTCCTCTTTTCATTGTTAACAAACCCAATTTATATTATAGATAGTCCCAATAGTATATAGAGTGTCCCATGAGCTTGACATGTCAAAACATTCAAGGCCTAAGTCTGGTCTTGATAGAAGTTTGATATGGTCTATTAGCATACTTAAAAGTCTAATTCATTTTAACATTTTTGAATAAATAATTGAACATATATTTAAATAGATTAACGAGTTAATATATCAATTAAATTAAATTTTATTTTGATGTTTAACATCACATTTTGAAGAATATGACTTTATATAAATTATAATAATATATATAAAAATATGTGAAAAACTAAATGAGGTTAATATGCGTAAATTACTAAAAGTTGAATATATAACAAAAAGATCAAAATTTAATTTAATAATTAATGTAATAAAAAGAATACTATTTATGTTTATTTAAATAAGTCGGTCTAAAATACTTATTATGTGGTCTATAGCCAGATTTTTTTAATTAAATATACTTATTTTAAAAACTTTAACCTTATCTATTTAAGAAAAAAGTATGATCTAGCGTAGACTAGGTCGTAGACCATTGTCGGTCAACCTGACCTATTTTCATCTCTACTTGTATTCTACCCTTCATTATCCTTTATTTTCTAAAAGCATCAACATTAATCAATATTTTTATAATCAATAATTACTTAACAATGCTAAACTAATTATTATCACTTTACTAAATTAGCTATCAAATTCTTAATAAGATATACTTATTTAATAATCATTTTATGGTGAAAACTCTAGTACACTTTTGTTTTAATATGTACCGGTACTTAACTGACACGGACAGATAGGAAAAAGCCATATTTTATCATTTTAAACTTCACTAATTGATTAGCCTATAACAACTAATTGATTAATTTTATCGGAACATAATTCGAATCAACACATACATTGATACAGTTTCATCATCACTTCATTAGTTATCACCTAACACATATAAATACATATTTATGTGTTAAAATAATATTTGGGATCTGCAACTTAGATTAACCAACAAAAAAACTAGAAAAACAAACTGTTGCAGAAAAAAGCAAAACGAAGATTGATCTTGACAGAACAGAAAACAGAAATGAAGATTGATTATCAATTTTGGTTTTCGGCAGTTTTAATTAAACTATTTTTACAATCAAATTGAAACAAAATTAAGGGAGGTTAAGGGAAGAATAACACAAAAAATTTACGTGTTCGGTCTCAATTGTTGAGACCTACGTCACGGGCAAACAAACAAGATTAATCCACTATGAATGATTGAACTTTACAAGATTAAAGCCATCTCAAGATTGATATCCTAGTATTTTTTACTATTTATGAACTAGCAATACTAGCATTTTCTCTCAATCTTTCTTTCTCCCTTTAATCTTCTCTCTCTGATTTTCTATGAATCATGAATTGCATGTGCCTCTTTTAGTTTTCCATCTCTCACTATTACAACAACTTATTAATATATTTACAACTATAGTATTTAAAGGCATTTCCTTAACTAACTATAACCATATTGTTATAACTAACTTGACCAAAGGTAGTTATAACAATCTCAAACATAACTAACTAATTATGATTTGAGGCACACATTCACAACACAACATGATTATTGACATTGATACAAACATATAGCAACACATTCAAATCATATATATATATATATATATATATATATATATATATAGCATATACTTTAGTTTAGCCCAAAAGACATAATTCTTAATTATTATGTTCAATTGCTATTATAAAAGTATATAAATTAGCGCAACTAATCCATATGAAATTATAGACAGTTAAATCTCACACATTTGATATTTTTGATGTTTTATGAAGAAAAAAAAATTTATTTTATGAAATAGTAAGGTTGTCGGCACACAAAACTCTCACAAACCACAAGATTCCAAATGTACTATAAAAAAACTCAAAGTTCGAATCTTTCAACACACAAACTCAATTTTAAGAAGAAAAAAAAAATGGATTTTTTTATTTATTTATTATGGTGAAGGATAATTTGTGTTACTTATGATGGTTTATCAAGGTAGAGGATCCAATTATGTGGAGACCGGATGAATTTTTTTAGTTTTTAATAGTCAGATGTTAATTGAAACTTTTGATCTAAAATTTATAAATTGGGGTTAATAATGATTCTTGAATATTATTTCTGATGTTGTGGTGCACCAATATACACATTAGCTACTTAGATTCTCTCCAACCGGATTTTAGTGAAGGTGCCCGCAAACCATTAGATTAAAAGAAATATTTTCTCTTCATCTAATGAATTTTAGATGACTCTAGAGGGGTTTATTTTATACATTTAATGATTCTTGAATGTTCTTTGTGATGTTGTGGCGCACCAATGCACACGTTAGATATTCTCTCCAACATGTTTTTTTAGTGAAGGTGACTGCAAGCCATTACATTAAAAGAAATATTTTCTCTTCATCTAATGAATTTTAGATGACTCTAGAGGGATTCATTTTATACATTTAATGATTCTTGAATGTTCTTTGTGATATTGTGGTGCATCAATGCACACTTTAGATATTTGGACCCAATATGTTTTTTTAGTGAAGGTGTCTGCAAACCATTAAATTAAAAGAAATATTTTCTCTTCATCTAATGAATTTTAGATGACTTTAGAGGATTCATTTTGTACCTAAAAAAGTTGACATCGTATATCGAAAAACAAAAATTTTGTTATTCTTCTTCTTCAAGCTAGGAAAACGAACAAAAAAGACAAACGACAAAGAATTAAGCATCAACAAAACCTCTTTATACCAAACAAAGTAGGATAAATATAAGTGTATGTCATCAAAAGAAACAACTTAAAACGATTGACCAATAAAACATGTGCATAATGATCTACTTTGCCAAAACTCCAACCCCTATTGAACCATGCACAAAATAGGTTCAACCCATTCATAAAAAGAACAAAGTGGCTAGAGGCCTTACATGAAAACCATTTCACAAAGAGAATTATATCTTTTCCATTAGTTGCCCAACAATCATAATTTTCCATAGAAGATAAATTCATTGATAGACTTCAAGATAGATCACATTATCAAATGTCAAATCATAGTAAAAATAAGTTTACTCCTAAATCTTACCTCAAAGGACTCTACCACCGCGAAAAGATCACAACAAAAATCAGGAGGCATAGCCAACTCCGAACCGAACCACTTAAAAATTCTATACCACACCCAAAGAACAAAAATCACAAGTAACAAACAAGTGACATATTGATTCCATACCAAAATCACAACATACGTACGCGGTACCTATAAAGTCTACGATAACTCTCTATCAGATAAGGTTTTACTGATCAGATATCCTATCCTAGAATAAATATCAAGAGAAGACAAGAACCTTCCTTGGAGCTTAACTCTTCCAAACCTAGCTTGGTCAAAATTTAGATATCAAACATCTGAAAACTTTAAATAAGCCGAATTTATGAGTATATCCCATTAGGGCCATGCTTGCAAACCCAATAATTCTCACCTAAGGAGAGAGTGACCCCATGCAAAATATTGACCAGCCTGCTCATCAGCTCCAGCTTTCCAAACAAACAAACTTCTCCTCCACATTAGGGTCCAAACCTTAGTGACCCCCATCCAATTGTTGTTTGTTTTCTTTCCTAAACTCCTAGTTTCTTCTTTTAACTTAATAATCCAAGATGTCCAATAATTATTTAATGTTTTCACGTGCAACGAAAATTACTATTATGTAAAGTCAAAATAATATTGCCACTTAAAACAAAATATATGTCAGAAGATTGCAAATTCTAATGTCAGATGTATTTGCATAATTTGATCCACTTTATGTTAGTGAAAAACATGTGGCACGCCATTTATTGATAAAGAATAATTTATTAAAAACCAAAAATAGAAAGGGTCAACCATCACGTAGCAAATTTACATTGGCTTTTGCTTCGTCATGAGGGAAACACAAAAGTCTCTCATTTTCCTCAAACATGAAATTAATGTTAGTTTGAAGGTATCCAATGAGAAGTACATTGAAACTATAGGGTGGTATTAATTGGTGGCTTATCCAAATTCTTGGGAAACTGAAACAAGTGATGTAGTATCAATAGCAAAGCTGCAATGAAAAAACATATGACTATGTAAAGTGAAATATAACGATTTTAATGTGAAGTATATTATATATTAATTAAAGAATATAATACAATAGAAAAAATAATTAATATTAGATTAAAAATTAAAAATGACATACACAATTATTTTTACAAATGTGATATTCATTATTGGATGGTGGGAGTAATTGTGAGTATCAAAGTATACCCATTTTTATATAGAAGTGTTAGGGTGACTATTGCAATCGTTGGAATGGGCTGAATTGTGGGCCTTACTCTTGGACATGCTTGAATGAAGGAAATATTTACTAAACATTCTAACCCTTACTCTCCACACCCCCAACAATTTCCATAAATCCTAATAATTTTGGTAATCTTGAATTCCGAAATTTTCACATTATAAAAAAGCTGGGACTTAAATAAATTATTCACATATTTAAGTTGTGAGAGAATATACTGCCTTGTATTTAGTGAAATAAGTGTTTTGGTTCTACATATTTACTTAGTTTTATAAAATAATTATGTTTAAATAGATATGATTTAAAAATTTAAATTGAATATTATTATCAAATGGAATATTTTCATCTTTTACTATTGGGAAGCTTCTTTCATCAGTGATAGAATCACTTTGCACTGTGTTATTTAATTTAAAATATGACACTTTTTATACAATTTTTTGAAATTCAAATTGAAGCGTGTTTACTGTTTTCATTTCATTAATTAGTGAATCCTAGCTAGCCAAACATCTTTCGTTTTATTTGAAAACTTTTTTAAAAAATCTAAAGGGGAATAAGAATATAGAACTGCCGAAAGGAAATATGAATATAAGCATTAACCAACAACGATAAAATATTCTCTAATTCAATGTACTTTAGATATTCTACTTGGTAGTTTCATGAAGTTCACATTGGGACCAATATTTGTCGTCAAATAAAGATAATAAATACTTCTAGAAAAATTAAAGTGAATGCCACACAAATGTTTTAATATATACTCCCTTTATTTTTAAATATTGACAAAAATAAATTCAAGAAAAATTAATGTATTTTATTTAAATTTTGAGTGTTGTTATTGAAGCACAAAGGCAACGCTTCTGATCGTTTAGCCCACAATTTTTCGTGGTTGCAAGTTAAATTTAGTAAAATGTAGCCTACAATATTACGGCTATTGATCCGTGGTCAATATATAAAAAATGAGTGTAATTATTATGAATTGATGCTATAAAATAATTTATATTTCATTGAACACGAACTAATTATTTGTGGTCTAGGTATAATAATGTAACTTTTTTTTTTTCAATTCATATATTCTATGTTTTATTAAACATGTAATATTAGTTTACAATAGGATATATTCTTTTTTCCATGAGAATACAAAAAATAACCTATTTATTATAGTCAACCATTGGAAAACCGTGGTCTAGTGGCCACAATTTTTATATTGTGCTGATGTAAAATGTGGTCTAAAGTCAAAATTATTGTAGTAAAATATAGAAGTCACTTCCCTATCCTATAATCTGTAGAGACACTTGTGAAAAAGTGAATATAACTAAGAATGGGTAATCATATGGAGAGTTATCTATCTCTAATCACGTTTTTTTAGAAGAGAGGATTATGTATGTGATCATCTATTGCATACTTATGAGTTATGAATGTTAACATTGTTTGTAACTCTTAGAGTGAATATATTATAAGGTAATTCACATATTGTGCGAGTTACATTATTGTAATTTTATTTGAGATAGTAAAATAATAGAATAGCCCTTGGCCGCCACCAAATCCTCATTAATTATTGGTAGAAAAGCCCTTGGAAATGCTAAAAATATTATTTCTTACAATCTTTGTATTCAGTGGCGACCTAAAATTGCCTCAAACATTATAGAGGAAAAAAAATTCAAATTTGTGTTCGCCAAGACTTTCACAAAGCTCCATTGGAGCTTGTGCGATCAAGATCCTCACAAATCTCCATTCACTTCCAATGAATAACCATCTTCATATTTCTCATTTTCTCACTTCAATCTTCTTTGAAAGTTTTTCTCTACATTCCTTTCACGATTATTTTCTTAATTGGTGATTATGTGGATAATTAGTATATCTCTAACCATGTGTCAGAAAAAAAGATGATGTGAGTGATCATTTGGTGTGAGAGATGTGATTTATCATTCCTTGTAACTTTATAAAATTATTTTGGAGCGATATCCATATTGGTTTAATATGTTATAGTTATATTGTTCGTGATATGTGAAATGTGATATGGAAATGAAAGTTGAGATATTTATGTACATAAATGAAGGCAAGAGCAATATTGCGGCTGCGATAGTAATAACTACTACATTAGACCACTATTGTAGTATGATCGTAATTGACTCTAAAACGCACATCGCAATCCTACAACAGTCACATTAGACTGCAACGAAGTATATAGTGATAAAAAAAATTATTTATTTACTTTACTTTGTCTTTGTATCATATATTTAGAGTGTATTTTAAAAGATTAATGATATTAAAATGATAGAGAGTTGATAATGAGATGATTATGAGATATTTGAGATCAAATAAGAGATACGTAAGTCATAAGTTGATTAATAAATTATAATATTTTTTTCTAATTATCTTTAACCATTTCAACCTTTCAGGCCTCATGTTTGGGGAACTGTGGACTGACCTCACAGATGAATTGGTGAGTGGTCAACATAATCAAAATGGAAACAGATGAATCTAATTGAACTTTCAAATTTGTTCTTGTTCTCATCAAGTGGAGAAAAATTGGGGGAGCAAGGAGATGGGATAAATATAAGAAGGATAAGAAAACTTATACTAAAGATATCATCAGGTTCCCTTTGAATCCAATTTAACATATTATTTGTATACCATAGAATAAGAATTTATGTTGGTTGTTGTAATAATTGGTTGTGAACACTTTACGTATGTGTGTTTTCACTCACAAATTTGGTCGCTTTTAAATTGATTAAACATCTTGGACCATATGAGGAGAATATGTGATAGGTTCTAAATTGGATTTACAATCTTGATTCTCATCTTTTGCAACAGTAGCATATGTGTGTGTTCAGTGTTCAATCTTTATCCATATATATTCAGTTTATATGTACAAGAAATAATGTTATCTCAACTTCCTAGCTCTTGACATCTTGTCCTATGTGTTAGAGTGTCATCTCTACGATTTTCCTTACATTATTTTTAATCACATATATATGGATTGTCATTATTTTTGGGAATTTTTTTATCATATATATTTTAATCACAATGTTGTTAGTTATTATTAAGGTAGAAATAGTGGGGTTGGTAAAAATTGTACATCTTAAAATACATGTCACGTTGCTCGGTATGACAAAATAAGAGGTTTTTTTAAATAAAAAAAAATTATATAAGCTAAAAATCTATTTTATTGATCCAAGAGCTTAAAATAATTATTCAAATAATTGATTGTGATAAACTATTTAATGATTTGTCTCTAAATCATTCCCTAAATATTCATGACTTTTGTCTAATCACTTTTGATAAATATTTTGTTGCTGTGAAATATAAGTTATATATTTATTTTATAAAGTGTGAGTGTCTTGAAATGGTGGATTATTTTAGCGTAATTTAAATATTATAAAATTTTTAGATAATATTATTTTTCTTATTGTCATTAGACAACAATAAAAATTGATCGATTATGTGACATGTTTCTATATGTTAAGCGGGAGTTGTACCCCTCAATTGTCATGATGTGGTGTTGTCCAATAAATCTTTATAGGGGTTTGATATTCATTTAAGTGGAGATTGTTGTATATGACTTATAGGTAATATCAAGTGGACAGCTTTGTCTAACTATTTAGTGAGGGGAGCAATAGCTCCCCATGATAAGGTTCAATTTAAACCTTATTATTAAGTAGACGACTGATGTAATTTGAATCTTATTATTACTATTTAAACATAATTTGTACTTTATAAACTCTTATTCCTTCATCTAATAAAAAAGAACTACATCGTATCTCATTGGTCGAACTTCGTTACAAAATGTCTTGTGTTCTTGATTGCGATTTCATTTCTCTATTGTTTTAAGATAGTTTTGTTGTTCTACCATGCACCAAACAATTAGCTCTCTCAAGCAATTAAACCAAAAATATGTATTCGATTAGTACAATGTCTTTTGAATATCTCCATCATAAAAAAAATTAAGTTTGATTGTAGTTTTGGTCCTCCTATTTTTATCAATTCACGAAATTGATCATTCTATTTTAAAATTCAATAATTTTGGTCAATCTGTTACACTTTTTAACTAAAAAATAATGATGTAATCTTATTTAAAAGACGTGATATATGATACAATGATGATAAATGTTTTATACCCTTAAAATTACAACAAGACCCTTTGAAAACTTCACTTTCAATTTATGAAACCATTAATTTGTATAATTTAATTAATAATATAAATATAATATTTAAAATATCTAAATGATTCTATATCATGATATTATATGTTATGTCATTAAAAATATCTAAAACCACAATATTTTAGTTAAAATATTTAAAGAGATACCAAAATTGTCAAATGTATTTCATTACATTATTACTTTAGAAAAAGTATCAAAAATCAATTATTTAAAAAATTAAATACGCATTTCATTAGGAGTGTGTCTCTTGAATATCTTCAAGATAAATTTTGAAAGAAATTATAATACCTCATCACTGTCAGATCAAAAAAGATTGTTTATTAGGGCAAAAAAATAAGTATAATATTATTTAAGCTAAATACCACTTGTAGTCATTTAACTTAATTTCAATTAACGTTTTAGTCTTTTATTTTTTTATTCCCGATTTGGTCCTTTATTTTAATTTTAAGTGACAATTTGATCTTTGATGTTATAAAATGTCAACAATGTTATCCTTATTTTTTGCAAAATTTCAAAAAATTCATAAAAAATTTCAAACAAAACCCATAAAATTAATTAGCATCCTCAATATAATGCAATTTCATCAAATTCATAACTTAAATCTTTATATAAACTCATATTTTTATCTCTAACAACATCAAATAAAGAATGACAAATATGAGTTTATTTGAAGATTTGAGCTACAAATTTGATAAAGTTTATTTTATATTAAAGAATATAACTAAATTTATTAGTTTTGTTTGTAAATTTTAATGAATTTTTGAATTTTTGTAAAAAAAGAAATAACATTGTTAACATTTTAAAACATAAAAGATTAAGTTGTTATTTAAAATTAAAATAAAGGATCGAATCAAGAAGAAAAAAAAGATAAAGGACTAAAACGTTAACTGAAATAATGTTAAAGGACTATAAGTGGTATTTATCTTATTATTTATAGGAAAAGAAATATAGAGTAAAGGTACACACCGTTCTTAATTAAAAAGAACATGAATATTTAATTTGTCTTGGAAATTAAAAAAATAATAATCTATAATTTTTATAGTGAAGCTGATGAAAATAATCTATAAACAAACGTTCGATCCTCTAATTAAAGTAAGAGAAAGAAATGTGAAGTATATAAATATATAAGAGAGAAATATAATTAGAGCAACTATAAATGAATGAAGACAATTAGAGAAAGGGTGGTGGGAGCAAAATATTTTAAAGTATACATGTATTAAACTAAATAAAATTCCTAAAAATAAAATTTACTTCTGGGGGCAAGAGCCTCCATTACCTTGTAAATGAATTTTCCCTTGACAATAATTATCATTTTCTATGTAAATCATACATAAATTAAATATTTGTCATTTGATTCATTTCTTTAAAAAAAACATTTCATTAATTAATTTGTTATTGATCAACTAGTTAAAAAAATGTATTTTGCTAATCAATTAATTAAACTAAAAATATATATTTCATTAATAGTGTATTTCTTGAATGTCATCAAAATAAAATTTAAAGAAAATTATAATATATTAATTTTAATTTTCAATATAAATTGTTCACGGAATAATTATTTTTTTATCAGTCAATTTGTTAAGAAAATGTCTTTAATGAATGAATCAATCTGTTAAAAGATTTAAATATGTTTTTTGTCCCTGTCATTTTAATTTTTTTTTATTTTGATTCTCATATGTTTTTTTTGTTTGGTTCATATCCATATAAATATAGTTTCATGTTAAAATAGTTATTTCATCTAACTTCAGTTACAAAAATAGTAACACCGTTTAACATAAATATATTTAAAACAACTATTTTTAACCTAAAATTAACCCTCAAACGTTTCATTCTTCTTCCCTAAAAAACTAAAAATTAACGTAAAATATTTCAATTTTCTTCCCCAAATGTTTCATTGTTTTTCCCTAAAAGAATACACTCCTGCGTAAATTAGGGTTAGAGTTCTAAATACAATATTAGTGCAAAATGGTGAATATTTTCTTTGCTTCGATGGATGAAAAAAGTGAAATTGAAGCTAGCGATTGTGAATTCGTTCAAAACGGTGGACTGATTATTTTCGTTATTAATAAATTAAATCTGACAAATTTGGTTAACCAAGAAATCCACAAAATGGAATTGACCTTAAAACGATTATTACAGAAGACAAAAATTAAAAAAATGTTGAACCAACAGTTTCGAAGGAAATCCATCGTCATTATCTTTGAAGTTGTTAATTTTAAGTTTTTTCAAAAGAAACTATTTTGAAATTGTTAATTTTAAGTTTTTTCAAAGAACAAGAATGAAACATTTGATGTTAATTTTAGGTTAAAAAATATTATAATTTAATTATATTAGGTGTTTGTTTTTAGGTTAAAAAAGTTATGTTTAATTATATTTAGATTTAACCGTGTTAGTTTTTGTAACGAAAGATGAATAGAAAGACTATCGTAAAATGAAACTACAATATCTCTTGAATGGTTTCTCGATAAAAAATTGAAGAATATTGTTGAACTAGAAAACACTAAACCAACCTTTTATAAAACAATCTTAATTTGATTTCATAAGCAAGATTCATCTTCACACACATTAACATGTAAATTGGAAGATAAGAACAAGAAGAACACATGAGTTTGGTGAAGAAGTTCAACCACAATGGAACCTATGTTTGCAGGACTTAGCACTGTCTTGTCTACTTTATTCCAACATCAATCAATATGAGGAAATTACTCTAAGTTTTCAGCTCTCACCATCCTCGCCAAGTGTTCTACTTGTATCGCTTAGTGCTTCGATGTTTGATCCTAACTCTCCCCAAAATCCTGTGCAAAAACTACACATTCTTCCTCTATTAGCTGAGTCAATCAACTTATATTCAAAATAATGAGAAGGGATGGTCTATAACAGGAAGAAAAAAAAAGGAAAAACAATTAGAATAACTAACTAACTGTCAATTTCAAATCTATCAGAAAAAAAGCCGCACAAAAATAACTAACTTCATATGCCACATGAACAATTATAATATACTATAATTATAATTTTGTATATAAATCTATTGAATTCAAGTGTGAATGGTTAAGTCACATACGATAAATAACCTAAATATTTATTATATAAGAGTGGTGTTTCATATATCTAAATATTTTAAAATTTTGAATAAAGATATACTATTAAAATCTCTTATAATCCTAAAATATTTGATATATTGTTACTCTCATGCCCTTGAAATCACTCATAACTATGCGACTCAAACTAATTTAAATATTATTTCCAAGTATAAATGTCTTCCAAGCAAATGATTAAATTGTACAATCCTAAAACAAACAATAGTCAAAATGTTGGCAAAAGTCAAAGAACTTACTTGTAACTGTATTAGAAAAATAAATGTCTCACTAATTTATTAGTGACCTTGTACAGAAAATATAGATATGGTTGTTAGGATTTAGGAATTAGTTTGCTTATGCCAAGTTGACTTCTCAACACCGTGGATTTTGCATTTATAGCCATAACTTGTAAAAAGTGTCATTTTACATAAAATTACGTTGGTTTTTCCTTAATTTTTTTACCTCAATTTAAGGTTACATCGACAGTATAAAAGCCTTTTGTTACTTGATGTATGAAGCTTTTCTGATCACTAATTAGTTCTTATATTGAATTTAAGATAGAAGAGCATATTCATTTATAGGCCATAATGTCAAAGATAGAATTAATTATGAAAAGACAATTAATGTAGTTTTGCTTATATCCCTTATCTTTTTTAGTCAAGGCTAAGGATGCCACATGCACACAAATGAGAAAAGATACGTTGGAAAAAAGAAAAAAATGCCGACGCTTAATAGAGGCTATAGAAACGCTCTAAAATTCATTGAAAAAGTGTGTCGCCATTCACAATTACAACAACAGTTAAATTCTGTCTTTTAGTATATATAGCTTATTAAATATGTTGAATTCATAATTTTGTGAAATTTATTTCTCAATGATTAGTGATAATTATTTGATTAGATTTTGCTTGATGAACTCTAAATTCATATTAGAGTGTTTTTTTTTTGTTTTTTTTTTTATAAATGAGAAGGCAAGACAATTGTATTTTGTTTGACACATTTTCATTATTACAAAAAATTAAAATAAACAAAAAAATTTTCAACACATATGAAGACAAAAGTTATGAGCATTAAT